>CM060953.1:8987595-9403848 GCA_030765055.1 Mantis religiosa | reverse complement strand
TTATATGTTATATTACTATATGTTATATGTTATATTACTATACGTTATATGTTATATTACTATATGTTATATGTTATATTACTATATGTTATATGTTATATTACTATATGTTATATGTTATATTACTATATGTTATATGTTATATTACTATATGTTATATGTTATATTACTATATGTTATATGTTATATTACTATATGTTATATGTTATATTACTATATGTTATATGTTATATTACTATATGTTATATGTTATATTACTATATGTTATATGTTATATTACTATACGTTATATGTTATATTACTATATGTTATATGTTATATGTTATATTACTATATGTTATATTACTATATGTTATATGTTATATTACTATATGTTATATGTTATATTACTATATGTTATATGTTATATTACTATATGTTATATGTTATATTACTATATGTTATATGTTATATTACTATATGTTATATGTTATATTACTATATGTTATATGTTATATTACTATATGTTATATGTTATATTACTATATGTTATATGTTATATTACTATACGTTATATGTTATATTACTATATGTTATATGTTATATTACTATATGTTATATGTTATATTACTATATGTTATATGTTATATTACTATATGTTATATTACTATATGTTATATTACTATATGTTATATTACTATATGTTATATGTTATATTACTATATGTTATATGTTATATTACTATATGTTATATGTTATATTACTATATGTTATATGTTATATTACTATATGTTATATGTTATATTACTATATGTTATATGTTATATTACTATATGTTATATGTTATATTACTATATGTTATATGTTATATTACTATATGTTATATGTTATATTACTATATGTTATATGTTATATTACTATACGTTATATGTTATATTACTATATGTTATATGTTATATTACTATATGTTATATGTTATATTACTATATGTTATATGTTATATTACTATATGTTATATTACTATATGTTATATTACTATATGTTATATTACTATATGTTATATGTTATATTACTATATGTTATATTACTATATGTTATATGTTATATTACTATATGTTATATGTTATATTACTATATGTTATATGTTATATTACTATATGTTATATGTTATATTACTATATGTTATATGTTATATTACTATATGTTATATGTTATATTACTATACGTTATATGTTATATTACTATATGTTATATTACTATACGTTATATGTTATATTACTATATGTTATATGTTATATTACTATATGTTATATTACTATATGTTATATGTTATATTACTATATGTTATATGTTATATTACTATATGTTATATTACTATATGTTATATGTTATATTACTATATGTTATATGTTATATTACTATATGTTATATGTTATATTACTATATGTTATATGTTATATTACTATATGTTATATGTTATATTACTATGTTATATGTTATATTACTATATGTTATATGTTATATTACTATATGTTATATGTTATATTACTATATGTTATATGTTATATTACTATATGTTATATGTTATATTACTATATGTTATATGTTATATTACTATATGTTATATGTTATATTACTATATGTTATATGTTATATTACTATACGTTATATGTTATATTACTATATGTTATATTACTATACGTTATATGTTATATTACTATATGTTATATGTTATATTACTATATGTTATATTACTATATGTTATATGTTATATTACTATATGTTATATGTTATATTACTATATGTTATATTACTATATGTTATATGTTATATTACTATATGTTATATGTTATATTACTATATGTTATATGTATATTACTATACGTTATATGTTATATTACTATATGTTATATTACTATATGTTATATGTTATATTACTATATGTTATATGTTATATTACTATATGTTATATGTTATATTACTATATGTTATATGTTATATTACTATATGTTATATGTTATATTACTATACGTTATATGTTATATTACTATATGTTATATGTTATATTACTATATGTTATATTACTATATGTTATATGTTATATTACTATATGTTATATGTTATATTACTATATGTTATATTACTATATGTTATATGTTATATTACTATATGTTATATGTTATATTACTATATGTTATATGTTATATTACTATATGTTATATGTTATATTACTATATGTTATATGTTATATTACTATATGTTATATGTTATATTACTATATGTTATATGTTATATTACTATATGTTATATGTTATATTACTATATGTTATATGTTATATTACTATACGTTATATGTTATATTACTATATGTTATATGTTATATTACTATATGTTATATTACTATATGTTATATGTTATATTACTATATGTTATATGTTATATTACTATATGTTATATTACTATATGTTATATGTTATATTACTATATGTTATATGTTATATTACTATATGTTATATGTTATATTACTATATGTTATATGTTATATTACTATATGTTATATGTTATATTACTATACGTTATATGTTATATTACTATATGTTATATGTTATATTACTATATGTTATATGTTATATTACTATATGTTATATTACTATACGTTATATGTTATATTACTATATGTTATATGTTATATTACTATATGTTATATGTTATATTACTATATGTTATATGTTATATTACTATATGTTATATGTTATATTACTATATGTTATATGTTATATTACTATATGTTATATGTTATATTACTATATGTTATATGTTATATTACTATATGTTATATGTTATATTACTATATGTTATATGTTATATTACTATATGTTATATGTTATATTACTATATGTTATATGTTATATTACTATATGTTATATGCTATATTACTATATGTTATATGTTATATTACTATATGTTATATGTTATATTACTATATGTTATATTACTATATGTTATATGTTATATTACTATATGTTATATGTTATATTACTATACGTTATATGTTATATTACTATATGTTATATGTTATATTACTATATGTTATATGTTATATTACTATACGTTATATGTTATATTACTATATGTTATATGTTATATTACTATATGTTATATTACTATATGTTATATGTTATATTACTATATGTTATATGTTATATTACTATACGTTATATGTTATATTACTATATGTTATATGTTATATTACTATATGTTATATGTTATATTACTATACGTTATATGTTATATTACTATACGTTATATGTTATATTACTATATGTTATATTACTATATGTTATATGTTATATTACTATATGTTATATTACTATATGTTATATGTTATATTACTATATGTTATATGTTATATTACTATATGTTATATGTTATATTACTATATGTTATATGTTATATTACTATATGTTATATGTTATATTACTATATGTTATATGTTATATTACTATACGTTATATGTTATATTACTATATGTTATATTACTATATGTTATATGTTATATTACTATATGTTATATGTTATATTATATTAAATACGTTATATGTTATATTACTATATGTTATATTACTATACGTTATATGTTATATTACTATATGTTATATGTTATATTACTATATGTTATATGTTATATTACTATATGTTATATGTTATATTACTATATGTTATATGTTATATTACTATATGTTATATGTTATATTACTATATGTTATATGTTATATTACTATATGTTATATGTTATATTACTATATGTTATATGTTATATTACTATATGTTATATGTTATATTACTATACGTTATATGTTATATTACTATATGTTATATGTTATATTACTATATGTTATATGTTATATTACTATATGTTATATGTTATATTACTATATGTTATATGTTATATTACTATATGTTATATGTTATATTACTATACGTTATATTACTATATGTTATATGTTATATTACTATATGTTATATTACTATATGTTATATGTTATATTACTATATGTTATATGTTATATTACTATACGTTATATGTTATATTACTATATGTTATATTACTATACGTTATATGTTATATTACTATATGTTATATGTTATATTACTATATGTTATATGTTATATTACTATATGTTATATGTTATATTACTATATGTTATTGTTATATTACTATATGTTATATTACTATATGTTATATGTTATATTACTATATGTTATATGTTATATTACTATATGTTATATGTTATATTACTATACGTTATATGTTATATTACTATATGTTATATGTTATATTACTATATGTTATATGTTATATTACTATATGTTATATGTTATATTACTATATGTTATATGTTATATTACTATATGTTATATGTTATATTACTATATGTTATATGTTATATTACTATACGTTATATTACTATATGTTATATGTTATATTACTATATGTTATATTACTATATGTTATATGTTATATTACTATATGTTATATGTTATATTACTATACGTTATATGTTATATTACTATATGTTATATTACTATATGTTATATGTTATATTACTATATGTTATATGTTATATTACTATATGTTATATGTTATATTACTATATGTTATATGTTATATTACTATATGTTATATGTTATATTACTATATGTTATATGTTATATTACTATATGTTATATGTTATATTACTATATGTTATATGTTATATTACTATATGTTATATGTTATATTACTATATGTTATATGTTATATTACTATACGTTATATGTTATATTACTATATGTTATATTACTATATGTTATATGTTATATTACTATATGTTATATGTTATATTACTATACGTTATATGTTATATTACTATATGTTATATTACTATACGTTATATGTTATATTACTATATGTTATATGTTATATTACTATACGTTATATGTTATATTACTATATGTTATATGTTATATTACTATATGTTATATGTTATATTACTATATGTTATATGTTATATTACTATATGTTATATGTTATATTACTATATGTTATATGTTATATTACTATATGTTATATGTTATATTACTATACGTTATATGTTATATTACTATATGTTATATTACTATATGTTATATGTTATATTACTATATGTTATATGTTATATTACTATATGTTATATGTTATATTACTATATGTTATATGTTATATTACTATATGTTATATTACTATATGTTATATGTTATATTACTATATGTTATATGTTATATTACTATATGTTATATGTTATATTACTATACGTTATATTACTATATGTTATATTACTATATGTTATATTACTATATGTTATATGTTATATGTTATATGTTATATGTTATATAACCTGCTATATAACCGCTCCAAGAAGCTGTAATTAACCTTAAAATACATTAGAAACGAACCAGCAACTCCTTAACAAACAAAACCTGCTATATAACAGCTCCAAGAAGCTGTAATTAACCTTAAAATACATTAAAAACGAACCAGCAACTCCTTAACAAACAAAACCTGCTATATAACCGCTCCGAGAAGCTGTAACTAACATTAAAATACATTAGAAACGAACCAGCAACTCCTTAACAAACAAAACCTGCTATATAACCGCTCCGAGAAGCTGTAACTAACATTAAAATACATTAGAAACGAACCAGCAACTCCTTAACAAACAAAACCTGCTATATAACAGCTCCAAGAAGCTGTAATTAACCTTAAAATACATTAAAAACGAACCAGCAACTCCTTAACAAACAAAACCTGCTATATAACAGCTCCAAGAAGCTGTAATTAACCTTAAAATACATTAGAAACGAACCAGCAACTCCTTAACAAACAAAACCTGCTATATAACCGCTCCAAGAAGCTGTAATTAACCTTAAAATACATTAGAAACGAACCAGCAACTCCTTAACAAACAAAACCTGCTATATAACAGCTCCAAGAAGCTGTAATTAACCTTAAAATACATTAAAAACGAACCAGCAACTCCTTAACAAACAAAACCTGCTATATAACCGCTCCAAGAAGCTGTAATTAACCTTAAAATACATTAGAAACGAACCAGCAACTCCTTAACGAACAAAACCTGCTATATAACAGCTCCAAGAAGCTGTAATTAACCTTAAAATACATTAGAAACGAACCAGCAACTCCTTAACAAACAAAACCTGCTATATAACCGCTCCGAGAAGCTGTAATTAACCTTAAAATACATTAGAAACGAACCAGCAACTCCTTAACAAACAAAACCTGCTATATAACCGCTCCAAGAAGCTGTAATTAACCTTAAAATACATTAAAAACGAACCAGCAACTCCTTAAAAAACAAAACCTGCTATATAACCGCTCCAAGAAGCTGTAATTAACCTTAAAATACATTAGAAACGAACCAGCAACTCCTTAACAAACAAAACCTGCTATATAACAGCTCCAAGAAGCTGTAATTAACCTTAAAATACATTAAAAACGAACCAGCAACTCCTTAACAAACAAAACCTGCTATATAACCGCTCCGAGAAGCTGTAACTAACATTAAAATACATTAGAAACGAACCAGCAACTCCTTAACAAACAAAACCTGCTATATAACCGCTCCAAGAAGCTGTAATTAACCTTAAAATACATTAGAAACGAACCAGCAACTCCTTAACAAACAAAACCTGCTATATAACAGCTCCAAGAAGCTGTAATTAACCTTAAAATACATTAAAAACGAACCAGCAACTCCTTAACAAACAAAACCTGCTATATAACCGCTCCAAGAAGCTGTAATTAACCTTAAAATACATTAGAAACGAACCAGCAACTCCTTAACAAACAAAACCTGCTATATAACAGCTCCAAGAAGCTGTAATTAACCTTAAAATACATTAGAAACGAACCAGCAACTCCTTAACAAACAAAACCTGCTATATAACCGCTCCGAGAAGCTGTAATTAACCTTAAAATACATTAAAAACGAACCAGCAACTCCTTAACAAACAAAACCTGCTATATAACCGCTCCGAGAAGCTGTAATTAACCTTAAAATACATTAGAAACGAACCAGCAACTCCTTAACAAACAAAACCTGCTATATAACCGCTCCGAGAAGCTGTAATTAACCTTAAAATACATTAGAAACGAACCAGCAACTCCTTAACAAACAAAACCTGCTATATAACCGCTCCGAGAAGCTGTAATTAACCTTAAAATACATTAAAAACGAACCAGCAACTCCTTAACAAACAAAATGTGCTATATAGCCGCTCCCAGAAGCTGTAATTAACCTTAAAATATATTAGAAACGAACCAGCAACTCCTTAACAAACAAAACCTGCTATATAACCGCTCCGAGAAGCTTTAATTAACCTTAAAATACATTAGAAACGAACCAGCAACTCCTTAAGAAACAAAACCTGCTATATAACCGCTCCGAGAAGCTGTAATTAACCTTAAAATACATTAGAAACGAACCAGCAACTCCTTAACAAACAAAACCTGCTATATAACCGCTCCGAGAAGCTGTAATTAACCTTAAAATATATCATAAACCAACCAGCAACGCCTTAACAAACAAAACCTGCTATATAACCGCTCCGAGAAGCTCTAATTAACCTTAAAATATATCATAAACCAACCAGCAACTCCTTAACAAACAAAACCTGCTATATAACCGCTCCGAGAAGCTGTAATTAACCTTAAAATATATCATAAACCAACCAGCAACGCCTTAACAAACAAAACCTGCTATATAACCGCTCCGAGAAGCTCTAATTAACCTTAAAATAAATTAGAAACGAACCAGCAACTCCTTAACAAACAAAACCTGCTATATAACCCCTCCGAGAAGCTGTAACTAACATTAAAATATATTATAAACGAACCAGCAACTCCTTAAGAAACAAAATATGCTATATAACCGCTCCGAGAAGCTGTAATTAACCTTAAAATATATTAGAAACGAACCAGCAACTCCTCAAGAAACAAAACACACTATATAACCGCTCCCAGAAACTCTAATTAACCTTAAAATACATCAACAACGCTACACAATACTCTTACGGTGCTTAATATACTTTATAAACAAACCAACAACCTCTTCAGAAACAAAACTTGCTATATAACCGCTCCGAGAAGGTGTAATTAACGTTAAAAACACTTCTACAATCCTCTACAATCCTCTGGGGACGTTTAAAACACTTGAAATACGATACACAAACCTCTAAACAAGCAGTAAATTGTTCAAAACCGCTTCGAAAAATTCCAAGTAACATTAAAATGCTTCAACAATATTTCACAATTCTCCGAGAAAGCTTAAGATTCTAAAAAAGCTAGACACAAACCTCTATACAAACAAATAATGCCATAAAAACGTTTTGAAAAGCTGTACGTAAACATATATTCCTTCAAATCAGGTGCTATATTCTCTGAACAAGCGTAAAATACTTAAACAACGATTGAAACATCTGTAAAGAAGCATTAAGTTATATAAAACCGTTCCGCAAGTCTGTAAATTAACATAAAATATTTTAAATCCCGTCCCAAAACACCTATATATACTTAAAATACTTTAGAAGTAGCTTAAAATATCTTCAAACCCTTGTAAGTTGCTGTAAAGAAAGAATACGTAGCTTAAAAGCAGCATATAAAACCGACTTGGAAACTTCATTACCTTAAAAAGCCGTCAAGAAACCTCGAAAAACGTTGCAATACTTTAAAACAGCTCCAAAATGCACTATATGAGCATTTAATTCTTATAAATCGCTTCGAAAACCTTTAAATGAACATAAAAACAATCCTACCACATGTAACGAAGCGGAAAAATCAATAAAAAACATCGACTATTAAACAAGCTTACGTAGCTACGAAAGGCACAGAGACTGTTCACAGATGCTCATTTGTTCCGTGACCATACCTTCGTTACGAGAAGAAGGCAGCCTATGACGTCACCCAATATGGCGCTGGTTTGTTTACAATGTGTCTCGTGCTATTTACGTGTTATTTCAGCGATATTTAAGTGTTTCCTCGCTCTACAAGTGTTAAATCTTGCCATCGGAAGCGGTAACTGTTGTCCGCTCGCCAGTATGAGTGTCGCTCAGTGCGTGGTGTGCGTAAATCGCTGTGTATATGTGACTAACCTCTCGCGCCTGGCAGACATTGGGCGGGAAGGCTTCCGGAGCACGAGGCGACAGAAATACATTAATATTTACGCAGGTAGGCCCTCCCCAGCGGTGCTAACAATGTCACTTGTCCGGGATGTCTTCCTATACGTCTTGCAGTGACTTCGTGGTTTCTACCAACTCAAATATGAGAGAAATCGCGATTTTTCTGGAGACATTTATAGGGCACATTTCGGACGGAGTGGGGGCATAGCCCCCACCCTCCCTGCCCGAAATGGTGTTTTTTCCATGTGGAAACTATCTCCAAGCGCATGCGCACTGGCCTCTTTTGTTGCCAACGCTACTTTTAGGGAATTAAAAGTCCTTCTCGCTCGAGTTTTACCTAAGGCGCCCCGCGTCGTCTGCCTGGCCTACGTGTACCGGATCCGAATCCCTATCGATCCACGGATCTTACGGCACCATCGTTCATTATCTTACGTACTTCTGTGTTGCGGGAAACAAAACCTGCTATATAACCGCTCCGAGAAGCTGTAAGTACCCTTAAAATACATTAGAAACTATACGTTATATGTTATATTACTATACGTTATATGTTATATTACTATATGTTATATGTTATATTACTATATGTTATATGTTATATTACTATATGTTATATGTTATATTACTATATGTTATATGTTATATTACTATACGTTATATGTTATATTACTATATGTTATATGTTATATTACTATATGTTATATGTTATATTACTATACGTTATATGTTATATTACTATATGTTATATGTTATATTACTATATGTTATATGTTATATTACTATACGTTATATGTTATATTACTATATGTTATATGTTATATTACTATATGTTATATTACTATATGTTATATGTTATATTACTATATGTTATATGTTATATTACTATATGTTATATGTTATATTACTATATGTTATATGTTATATTACTATATGTTATATGTTATATTACTATATGTTATATTACTATATGTTATATTACTATATGTTATATGTTATATTACTATATGTTATATGTTATATTACTATATGTTATATGTTATATTACTATACGTTATATGTTATATTACTATATGTTATATGTTATATTACTATATGTTATATTACTATATGTTATATGTTATATTACTATACGTTATATGTTATATTACTATATGTTATATGTTATATTACTATATGTTATATGTTATATTACTATACGTTATATGTTATATTACTATATGTTATATTACTATATGTTATATGTTATATTACTATATGTTATATGTTATATTACTATATGTTATATGTTATATTACTATATGTTATATGTTATATTACTATATGTTATATTACTATATGTTATATTACTATATGTTATATGTTATATTACTATATGTTATATTACTATATGTTATATTACTATATGTTATATTACTATATGTTATATTACTATATGTTATATGTTATATTACTATATGTTATATTACTATATGTTATATGTTATATTACTATATGTTATATGTTATATTACTATATGTTATATGTTATATTACTATATGTTATATGTTATATTACTATATGTTATATGTTATATTACTATATGTTATATGTTATATTACTATATGTTATATGTTATATTACTATATGTTATATTACTATACGTTATATGTTATATTACTATATGTTATATTACTATACGTTATATTACTATATGTTATATGTTATATTACTATATGTTATATTACTATATGTTATATTACTATATGTTATATGTTATATTACTATATGTTATATGTTATATTACTATATGTTATATTACTATATGTTATATGTTATATTACTATATGTTATATGTTATATTACTATATGTTATATGTTATATTACTATATGTTATATGTTATATTACTATACGTTATATGTTATATTACTATATGTTATATTACTATATGTTATATGTTATATTACTATATGTTATATGTTATATTACTATATGTTATATGTTATATTACTATATGTTATATGTTATATTACTATATGTTATATGTTATATTACTATATGTTATATGTTATATTACTATATGTTATATGTTATATTACTATATGTTATATGTTATATTACTATATGTTATATGTTATATTACTATACGTTATATGTTATATTACTATATGTTATATGTTATATTACTATACGTTATATGTTATATTACTATATGTTATATGTTATATTACTATATGTTATATTACTATATGTTATATTACTATATGTTATATTACTATATGTTATATGTTATATTACTATATGTTATATGTTATATTACTATATGTTATATGTTATATTACTATATGTTATATGTTATATTACTATATGTTATATGTTATATTACTATATGTTATATGTTATATTACTATATGTTATATGTTATATTACTATATGTTATATGTTATATTACTATATGTTATATGTTATATTACTATATGTTATATGTTATATTACTATATGTTATATGTTATATTACTATATGTTATATGTTATATTACTATATGTTATATGTTATATTACTATATGTTATATGTTATATTACTATACGTTATATGTTATATTACTATATGTTATATGTTATATTACTATATGTTATATGTTATATTACTATATGTTATATTACTATATGTTATATTACTATATGTTATATGTTATATTACTATATGTTATATGTTATATTACTATATGTTATATGTTATATTACTATATGTTATATGTTATATTACTATATGTTATATGTTATATGTTATATGTTATATTACTATACGTTATATGTTATATTACTATATGTTATATGTTATATTACTATATGTTATATTACTATATGTTATATGTTATATTACTATATGTTATATGTTATATTACTATATGTTATATTACTATATGTTATATGTTATATTACTATATGTTATATGTTATATTACTATATGTTATATGTTATATTACTATATGTTATATGTTATATTACTATACGTTATATGTTATATTACTATATGTTATATGTTATATTACTATATGTTATATGTTATATTACTATATGTTATATGTTATATTACTATATGTTATATGTTATATTACTATATGTTATATGTTATATTACTATATGTTATATGTTATATGTTATATGTTATATTACTATACGTTATATGTTATATTACTATATGTTATATGTTATATTACTATATGTTATATTACTATATGTTATATGTTATATTACTATATGTTATATGTTATATTACTATATGTTATATTACTATATGTTATATGTTATATTACTATATGTTATATGTTATATTACTATATGTTATATGTTATATTACTATATGTTATATGTTATATTACTATACGTTATATGTTATATTACTATACGTTATATGTTATATTACTATATGTTATATGTTATATTACTATATGTTATATTACTATATGTTATATGTTATATTACTATATGTTATATGTTATATTACTATATGTTATATTACTATATGTTATATGTTATATTACTATATGTTATATGTTATATTACTATATGTTATATGTTATATTACTATACGTTATATGTTATATTACTATACGTTATATGTTATATTACTATATGTTATATGTTATATTACTATATGTTATATTACTATATGTTATATGTTATATTACTATATGTTATATGTTATATTACTATATGTTATATTACTATATGTTATATGTTATATTACTATATGTTATATGTTATATTACTATATGTTATATGTTATATTACTATATGTTATATTACTATATGTTATATGTTATATTACTATACGTTATATGTTATATTACTATATGTTATATGTTATATTACTATATGTTATATGTTATATTACTATATGTTATATGTTATATTACTATACGTTATATGTTATATTACTATATGTTATATTACTATACGTTATATGTTATATTACTATATGTTATATGTTATATTACTATATGTTATATTACTATATGTTATATGTTATATTACTATATGTTATATGTTATATTACTATATGTTATATGTTATATTACTATATGTTATATGTTATATTACTATACGTTATATGTTATATTACTATATGTTATATGTTATATTACTATATGTTATATGTTATATTACTATATGTTATATGTTATATTACTATATGTTATATGTTATATTACTATATGTTATATGTTATATTACTATATGTTATATGTTATATGTTATATGTTATATTACTATACGTTATATGTTATATTACTATATGTTATATGTTATATTACTATATGTTATATTACTATATGTTATATGTTATATTACTATATGTTATATGTTATATTACTATATGTTATATTACTATATGTTATATGTTATATTACTATATGTTATATGTTATATTACTATATGTTATATGTTATATTACTATATATTATATGTTATATTACTATACGTTATATGTTATATTACTATACGTTATATGTTATATTACTATATGTTATATGTTATATTACTATATGTTATATTACTATATGTTATATGTTATATTACTATATGTTATATGTTATATTACTATATGTTATATTACTATATGTTATATGTTATATTACTATATGTTATATGTTATATTACTATATGTTATATTACTATATGTTATATGTTATATTACTATATGTTATATGTTATATTACTATATGTTATATGTTATATTACTATATGTTATATGTTATATTACTATATGTTATATGTTATATTACTATACGTTATATGTTATATTACTATACGTTATATGTTATATTACTATATGTTATATGTTATATTACTATATGTTATATGTTATATTACTATACGTTATATGTTATATTACTATACGTTATATGTTATATTACTATATGTTATATGTTATATTACTATATGTTATATGTTATATTACTATATGTTATATGTTATATTACTATACGTTATATGTTATATTACTATATGTTATATGTTATATTACTATATGTTATATGTTATATGTTATATGTTATATGTTATATTACTATACGTTATATGTTATATTACTATACGTTATATGTTATATTACTATATGTTATATGTTATATTACTATATGTTATATTACTATATGTTATATGTTATATTACTATATGTTATATGTTATATTACTATATGTTATATTACTATATGTTATATGTTATATTACTATATGTTATATGTTATATTACTATATGTTATATGTTATATTACTATACGTTATATGTTATATTACTATACGTTATATGTTATATTACTATATGTTATATGTTATATTACTATATGTTATATGTTATATTACTATACGTTATATGTTATATTACTATACGTTATATGTTATATTACTATATGTTATATGTTATATTACTATATGTTATATGTTATATTACTATACGTTATATGTTATATTACTATATGTTATATTACTATACGTTATATGTTATATTACTATATGTTATATGTTATATTACTATATGTTATATTACTATACGTTATATGTTATATTACTATATGTTATATTACTATATGTTATATGTTATATTACTATATGTTATATGTTATATTACTATATGTTATATGTTATATTACTATATGTTATATGTTATATTACTATATGTTATATGTTATATTACTATATGTTATATGTTATATTACTATATGTTATATGTTATATTACTA
The DNA here is from genome assembly GCA_030765055.1 of Mantis religiosa. Taxonomy (NCBI): domain Eukaryota; kingdom Metazoa; phylum Arthropoda; class Insecta; order Mantodea; family Mantidae; genus Mantis; species Mantis religiosa. The sequence goes on along the minus strand of CM060953.1, from coordinate 9,388,934 downwards.
TATGTTATATTACTATATGTTATATTACTATATGTTATATGTTATATTACTATATGTTATATGTTATATTACTATATGTTATATGTTATATTACTATATGTTATATGTTATATTACTATATGTTATATGTTATATTACTATATGTTATATGTTATATTACTATATGTTATATGTTATATTACTATATGTTATATTACTATACGTTATATGTTATATTACTATATGTTATATTACTATATGTTATATGTTATATTACTATATGTTATATGTTATATTACTATATGTTATATGTTATATTACTATATGTTATATTACTATATGTTATATGTTATATTACTATATGTTATATGTTATATTACTATATGTTATATTACTATATGTTATATGTTATATTACTATATGTTATATGTTATATTACTATATGTTATATGTTATATTACTATATGTTATATTACTATATGTTATATGTTATATTACTATATGTTATATGTTATATTACTATATGTTATATGTTATATTACTATATGTTATATGTTATATTACTATATGTTATATGTTATATTACTATATGTTATATGTTATATTACTATATGTTATATGTTATATTACTATATGTTATATGTTATATTACTATATGTTATATGTTATATTACTATATGTTATATTACTATACGTTATATGTTATATTACTATATGTTATATTACTATATGTTATATGTTATATTACTATATGTTATATTACTATATGTTATATGTTATATTACTATATGTTATATGTTATATTACTATATGTTATATGTTATATTACTATATGTTATATGTTATATTACTATATGTTATATGTTATATTACTATATGTTATATGTTATATTACTATATGTTATATGTTATATTACTATATGTTATATTACTATACGTTATATGTTATATTACTATATGTTATATTACTATATGTTATATGTTATATTACTATATGTTATATGTTATATTACTATACGTTATATGTTATATTACTATATGTTATATTACTATACGTTATATGTTATATTACTATATGTTATATGTTATATTACTATACGTTATATGTTATATTACTATATGTTATATGTTATATTACTATATGTTATATGTTATATTACTATATGTTATATGTTATATTACTATATGTTATATGTTATATTACTATATGTTATATGTTATATTACTATATGTTATATGTTATATTACTATATGTTATATGTTATATTACTATACGTTATATGTTATATTACTATATGTTATATTACTATATGTTATATGTTATATTACTATATGTTATATGTTATATTACTATATGTTATATTACTATATGTTATATGTTATATTACTATATGTTATATGTTATATTACTATATGTTATATGTTATATTACTATATGTTATATGTTATATTACTATATGTTATATTACTATATGTTATATGTTATATTACTATATGTTATATGTTATATTACTATATGTTATATGTTATATTACTATATGTTATATGTTATATTACTATACGTTATATTACTATATGTTATATTACTATATGTTATATTACTATATGTTATATGTTATATGTTATATGTTATATGTTATATAACCTGCTATATAACCGCTCCAAGAAGCTGTAATTAACCTTAAAATACATTAGAAACGAACCAGCAACTCCTTAACAAACAAAACCTGCTATATAACAGCTCCAAGAAGCTGTAATTAACCTTAAAATACATTAAAAACGAACCAGCAACTCCTTAACAAACAAAACCTGCTATATAACCGCTCCGAGAAGCTGTAACTAACATTAAAATACATTAGAAACGAACCAGCAACTCCTTAACAAACAAAACCTGCTATATAACCGCTCCGAGAAGCTGTAACTAACATTAAAATACATTAGAAACGAACCAGCAACTCCTTAACAAACAAAACCTGCTATATAACAGCTCCAAGAAGCTGTAATTAACCTTAAAATACATTAAAAACGAACCAGCAACTCCTTAACAAACAAAACCTGCTATATAACAGCTCCAAGAAGCTGTAATTAACCTTAAAATACATTAGAAACGAACCAGCAACTCCTTAACAAACAAAACCTGCTATATAACCGCTCCAAGAAGCTGTAATTAACCTTAAAATACATTAGAAACGAACCAGCAACTCCTTAACAAACAAAACCTGCTATATAACAGCTCCAAGAAGCTGTAATTAACCTTAAAATACATTAAAAACGAACCAGCAACTCCTTAACAAACAAAACCTGCTATATAACCGCTCCAAGAAGCTGTAATTAACCTTAAAATACATTAGAAACGAACCAGCAACTCCTTAACGAACAAAACCTGCTATATAACAGCTCCAAGAAGCTGTAATTAACCTTAAAATACATTAGAAACGAACCAGCAACTCCTTAACAAACAAAACCTGCTATATAACCGCTCCGAGAAGCTGTAATTAACCTTAAAATACATTAGAAACGAACCAGCAACTCCTTAACAAACAAAACCTGCTATATAACCGCTCCAAGAAGCTGTAATTAACCTTAAAATACATTAAAAACGAACCAGCAACTCCTTAAAAAACAAAACCTGCTATATAACCGCTCCAAGAAGCTGTAATTAACCTTAAAATACATTAGAAACGAACCAGCAACTCCTTAACAAACAAAACCTGCTATATAACAGCTCCAAGAAGCTGTAATTAACCTTAAAATACATTAAAAACGAACCAGCAACTCCTTAACAAACAAAACCTGCTATATAACCGCTCCGAGAAGCTGTAACTAACATTAAAATACATTAGAAACGAACCAGCAACTCCTTAACAAACAAAACCTGCTATATAACCGCTCCAAGAAGCTGTAATTAACCTTAAAATACATTAGAAACGAACCAGCAACTCCTTAACAAACAAAACCTGCTATATAACAGCTCCAAGAAGCTGTAATTAACCTTAAAATACATTAAAAACGAACCAGCAACTCCTTAACAAACAAAACCTGCTATATAACCGCTCCAAGAAGCTGTAATTAACCTTAAAATACATTAGAAACGAACCAGCAACTCCTTAACAAACAAAACCTGCTATATAACAGCTCCAAGAAGCTGTAATTAACCTTAAAATACATTAGAAACGAACCAGCAACTCCTTAACAAACAAAACCTGCTATATAACCGCTCCGAGAAGCTGTAATTAACCTTAAAATACATTAAAAACGAACCAGCAACTCCTTAACAAACAAAACCTGCTATATAACCGCTCCGAGAAGCTGTAATTAACCTTAAAATACATTAGAAACGAACCAGCAACTCCTTAACAAACAAAACCTGCTATATAACCGCTCCGAGAAGCTGTAATTAACCTTAAAATACATTAGAAACGAACCAGCAACTCCTTAACAAACAAAACCTGCTATATAACCGCTCCGAGAAGCTGTAATTAACCTTAAAATACATTAAAAACGAACCAGCAACTCCTTAACAAACAAAATGTGCTATATAGCCGCTCCCAGAAGCTGTAATTAACCTTAAAATATATTAGAAACGAACCAGCAACTCCTTAACAAACAAAACCTGCTATATAACCGCTCCGAGAAGCTTTAATTAACCTTAAAATACATTAGAAACGAACCAGCAACTCCTTAAGAAACAAAACCTGCTATATAACCGCTCCGAGAAGCTGTAATTAACCTTAAAATACATTAGAAACGAACCAGCAACTCCTTAACAAACAAAACCTGCTATATAACCGCTCCGAGAAGCTGTAATTAACCTTAAAATATATCATAAACCAACCAGCAACGCCTTAACAAACAAAACCTGCTATATAACCGCTCCGAGAAGCTCTAATTAACCTTAAAATATATCATAAACCAACCAGCAACTCCTTAACAAACAAAACCTGCTATATAACCGCTCCGAGAAGCTGTAATTAACCTTAAAATATATCATAAACCAACCAGCAACGCCTTAACAAACAAAACCTGCTATATAACCGCTCCGAGAAGCTCTAATTAACCTTAAAATAAATTAGAAACGAACCAGCAACTCCTTAACAAACAAAACCTGCTATATAACCCCTCCGAGAAGCTGTAACTAACATTAAAATATATTATAAACGAACCAGCAACTCCTTAAGAAACAAAATATGCTATATAACCGCTCCGAGAAGCTGTAATTAACCTTAAAATATATTAGAAACGAACCAGCAACTCCTCAAGAAACAAAACACACTATATAACCGCTCCCAGAAACTCTAATTAACCTTAAAATACATCAACAACGCTACACAATACTCTTACGGTGCTTAATATACTTTATAAACAAACCAACAACCTCTTCAGAAACAAAACTTGCTATATAACCGCTCCGAGAAGGTGTAATTAACGTTAAAAACACTTCTACAATCCTCTACAATCCTCTGGGGACGTTTAAAACACTTGAAATACGATACACAAACCTCTAAACAAGCAGTAAATTGTTCAAAACCGCTTCGAAAAATTCCAAGTAACATTAAAATGCTTCAACAATATTTCACAATTCTCCGAGAAAGCTTAAGATTCTAAAAAAGCTAGACACAAACCTCTATACAAACAAATAATGCCATAAAAACGTTTTGAAAAGCTGTACGTAAACATATATTCCTTCAAATCAGGTGCTATATTCTCTGAACAAGCGTAAAATACTTAAACAACGATTGAAACATCTGTAAAGAAGCATTAAGTTATATAAAACCGTTCCGCAAGTCTGTAAATTAACATAAAATATTTTAAATCCCGTCCCAAAACACCTATATATACTTAAAATACTTTAGAAGTAGCTTAAAATATCTTCAAACCCTTGTAAGTTGCTGTAAAGAAAGAATACGTAGCTTAAAAGCAGCATATAAAACCGACTTGGAAACTTCATTACCTTAAAAAGCCGTCAAGAAACCTCGAAAAACGTTGCAATACTTTAAAACAGCTCCAAAATGCACTATATGAGCATTTAATTCTTATAAATCGCTTCGAAAACCTTTAAATGAACATAAAAACAATCCTACCACATGTAACGAAGCGGAAAAATCAATAAAAAACATCGACTATTAAACAAGCTTACGTAGCTACGAAAGGCACAGAGACTGTTCACAGATGCTCATTTGTTCCGTGACCATACCTTCGTTACGAGAAGAAGGCAGCCTATGACGTCACCCAATATGGCGCTGGTTTGTTTACAATGTGTCTCGTGCTATTTACGTGTTATTTCAGCGATATTTAAGTGTTTCCTCGCTCTACAAGTGTTAAATCTTGCCATCGGAAGCGGTAACTGTTGTCCGCTCGCCAGTATGAGTGTCGCTCAGTGCGTGGTGTGCGTAAATCGCTGTGTATATGTGACTAACCTCTCGCGCCTGGCAGACATTGGGCGGGAAGGCTTCCGGAGCACGAGGCGACAGAAATACATTAATATTTACGCAGGTAGGCCCTCCCCAGCGGTGCTAACAATGTCACTTGTCCGGGATGTCTTCCTATACGTCTTGCAGTGACTTCGTGGTTTCTACCAACTCAAATATGAGAGAAATCGCGATTTTTCTGGAGACATTTATAGGGCACATTTCGGACGGAGTGGGGGCATAGCCCCCACCCTCCCTGCCCGAAATGGTGTTTTTTCCATGTGGAAACTATCTCCAAGCGCATGCGCACTGGCCTCTTTTGTTGCCAACGCTACTTTTAGGGAATTAAAAGTCCTTCTCGCTCGAGTTTTACCTAAGGCGCCCCGCGTCGTCTGCCTGGCCTACGTGTACCGGATCCGAATCCCTATCGATCCACGGATCTTACGGCACCATCGTTCATTATCTTACGTACTTCTGTGTTGCGGGAAACAAAACCTGCTATATAACCGCTCCGAGAAGCTGTAAGTACCCTTAAAATACATTAGAAACTATACGTTATATGTTATATTACTATACGTTATATGTTATATTACTATATGTTATATGTTATATTACTATATGTTATATGTTATATTACTATATGTTATATGTTATATTACTATATGTTATATGTTATATTACTATACGTTATATGTTATATTACTATATGTTATATGTTATATTACTATATGTTATATGTTATATTACTATACGTTATATGTTATATTACTATATGTTATATGTTATATTACTATATGTTATATGTTATATTACTATACGTTATATGTTATATTACTATATGTTATATGTTATATTACTATATGTTATATGTTATATTACTATATGTTATATGTTATATTACTATATGTTATATTACTATATGTTATATGTTATATTACTATATGTTATATGTTATATTACTATATGTTATATGTTATATTACTATATGTTATATGTTATATTACTATATGTTATATTACTATATGTTATATGTTATATTACTATACGTTATATGTTATATTACTATACGTTATATGTTATATTACTATATGTTATATGTTATATTACTATATGTTATATGTTATATTACTATATGTTATATGTTATATTACTATATGTTATTTGTTATATTACTATATGTTATATGTTATATTACTATATGTTATATGTTATATTACTATATGTTATATGTTATATTACTATACGTTATATGTTATATTACTATATGTTATTTGTTATATTACTATATGTTATATGTTATATTACTATACGTTATATGTTATATTACTATATGTTATATGTTATATTACTATATGTTATTTGTTATATTACTATATGTTATATGTTATATTACTATATGTTATATGTTATATTACTATATGTTATATGTTATATTACTATACGTTATATGTTATATTACTATATGTTATATGTTATATTACTATATGTTATATGTTATATTACTATACGTTATATGTTATATTACTATATGTTATATGTTATATTACTATATGTTATATGTTATATTACTATATGTTATATGTTATATTACTATATGTTATATGTTATATTACTATATGTTATATGTTATATTACTATATGTTATATGTTATATTACTATATGTTATATGTTATATTACTATATGTTATATGTTATATTACTATATGTTATATGTTATATTACTATATGTTATATGTTATATTACTATATGTTATATGTTATATTACTATATGTTATATGTTATATTACTATATGTTATATGTTATATTACTATATGTTATATGTTATATTACTATATGTTATATTACTATATGTTATATGTTATATTACTATATGTTATATGTTATATTACTATATGTTATATGTTATATTACTATATGTTATATTACTATATGTTATATGTTATATTACTATATGTTATATTACTATATGTTATATGTTATATTACTATATGTTATATGTTATATTACTATATGTTATATGTTATATTACTATATGTTATATGTTATATTACTATATGTTATATGTTATATTACTATATGTTATATGTTATATTACTATATGTTATATGTTATATTACTATATGTTATATGTTATATTACTATATGTTATATGTTATATTACTATATGTTATATGTTATATTACTATATGTTATATTACTATATGTTATATGTTATATTACTATATGTTATATGTTATATTACTATATGTTATATGTTATATTACTATATGTTATATGTTATATTACTATATGTTATATGTTATATTACTATATAAAATGTTTAAAGAGCGGAGTCAATCAATTTCAAAGGAATGTACTTCCGGTTCTCCAGTTACTACTCTTACGGAAGAAAACATCAACACTGCTGCTGTCATTATGAGAGAGGATCGGCGAATTACCTTAAGATCACTTTCTGAAATACTGAACATTACATTGGCTGCCACCCACACGTTGCTGAGAGAAACATTACACATGAGACATGTTTGTGTGCGATGGGTTCCAAGACTGTTGATTCCCGAACAAAAGAACATTCGCATGCAGGTCTAATTGCAGTTAAACTTGGTGTTAGAGGAAGATCCGGACTTTCTTTGAAACGTAATCACTGCGGATGAAACTTGTCTACATCATTTTGATCCTGAGAGCAAACAGCAAAGCTCAGTGTGGAATACTTCCTCATCACCAACCTCCCAAAAAAAAAAAAAAAAAAAAAAAAAAAGTGGTTGCTTCTTCCGCGAAAGTTATGGTCATCTCATTCTTTGATATTCACAGAATGGTTTATGAGCATGTTGTACATACACACACATCAGTAACTGGACAATACTACAGGGATGTCCTGAAAACATTGCAAGTCCATATCAGGCGCAAAAGACCACATTTCCGTGAAGCAGGCTGGATGCCGTACCACGATATTGCGCGGCCGCATATTGCTAATGTTGTCGATGAATATCTTACAAAAATCAACGTGAAGTACGTCCCTCACCCTTCCTATAATCCGGATTTAGCCCCATGTGACTTTTTTCTGTTACCTAACTTGAAGAAACGCCTTCGTGGGAGACATTATCCATCAGCAGAAGTAGTGGAGAAGGCTGCGTAGACGATTTTGAAGGATCTTTCAAAAAATGGTTTCCAGCATGTCTTTGAAGACTGACAAAAACGCTGGGACAAGTACATCGCATACAGGGGAGACTATTTTGAGAAGAACAATCACAATTTCGAGGATGAGTAAAGGTACGTTGTCAAAAATTGTGATGATTCTTTATTGAACAGCCCTCGTAAAAACTTGGAGCTCATGTCCCAGCAGGGACATCTCAGACTTTACTTATCCCATGCCGGAGCTGTCCTTAGTTTGTGTCGCGATGTAAACAAAGGTTCGAGTACCTGTGTGATATCATTACACGGGTAGACTTGTAATTCACTGGAAATAAAGAGTATAGTTTGCAAATATTTAAAGACTTTACATCTAATGGAAAAGGTATATAAAAGTTGACAATTTTACAAATGCAACTATAAAGCATAAATTAATTAATATTGTGACTTTGTGGGTGCGTGAAATTAAAAGTCCAGGCTACAAACACTAAAATTTGCTCTTTATTTCTTTCGAAACACACTTTGGACAACATTTTCAGCCACAGAATTACGTCACATACACAATACAACTTGCAATGTCACCGACCACCACAAAGTTCACACAGCTGTTCACGCACTAGAGTTCAATTAACAACTCTGACTGTGGCGGAAGGCGGCTCCCTTTTATAGATTACTCACTATCCGGAATGTTCTCAAATAATCAAGACGGCGCTAGAACAAAGGCGAAATCTCGAAAATCCGTCTCCTTTCCCCCCACCATTTGGGTAAGCTTTTATCTGCACACTACCCGGCTCTTTGAATGCCTCGCCGCACCGCCTCGTCGCAAAAGTGCATTCGTGACAATATTTTACTAACCACTAGCTGACCCGGCGGACTTCGTGCCGTCAGTGAAAGTTGTCTGAACCTATCTCTATAAATAAATCAAATTAGGAGCAATTACTTATTTACAGTGGCCGCAATGGAACTCTTTTCATGGTAATAAAAACAACAAACACTGACTTTACTTTGTTTTATTTTGAACTTCTCCGTACAATTAGTAGTCGGTCATATTTCCCCTAACTTGTATCACCTTCATGTGTCTACTGGGCATCGAATCTGCTAGATTTTCAAAACATTTTTGGTCCATTTCCACCTAGAACTTCTTCAACGCCTCCTGAAGCTCCTTAATATTTGATGTTTGCAGCTCTGTAGTTCAATTTTCCATTTGATCGCAAGCATTTTCTATTGTATTTAGATCAGGAGAGTTACCAGATGAGTCAAGTACAGGTAATATCATTGTCTTTTAGGAATTTCTGAGCCATCTTTGTTGTGTGTGTGTAGGGGCACCATCATGCATAAAGAACTGACACTGATGAATTGGCCAAAATGTGAAAAAATGCTGTTGCAAAACTTATAAATAGTTACTTGCCTTCATTGTTGCACTTTTAGGGAGAAAGTACAAGCCACCTCTACCACAATTAGAGTCTGTCTAGTGAACGCGAATGCAGTTGCCGCTCAAAGGAAACTAAACTTTCGTCCACTAATGACCGTCATAAATCGATCTCCACACTTCAGAAATGGAACACTGTCGTTGAGGACCAATAGCAACCCTGATGGTCACATGTTTACTCCACGTGGAGTCTCAGTTTTCAAAGTTACAACTTCCAGTTGATCTGTTTCATTACGTGTAGAAATTCGTTGTGTGTCACGATGTGGAGACCGTGAGAGGGAAATGCAGTGGTAAATGCAAATGAAGTAGTAGATAACTTTCAGTCAAGTGAAAATAATCAAAGTGAAGACAATAGTGTGAATAACTGGGCCGAGTTATGTTACTGGAAAAGCCTCAAAAAACAAAGTTATAACGGGAACTCTTTCTAAGCAAATTCAAGCGCTTGTTTTGAACACATATAAATATGTGCTGACAAATAATCTTGGTAAGGGGTCATGCAATGAACCTGATAATAAATTCTGGGTATTCAGAGAAATACAGTAAGAAATATTGTGACGAAAGAATACCAAAGACGCCGATCAAGTGTGAAAACAAAAGAAAACGTTTCTCTAAAGTAGATAATTTCACATGCGATTTAATTCTTCGAGAAATTTATAGATTCTATACAAAAGGGAGAGCACCTACCTTAGACGAATTGGTTGCACATTTGCAAGAAATTTGTGATTTTCCTTATGGGCACTGCACTTTGCGCGGTCTCCTAAAGGGGCTGGGTTTCAAATACCGCACTTAGAATACGAGAATGGTTATTATGGAATCCAGTAGCATTGTAACTTGTCAAAATTAGGGGAGGTTCGTAGTAATGGACGCAAGATGATTTATTTAGACGAAACCTCGTACGATACCCATGACGTATCGAGAAACGTAGTAATCTTGCAGAAAGGACTGGGTGAAGGGGGGCCAGTGTTGTAAAACAATTATAAGGGTTCGCCGAAGGACGCGGCCGAACTGCACACGTGTTAACTAAACAGACTTTACAAAACCGCTGACATAATTGCTGTTCAGTGCTAGGGCCTTACGCCACCTTGATGGCAGGGTCTGTATGCCTGCACGGTCTATGTCGGAGCTAAGGTCTTGCTGCATCAACAACTTACATACGAGGGAGGACCCACTTGTCAAGTGGTCAGAAGATAGTTCGGGAAGGGTGAAGGTATCGGACGTTTTTAGCTAAGGCTATATCTAGCCAGTCCGGCGGGCTACGATCACCATGGTGAATTGTAGGAGATGAGGGTGAGAGTACCACGAGGCTCCTGTTGTTGACGTAGTGCTCCTCGCGCGTTTCGGATGCTGAAATTCCAGGCTGCACTTTTTGCATTGTAGTCACCCATGGTCAGGGTGGCAGCAGTGGAAGTGAATAGTTGATCCAGTTCGCCAGCAACAATGGGTTTGCCGGGAGGGATGTAGACGGAATAAAGATGAAGAGGCCCTCTGTTTGTGTCCACCTGTACACATGTAGCTTCCAAGTTGGGCGTCTGTGGGGTGACTTGTCAAGTCTCTTTTCCCACTATTGGAAGCATGTTTGGAACTCTTCAAGTTTGATATTGCCCTTTGCGCCTCCACAGCGTCATAAAGCTCCTCTTTTATCGTTTTTGTCATTCGTGGAAATAGGAAAAGGTCGCACGGGGCTAGGTCCGGCGAATACGGAGCGTGGGGAACGACAGACCACCTCTGAGATGTCAAATATTGGGTCGTAAGGCCGCGTGTGCTGGAGCGTTGTCCAGGGGGTACGAATTCCCGATGCACAATTCCACGAACATCAAAAAAGACAATGATCATCGTCTTCACATTTGACGTCACTTGTCTTGCTTTTTTGGTCTGGGAGAGTTGCGAGTCCTCCACTGCCTTGACGCTTGCTTGGTTTCTGGATCATACCCGTAACCCCAACTCTCATCCCCTGTAATGACTTTGTTCAAGAAGTTTGGATCACGTGCAATCTCTGTTTTCAAGTCCTGACACACATTCATACGGATGGTTTTGTGCTTCTGTGTGAGAAGGAGCGGAACAAATTTAGCAGCAACACGTCTCATGTGCAAATCCTCCCTCAAAATCTGCTGACACGAGCTCCAACTGATTCCTGTCGCTGCTGAAATTTGGTCAATTGTTTGGCGATGATCCTCGTTGATCTTTTGGCGGACCTTTTCAATGTTCTCCTCATTTCGCGATGTTGAAGACGATCCAGAACAAGCTTGGTCCTCAACACACATCTCACAACGTTTAAAGCGCCCAAACCATTTGAAAATCTGTGTGCAGCTCATAGCGTTCTCCTGGAAAGCCTCCTGAAGCATTTGGTGTGTCTCCGTTGCAGTTTTTTTAAAGCAGGAAACAAAATTTCGCACACACTCTTTGTTCTTTTAAAGTTACCATAACGACTTCGCAGAGGTAACTCGCCAACAGTCAGAGAAACACATTGCCACACTTGCATGTTCAGATCTACACTGACAGCCGTCTGCACAGCTGTTTCATGAAGTTCTCTACTAATACCATCTAACGTGAGAACCCTGCACTACGTCTACGAGTGGCAGCACGCTCAGAGTCCTGTTTCTTTTGCCCCGCCCCTCATATCATCCACGTAATGCTTCCCGCGTTCTTCATTGAGCCAAACATGTGAAGTCCAAGCTTAGCGTGGATGAGAAAAAACAGTCCACTGAAGATTTGTGAGCTCGTATCTCACTTGTGACTTCTGTAGTCACGCAGAATGCGATGTTCATTTGTATCTCTGTTACTAGGGACACGAAGTTGCTACTTGAGTTTGCTTACAGGAGCACAATACACTTGAGAGTTGATCGTTTGACCATGAGGAGGAGTTACAGCTGTGTGCGGGAGATCAGACAGGTTTACTCGCTTTGAGATGATGACAGACGCCTCGTCCAACGATTCAACTCGTTTTTATCTACTGCCAGGGCTCCGTAGACATTATACAAGCGTCTATGAGTAGCTATGACACTCTCATTTTCCGTCAAAAGAAACTCAATAACTGCTTTCTCGTTGAAACTCACCTCCGTTACAGACGCCATTTTGAAGGCTACTTATAGCGCTGCCAGCTACCGGAACTTAATGGAACTATAACAAGTCAAGCGGGATTATTCAAAGACGTCATACACAAAATGTCACTGTCTTTGAACCAAATTTGGCAGAGAAAAGTGTTGCATCACTTACTGAACGTCTCGTATATCCGTATACAGAATATTTTGCAAAATGTGCTATTTATAATAGATGACAAACTAAACACCTTTACATTCGCTTAGAGGAAGTCAAAGCGACATCTTGTTTGACAAAAGTGAGTGCATTTAAAAAATTCAAACCATAACCAGGAATATCTAGCAAATAGTTGTTTCAACAGAAATGTTTGAGTAAACTGAGTAGATTAAGGACTTTGTTTAAGGACTCATGTTTTCACTCTTGTAAGGTTCTTTCTATCTCGTACAGTTATACAAAAGTCATCCAGAATGAAGGGCACTTAAGGATCTAGTACTACAAAACTCAAAATATACATTTCGTTTGTCATTCACATACGCGTTTCAATCAATTTCGGCCATTTTTGAAATGGTCAACATTTTCAAGGATAATTTGAGATGGACTGACCTTCTTTAACTCCCTGGAGAGTTCTGAGCTTAACAACCGTAGGAGGAATTGGCTACCAACACCATATCATTCTGTCATGGAACCCGGAGACGCCCGCCGACACTTCTGCCCTGAAAGAGACATGAAATGTTAATGGAGATGAAATGGAGAGACAGGAACCTGGGGGAAAGTAATTAACCTATCCAGCATTCGCCTGGTGACCTGGGAAAACACGTGAAAAACCGTGGGGCAGGTAGGACGGCTACGGGAATCGAACCCGGATCTCCAAATGCAGGTAACAGACTAAACCATTCCGCTCCGTTAGGTAAAATCACAACCATCACTTATATTTATTTCAAGCGAGAACGCCTCTACCACAATCAACTGATTATAAACTTACAAAGAATAACGTTTACAATTAATGTATTGAAGCTTTCAATGTGACTTCACCTGTTTTGATGTTAAAAACAACAGACATATAACAGAAATTTTCAATAACACATAACAAATGACAGCACTCTTTATAAATTCATTTTCTTTGTCTTCTGTGCACTTGATTCCGGATATCTGGATTAAAATTTCATAGACCAATGAATATATCGGATAGTTTCCCTGTTTTCCTGAATGCCAAGATAAATATCCAGAGGACTAGCTAATATCAAGGCTTAAAGTTCCGTCGTAAGTCTAACAGTATAGCAAAACTCAATTCAGATACTAATAACGACTGCTCTGCCATCTATATCTAGACTGCGAAACACGTTAGAGAGTGGTGCCATCTGCCATATAGTTTAGAAATACCTCACAGAAACAGCGATACACTTTAAGTAGTTCATTTATTCGATTGGTTGGTGACGTGTTAAATAATTTTGTGTTCTTTAAAACAAGATAGAAATCAGTTGTAAACAAAGAGTAACTTCTACGAGAGCTCTTCAATAAATTATGATCACAATTTTTTTTGACAACGTACCTTTACTCATCCTCATAATTTTGATTCTCCTTCTCAAAATAGTCTCCCTTGAATGCGATGCACTTTCCCAGCGTTTCTGCCAGTCTTGAAAGACATGCTGGAAACCATTTTTGAGAGATCCTTCAAAATCGCCACCGCAGCCTTCACCACTGCTTCTGATGATGGATAATGCCTACCACGAAGGCTTTTCTTCAAGTTAGGGAGTAGAAAAAGGTCACATAGGGCTAAATATGGACTATAGGGAGGGTGAGGGATGTACTTCACGTTGATTTTTGCAAGATATTCAGCAACAACATTGACAATATACGACCGCGCTTTTTCATGGTGCAGCATCCAGCCTGCTTCACGGAAATGTGGTCTTTTGCGCCTGATATGGACTTGCAATGTTTTCAGGACATCCCTGTAGTATTGTCCAGTTACTGATGTGTGTGCAGATACAACATGCTGATAAATCATTCAATGAATATCAAAGAATGAGATGACTATAACTTTACCAGCAGAAGCAACCACTTTTGCTTTTTTGGGGGTTGGTGATGAAGGAGATTTCCACACTGAGCTTTGCTGTTTGCTCTCAGGATCAAAACGATGTAGCCAAGTTTCATCAGCAGTGATTACGTTTGAAAGAAGCTCCGGATCTTCCTCTAACATCAACTTTAACTGCATGCAGACCTGCATGCGAATGTCCTTTTGTTCGGGAATCAACAGTCTTGGAACCCATCGCGCACAAACACATCTCATGTGTAATGTTTCTGTCACCAACGTGTGGATGGCTCCCAATGAAATGATCAGTATTTCAGAAAGTGATTTTAAGGTAATTCGTTGATCCTCTCTCACAATGGCAGCAGCAGTGTTGATGTTTTCTTCCGTAAGAGCAGTAACCGGTGCACTGGATCAACCTTCCTTTGAAATTGAGCATTTTAAACCACCTTCGAGCTGTGCTGTAGGGAAGAAGAGACTCTCCATAGACCTCCTGTAACACTGTATAGGCCTCAACTGAAGATTTGTTGAGACGAAAGCAGAATTTCAAAGCCACATATTGTTCCTCGCGTGTTACATCCATTGCAGCGGTAGGCGATACTGAACATGTCCGAACTTGCCTGGTTCTCACAGGCGGGAACCAGGATTACCAACAATGAAACTACTACGGCGTGTTTGTTTCACATTAAGTTAACAGAATATAACAATATGGAATTTTAGTGGGAAGAATTATGTACATTATTTATTGAACAGCCCTCGTATATAAATTTTTCGTGTCTACTTGCATGTGTTTTGTTTCTCACTTACAGCCATAACTACTTTCAAAATAATAAGCAAGCATTTAACGATTTTGAAATTGTAAGCAAAAATAAATAGCTGTTTACAATTGCACAATGGTCACGTTATTTAAACCGTCAATAAGTCTTTAAAAAAGTTCCTAGAGGATCAGACATGATAATAAATATTAATTTCCAATCGTTTTTGTGTAATTTTCAGGTAGTGGATGTTTTAAAGCTGTGATAACTTCATACATGACACAACGTTATTAACACATAAGCCTTCTCTCGCAGAAATATAAAGAAGGGCCCCGTGTATTATATTTTTTCCCGTTCCTGTTTTTCTTTTCTCTCCAGCACCTCGATCCAGTTTCTTCCCGACCCCTCCCTGTCGTCTTATCGCTACTGCCCCACACACCTTCCCCGTTCAAGTACCCCGGCAGGTCCGTGCAACAGTGGCCCAACTTCCTTTATCCCAACCGAAATACTTCCCTCGAGGTAATGTTGTCATATTGCATGTATGAAATAGAAAGGTTCATTGAACCTATAGACGACAGTCTCAATAATACTTTATTTCTATACGAATGTAAAAATAATTTATAAACAAAATGTAACTTTTATAAAAATAGGACAAATTTGCATATTCCTAAGGTCACAAAAGTAATGGTACACTGCAAATATAGTGCATGTTATTACAAAAATGCTGGCATTCAGTTATATGAAGCGGTTTAGTAACGTTATTTAAGACTGCTTTGGAACTTAAACATCCAGTCCTCTTGCACATCCATGTTCTCAACTCCTGCTTCAGAATGCCCACTGATCCACAATTACTTCGACGATATTGAGATACCGACACCTGACACGCTGAAGCAACCACAAACATAAGCTGATTGATACATTTAATGCAGAATAAAAGTGAGCTGTCAACTGTTTAAAGAAGTTATGTTCAATTGTTTTTACTCTCAGCACTAGAAACTCTTTTGAAAGGAAAGAACTAAATCTATCTTAAATGACTGAAAACAAACAATATATCAATTACGTATGTTAGAATTCTTTTATTCAATAGAAATTCATTTCTAAAAACTTAGTTTATATGACGATGTATATGACGGGATGCCGGCGACTATGATTCGACGGAGTATTCGCGCTATTTTATTCCCACGTGGCAAATATGCACTGTCAAAGAACTTCTATGCAAAGTTCTGCTTTGCAATGTTCGATGTTTTAGGTAGCTTATGCGGTACCACTTTTAGGATAAGATTAAATGCAAAGGTATGTATGCTCTGTAATACAAAAGTGACAGAATCCTTACAGATATTACTCAAATATTTTATTTCATCACCTAATCGCACATCATTTATATGAAAAATAAAGACATGGGTCTCTCTATGGAATAACAGTGGTAAATAACTACGTGTAGCGACTTTGATAATGACTTGAAAGTTCTACCGCATGCAACTGAAAAAAAATTACCTTGACAAACCTAATTGGAATTTCACAACGGACAAATTCCTTAAATGACTCCCACTTCCGAATTTTCCTTTGGTAATTTCTACTACAGAACAGTATATTTCCAGGCTTAACAATGATATTTTTTCTGTTTCTGTTCACAAATTCAAAACCCATGTCGTGAAGAATGGTGTGCAAGCTTGTATTTCTAATGAATGAATTATTTATCCTGCATATTCCAAAATTTTACAATTTATAACTTTAGGCTACATTTATTTGTCTTTAACTTGTTGCTATCTTGTCTTACATGACACCCTGGTCTTCTACTCTGCCAGGTAGTTCTTAACCTCCATGCCTCCTTGTTACTTAATTAGTCCCTTTCTTCCCCCTCATCTTCCTTTCTTATATTCTTTACATTTATTTGTCTTTACCTTGTTGCTACCTTGGCTTACATGACACCCTAGTCTTCTACTCTGCCAGGTAGTTCTTAACCTCCATGCCTCCTTGTTACTTAATTAGTCCCTTTCTTCCCCCTCATCTTCCTTTCTTATATTCTTTACATTTATTTGTCTTTACCTTGTTGCTATCTTGTCTTACATGACACCCTGGTCTTCTACTCTGCCAGGTAGTTCTTAACCTCCATGCCTCCTTGTTACTTAATTAGTCCCTTTCTTCCCCCTCATCTTCCTTTCTTATATTCTTTACATTTATTTGTCTTTACCTTGTTGCTATCTTGGTTTACATGACATCCTGGTCTTCTGCTCTGCCAGGTAGCTCTTAACCTCCATGCCTCCTTGTTACTTAATTAGTCCCTTTCTTCCCCCTCATCTTCCTTTCTTATATTCTTTACATTTATTTGTCTTTACCTTGTTGCTATCTTGGTTTACATGACATCCTGGTCTTCTGCTCTGCCAGGTAGCTCTTAACCTCCATGCCTCCTTGTTACTTAATTAGTCCCTTTCTTCCCCCTCATCTTCCTTTCTTATATTCTTTACATTTATTTATCTTTACCTTGTTGCTATCTTGGCTTACATGACACCCTGGTCTTCTGCTCTGCCAGGTAGTTCTTAACCTCCATGTCTCCTTGTTACTTAATTAGTCCCTTTCTTCCCCCTCATCTTCCTTTCTTATATTCTTTACATTTATTTGTCTTTACCTTGTTACTACCTTGGCTTACATGACAGCCTGATCTTCTGCTCTGCCAGGTAGCTCTTAACCTCCATGTCTCCTTGTTACTTAACTAGTCCCTTTCTTCCCCCGCATCTTCCTTTCTTATATTCTTTACATTTATTTGTGTTTACCTTGTTTCTACCTTGACTTACATGACGCCCTGGTCTTCTGCTCTGCCAGGTAGCTGTTAACCTCCATGTCTCCTTGTTACTTAATTAGTCCCTTTCTTCCCCCTCATCTTCCTTTCTTATATTCTTTACATTTATTTGTCTTTACCTTGTTACTACCTTGGCTTACATGACACCCTGGTCTTCTGCTCTGCCAGGTAGCTCTTAACCTCCATGCCTCCTTGTTACTTAATTAGCCCCTTTCTTCCCTCCATCTTCCTTTCTTATATTCTTTACATTTATTTGTGTTTACCTTGTTTCTACCTTGACTTACATGACACCCTGGTCTTCTGCTCTACCAGGTAGCTGTTAACCTCCATGTCTCCTTGTTACTTACTTAGTCCCATTCTTCATCCTCATCCTCTTTTCTTATATTCTTTACATTTATTTGTCTTTACCTTGTTGCTACCTTGGCTTACATGACACCCTGGTCTTCTGCTCTGTCAGGTAGCTCTTAACCTCCATGTCTCCTTGTAACTTAATTAGTCCCATTCTTCCCTCCATCTTCCTTTCCTATATTCTTTACATTTATTTGTCTTTACCTTGTTGCTACCTTGACTTACATGACATCCTGGTGTTCTGCTCTGCCAGGTAGCTCTTAACCTCCATGTCTCCTTGTTACTTAATCTCATTCTTTCCCCCATCTTCCTTTATTATATTCTTTACATTTATTTGTCTTTACCTTGGCTTACATGACACCCTAGTCTTTTGCTCTGCCAGGTAGCTCTTCACCTCCATGCCTCCTTGTTACTTAATTAGCCCCTTTCTTCCCCCGCATCTTCCTTTCTTATATTCTTTACATTTATTTGTCTTTACTTTGTTGCTACCTTGGCTTATATGACACCCTAGTCTTTTGCTCTGCCAGGTTGCTCTTCACCTCCATGTCTCCTTGTTACTTAATTAGCCCCTTTCTTTCCCCGCATCTTCCTTTCTTATATTCTTTACATTTATTTGTCTTTACCTTGTTGCTACCTTGTCTTACACGACACCCGGTCTTTTGCTCTGTCAGGCAGCTCTTAACCTCCATGTCTCCTTGTTACTTAATTAGTCCCTTTCTTCCCCCCTCATCTTCCTTTCTTATATCCTTTACATTTTCTTGTCCATGTTTCTTTTGCTTTCTGTAACAACTCACCAGTATTTCTAAAGGTCTACATTTTGGAGTTGCTCTTTACTGCTTGAAGCACTTTTGTAACTGTGGTGGCTAGTTTCTTTCAAAGAAGCTATGAACCTGCGACTAATAGAACTTTTAACAATTTCATCATATTCGCCTTCCACAACCGGCTTCTCCATTTTTCGATGTTTTCCTGGAGTAGAAAGCCGGCCCATTTACACAACTTTGCTTTGGGCGGCATTAATACGTACTTGGCGCTAAACACCGGTTTATTCTGCTGATAAATTAAATCCTTCATTGCTAAAATGGGGAATTTTTTCACACAACTTGTAAAACAAGTTCAGCATAATTTGTTTTTCACCAGCATTTAAAGGTTTTCTCTGTGATGTTTACAAATTGCACGGATGCAGCTAGATTGTACAACTATACCTCATTCTGCTTGTAAACTGCTCAAGTATACTACCGATATAGGTGCTCGTATTGCGCGCTATCTCATGGCTTGTACACGCAGTTGTTCTCTGGTTCTGGGACGGCACATGCTAAACTAGTAGGCAGGTGGCGTTACTACACCTGATTCTGTTATCATAGTATAGATGGCGCAGCAGTTGTAAGTGTCATCTATTCTCAGTTTTACAATATTGTTAGGCTTAAAATGGAACTTTGGGTCATGGTATTAAGTAACCAATCCCTTATTTACTCTAGTACTGAGGAAAAGCACGAAACTTTCCATCAACTTATCCAGTCCACGAGATTTGAATCGGAAAACGTCCGAAAGAAGGGCACAGAAGATGATGGAAGACAGTTTATAATAGCTGTTTTGTGAGTTGAGATGATATATGTCTTTTAATTCGACGTAGTTACACATTAATTCAGAATAAATAGTTTACACTTTTAAACGATCTTTTTAAAATCCACCTACCAGTAGCGAGGCGTGACTCTCAAAGCGAGGGAAGCTGCAGGTAATAATTTTCATTAAAACAAGAGAGAATAATGAATCAAGACTGCTCACACTATGAGCTGACATATTCTTTCTTCCCCTCTCCACGCAGTCCTTCCCGCACCGTGTGAGCTGTTAGCCAAAAATGGACAAAGTATTGTGACTTTGTTGGTTCGTGAAATAACAAGACGAGGTTACAAAACACAAAAACTACACTTTATTTTCCTAGCAATACACCGTTTACCATCACAAATTGCTAGATCACTTGAAAACTGTTTATTTTCAAACACTACACTCAACTGTCTGTCGCTTCCGGTCACGATCGGCCCCGAAGTTTCCCGAATCTCTACCGGCCATCATTTATTCATCGGCTTCGCGAGTCTACCGCCAGGGTCACAGTATGTAATTCACACATTTTTGCTAATAATTCAAAACCTCACAAGAATATCCAATTTGTCGCCAATATACACAGAATAATATTGCTAATGGCAAAACACTTGGCGCTGTATTTAAAAGAAGCACTTAAAGCAAACAAACTTTTCTTTGCGCACCTATCGAACATTTGCAATTGCTTCCGCATACCCCACAAAGTATGGTATTCAAGGTTCGTGTGTAAATACAAAATATTCATTATGAAATGAGCTAACGGAACTGGAAACTCGAATCTCACCTGTAGTCAAGTTATCCTCATCACCGCGGTTGTTCGCGAATAACTTATGAAAGTGTATCCAGAGAAAATAGATTATTTTTGGCATGAGTTTTCTTCTTTTTCTGCTGAAATTCTTCGAAAAGCAGCGCTCCAAGGCACGCTTCCCCACAGTAATATATATCTTTCACAGCAATACTGCTGCTGTTGGTTGCAGTAGACATTATCGCCTGATGTAGGGACATTCAAACCATTCATAGGAGGGCTGTTAAATAAAGATATACCATAATATTTTTACGGCCATAATTTTTCACACTAAATTCTATCTTATTATATTCTGTTAGCTTAAAATGAAACAAACACGCCGTAGCAGTTTCATTGTTGGTACTCCTGGTTCCCGCCTGTGAGAATCAGGCAAGTTCAGACATGTTGAGTATCGCCTACCGCTGTAATGGAGGTAACACGCGAGAAACAATATGCGGCTTTGAAATTCTGCTTTCGTCTCAACAAATCTTCAGTTGAGGCCTATACAATGTTACAGGAGGCCTATGGAGAGTCTGTTCTTCCCTACAGCACAGCTCGAAGGTGGTTTAAAATGTTTAAAGAGGGGAGACAATCAATTTCAAAGGAAGGTGGACCCGGTGCTCCAGTTACTGCTCTTACGGAAGAAAACATCAACACTGCTGCTGCCATTGTGAGAGAGGATCGACCAATTTCTTTAAGATCACTTTCTGAAATACTGAATATTTCATTGGGTGCCACCCACACGTTGGTGGCAGAAACATTACACATGAGACGTGTTTGTGTGCGATGAGTTCCAAGACTGTTGATTCCCGAACAAAAGAACATTCGCATGCAGGTCTGCATGCAGATAAAGTAGATGTTAGAGGAAGATCCGGAGCTTCTTTCAAACGTAATCACTGCTGATGAAACTTGGTTACATCATTTTGATCCTGAGAGCACACAGCAAAGCTCAGTGTAGAAATCTCCTTCATCACCAACCCCCAAAAAGCAAAAGTGGTTGCTTCTGCTGGGAAAGTTATGGTCCTCTCATTGTTTGATATTCATGGAATGGTTTATCAGCATGTTGTATCTGCACACACATCAGTAACTGGACAATACTACAGGGATGTTCTGAAAACATTGCAAGTCCATATCAGGCGCAAAAGACGACATTTCCGTAAAGCAGGCTGAATGCTGCACCACGATAATGTGCGGCCGCATATTGCCAATGTTGTTGCTGAATATCTTGCAAAAATCAACGTGAAGTGTATCCCTCACCCTCTCTATAGTCCGGATATATCCCCATGTGACCTTTTTGTATTCCCTAACTTGAAGAAACGTCTTCGTGAGAGGTATTATCCAACATCAGATGCAGTGGTGAAGGTTGCGGAGGCGATTTTGAAGGATCTCTCAAAAATGGTTTCCAGCATGTCTTTGAAGACTGGCAGAAACGCTGGGACAAGTGCATCGCATTCAGGGGAGACTATTTTGAGAAGGACCATCAAAATTATGAGGATGAGTAAAGTTACTTCCATTTTGGAGTTAGCGCGCGTAAGTGGCGTATCCACTTCCATCCCGTCTTGAGTCCACAGGAACAGATGGAGGGGGGGAGCTTGTTAGTCTCTAGGTCTTGCCCTATGGAGCTGGGCGCCCTTTCGGGACAGCTCGGTAACTCCCTGGTAATTAAAGGGGGCCAGTCTTCACTCTGTGTGAATTGCCCTGGGTGATACCCTCGAGCTTATACAAGGGGGGACCCAAAAAAAAACTGGATTGTTGTTATAAAAACTTTATTGATAAACTTTTTTACAAAATGACTTCAGTCACCTTCAAAATGCTCTCCATTACATGCGATGGACTTATCAAGTCTCTTTTCTCACTGTTGGAAGCATGTTTGGAACTCTTCAAGTTTGATATTGTCTAGTGCTCTTTGTGAAGCTGTTTTTACCCCCTCCACATCGTCATAACGCTCCCCTTTTAGCGTTATTTTCTTTCGTGGAAATAGGAAAATGACTCACGGGGCTAGGTCCGGCGAATACGGAGCGTAGGGAACGACAGACCACCTCTGAGATGCCAAATAGTGGGTTACTCGTAAGGCCGTGTGTGCTGGAGCGTTGTCGTAATGCAGAGACCAGTCACCTGATCGCCAAAGTTCCGGGCGTTTTCTCCTCACATCCTCTCGCAGATGCCTTAAAACCTCCAAGTAAAAGTGCTGGTTAATAGTCTGGCCAGGGGATACGAATTCCCGATGCACAATTCCAGGAACAGCTAAAAAGCCAATGATCATCGTCTTCACATTTGACCTCACTTGCCCTGCTTTTCTTGGCCTGGGAGAGTTGCGAGTCCTCCACTGGCTTGACGCTTGCTTTGTTTCTGGGTCATACCCGTAACACCAACTCTCATTCCCTGTAATGACTTTGTTCAAGAAGTTTGGATCACGTGCAATCTCTGTTTTCAAGTCCTGACACACATTCATGCGGATGGTTTTGTGCTCCTGTGTGAGAAGGCGCGGAACAAATTTATCAACAACACGTCTCATGTGCAACTCCTCCCTCAAAATCCGCTGGCACGAGCTCCAACTGATTCCTGTCGCTGCTGAAATTTGGTCGATCGTTTGGCGACGATCCTCGTTGATCTTTTGGTGGACCTTTTCAATGTTCTCCTCATTTCGCGATGTTGAAGAGCGTCCAGAACGAGCTTGGTCCTCAACACACATCTCACCACGTTTAAAGCGCCCAAACCACTCGAAAACCTATGTGCGGCTCATAGCGTCCTCCTGGAAACCTTCCTGAAGCATTTGGTGTGTCCACGTTGCAGTTTTATTTTAAGCAGGAAACAAAATTTCACACACACTCTTTGTTCTTTTAAAGTTGCAATAACGACGTCGCAGAGGTAACCCGCCAACTGTCAGAGAAACACAATACCACACTTGCATGTTCAGCTCTACACTGACGGCGTCCGCACAGCTGTTTTATGAAGGTCTCTACTAACACCATCTAGCGTGAGAACCCTGTACTACGTCTACGAGTGGCAGCGCTGGTTTCTTTTGGGTCCCCTCTCGTATATAACCTTGGAAAAAAATTAAGGAATTGGGAGGAATCCAAATGCTCCCACACCCAACATACAGACCTGATGGCGCTGCGGACCCTTAGCACTCGTGGTACCTCTGAAGTTACTAGAGCAACTTGGGTCGAATATTCCAGCCCCTCCCTGAATGGGAGTTGTTTGGACTGGGTTGGACTCGAGGGGGCAGTAGTTCCCGATATCCGTGGGAGATCAGGTATGTCTCCGGACGGGGTTAAGGAAAGCTATATATCTCGGCGTACTAGCCAGCATTGCTAGTAGAAGGTGTGCTAGATAACCAGGCGGCCCCACCGAGGTCATAACGGTAGCCTTCCCATTTTGGAGTTGGCACGCGTACGTGGCGTATCCACTTCTATCCCGTCTTGTGTCCATAGGACCAGATGGGGGGCCTTGTTAGCCCTAGGTCTTACCCTGTGGAAAGGCCGACGGAGGCGCCGGGCGCCCTTTCGGGACAGCTCGGTAACTCCCTGGTCAAAGGAGGCCCGGGTCCTTGGTCCTACAGGTCCAGGACTGGGAGTAGATCCTCTGGCATGAATTGAATACAGACCTGATCTCGCATCATCAGATTGTCATCTGTTTCGATCCATGACCCATTTTCTAGGTGGAAGAAATCTTGACTATATTGAAGCAGTGCTAGTGAGTGTCACTGAGGTCTTCACGTCAAAAACCAGACACTGGTACCATCGTGGGATAATGAACATCGCTGTACGATGACTCAAGACCAGAGAATATAATGATATATACTTTGTAAATTAGTTAGTTGCTTGCCAGAACACATTTGAGCTTGTTCTCTCAAGTCTGAGTAGAGAAGGCCATGCAACATACAGAATTGTAGTTCATTGATGGAAATTAATCATTTCTTCACACTAGCCGTACATAGGCTAAGGTTTTTGATGGATAGAGTCAACATGAAAAATTCAATGCCATCTACCCCAAAATATACGAGTCAAATGGAGAATTTAATATCAGGACGGCACGTTGACCATGGTTGCTCAATGGGTTAGAGCAGCTGGATGGAAACCAGGAGATCCGTGGTTCAAATCCCGGCCATGGCTTTGCAATTTTTATGTTCACTCTATCCATACACATACAGAATCTTTTTTGAAGGGAGGGGGACAAAACTATTTAAGGTTACCTATGACTGAAAATTTGAAATCCTGAACTAACAACACTAGCTTCTTAAGATTTATATCACAGATGTAGCTCAGTGCAAATATAACGCAGCCCAAATTTTGTCAATTTTACTTTTACAGTTTTGAAAATATGGTCAAATTTATATATTTTAGGTTACGTCACCTAAAAAGTGCCTTGCGACAAAATAACTTAAATTTTGGTCTAATATTTTAACAGCAGATTATAATACATCAACCAGGTTTCTCTGTGTCTCAATAACTTTAGGCTCCAGAAATGTTTAAAGCTATGAATATGGCTTTTTTGCCCAAAATTTGAAATGTTTGTGTTTTGAAGTAAACAAAGTATACTTAAATACATCTCACAATAAAACCCATGGCAATTTCTATTCGTTTTGTCTCTGTGAACGTGTGTAGCAAGTTTCATTAGTCTAACACCAAAACTCTGACGCAAGGAGCATTTTAAATAATGAAAAATGCTGAATTTTCAATAGCAAGAAAACAGGGATAAAGAATTAGAATTTATATCACATAACTTTCAAACTAGACCACAACATTTAAAAATGGCTTGCGGAGGCTAACTAACCATTATTTGGATTTAGGAAGGCTTACACTATTTTATAGACTAAATAGAGCAAAATGTGATTTTTTTTAGAATATTCACGAAATTTCAGTCATACATATCCTTAAATAACTTATGTACTGTGGTCTGTGACAACTTGGTTAGGTATTATGTGACTGATTATGACGTAAGAATATGAACAGGTAAATTTTCACAACTGTTCAGAATTAAAAGATTACACCTACAAGTGTTACATCTCAATTTCATTCAGTTGTTACATTAAGATACGTATAAACAACTAATAAATTTGTTAAATGTAAAGTTATAATGTATTATATATACACACATATACATAATACGGTTGCTACGGAGATATTATTTCTTTTGTTTCAACACTCGAGTTTCTGCTTATTCGGTAGATACCTATCGTAGAGAATGTAATCGAGACAAATGCAGCACGTTTGTTAATAAGGACACTGTAAACACCACAAACAAAGTATCTTTGCTTCTAAACTTCTAAGCAAACGGCACTGATCAACCTGATTACATTACCTACCCATAGATGGCAGCGCATTCGTTATTAGAACCATCTGTATACATTTTTACTAGGATTTTAGGCCTGAGGTAAAACGATGGGTCATGATATTAAATATATAGTTTGTATTTGCGTTTACTATGGAGGAAACCCCAAAAAAATGTTTCTGTTAAATTAGTCCACTCATGGAATGTAATTTAGAATCCCAAAAGTAAGGAGTAAAAGTCACCGTAAGTTATTTTAAAATGAGATAAGAGATACTGTTTTTTTGTATTATTTTGTTTTGTTTTGTTTTGTTTAATTTATAATGAGTATGCATGGAATGGAGTAACTGAAAATGATTTATTTTGGGCCATAAAGTCATATTACACACAAGAGTGAGGATTTCAGGTTTTCTTAAAGGCAACATTGCAGAAAAATCTGTATATGGTGGTGATGACGTCATTGCTGTGTTGTTGCCGTAATATTTGTCATTCATCTTTCCGGCACTCTTTATGCCGTTTTAAAGCTACAATTTCTTAGAAGTACTTCAATAAGTTTAAAGGCCAAAATGTTCATTTTTAAGTATTTTGCTTGTGGTTTGGGATCAATAACAATCGATAACGAGAAGACTGATGTCGCTGTTGCCCTCAGCTAGAGGGCAGGCTGGTCGAGACAGATAAGCCTCCCGTTCCCTAGTAACAGCAGAGCACTGAGATGACTAGCCCGGTTCACGGTTGCCATCAGGACAAAACAGTTAAGACGTGCAACTCTCCCTTCCACAAAATATTCTTCTTATTAATGCGCGCGAATCTTTCAATTCACATTTACACATCTTGTTCGATAGTCAAATGTTCAAAGACAATGTCACTTGTATGAACAGCCCAGCAGTATACCAAAATAGTAAACTGTAAAACAACAAACAAATATGCAAACAAAATTTTAGTATCCACTCTTTAAAACAAATGCCTGTAGAACTTTTAACACATATCATATACAATATTTTAGCGAAAGAGGCATGTGAAACATTTAACGGTCTAAAAAACAAAATCTACATAGTATTGGTCAGTCCTACCAAACTTAACAGGATTTTAAACAAAATACTTGATCAATATACGAAGAATTTAGTCCAACACAGTTTTTATGTCAATCATAAGCTTTTATACCAATATTTAAATATTTTAGTTGTAGCAGCTACTAATGGAGTGATATTTCCTTGGAATTTTGACTCCGATTTTCATTTATAAGCGCGTCTGAAAACTGGTTGGCTGGTGTCTAATGTTAAGCAGTTGGCAATGAAGCCATTCCAGTATTTTGATGTTATGTTGGTATGTTGGACAGGAGTAGGTGGTTTACATCCATATCTTCTTTAAGTGTACAGAAAGGAGATCTCACTATACCAATCCTGAATAAATGTTTATTGAGACAGTTATGGCCTGTTACAAGTCTAAAAGTTGCTACAGAGCATTTTCTTGTACTCCAGTATTTTGATGTTATGTTGGTATGTTGGACAGTGGAGTAGGTGGTTTACATCCATATCTTCTTTAAGTGTACAGAAAGGAGATCTCACTACACCAATCCTGAATAAATGTTAATTGCGACAGTCATGGTCTGTTACAAGTCTAAAAGTTGCTACAGAGCATTTTCTTGTACTCCAGTATTTTGATGTTATGTTGGTATGTTGGACAGTGGAGTAGGTGGTTTACATCCATATCTTCTTTAAGTGTACAGAAAGGAGATCTCACTACACCAATCCTGAATAAATGTTAATTGAGACAGTCATGGCCTGTTACAAGTCTAAAAGTTGCTACAGAGCATTTTCTTGGTAGTTTATTGACTCTAGACATGCTGTTACATAAATTTTCCCACAGTTTTCCTTTTGTTTTTAATATATTATTTTATTTAATGTCTTTATTGTGTGTTGATATAATTATTCTTTTGATAGAATGATAACATAGGAGCTCAAATAAGTTTGTCTTTTTTATCTAGACAGTCGGCTGTTTCATTACCATGACTACCGCAATGTGCTGGTATGCACTTTAATAAAATTAACTGCTTTTTAATTTTACAGAATTTCACAATATTTACGTTTTTGGATATTATATCGGATCTCATGGATGTTATAGCTGCCTGAGAGATAATATTACAACATTTTTCAAATTTGTTTATATGATATAGAAGATTTTGTAAACTCTGAAGGATTGTTGTAATGTCTGCATCAAAATTTGTAGAACTTACACTTAATGTTTTTTAGAACCATTGGTAAACTTGACCTTGTAGCCATGCACTGACAGGATATATTAAATTTATTATTTCTAGTGTCTTCAGGACACATGAAGAGGTTTTTGATTTTTCAACTTCTACAGCTAAGTGTAGATAAGTAAGGAAGCTTAATTTTTGTTTGAGTTCTTTCACTTAGTAAGGAAACTGTTGAGCTTTCTTTCCCAGTCATTTAAGATAGTTGTATTAATTTCCTTATTGTATAGCATAGAATAATAAATAAGTCAAATCATGTCACTGTTAGGATCAAAACTTTCTAGCAGGCGTTGGTGTAAGTTTAAGGCGGCTGTGAAAATATACCAACAAATTACTGATGATTCCTTTAATATTTATGCAGCACTTATTTTACATTTATTTGCGTTATTTAACATTATTTAGAAAACTTTTAGTGACATCTATCGCATACAAAAACTACAGCGGATATTATACATAAATAAATATTATTTGACAAACTGTATCCTTTAAAGATACCAATATTTTAGTGCAGTAAGTTTATCTCTTATATAACCTCTTCAACATATGTATATTTTATACAAAAGACAGTGATATTTAACGGTTTTAGTTACATCAAAGATGTAAAATGCCAGGTATATTTACTGCTCGTCTCACAACTGTGTTTATCCCTTCATTTGGAAACCTCCAGAAACATCTGAGACTGTATCCCTGTTTAAGCCGGTAACCAGAGTGATATGACGATTCTGTTTGGGATATCCCAGTAAGCATGTGTTCATAATCCGAGCGGAAGACAGGAAACAGTCACGACAGCAACCTCTTATCTACCACCAACAAAACTGGATGCATGTCATTCACAACTCAAGCAGATTATCCAACATGCACTGACATTTCCTAAAACTGTCAAGCCAGAACCGCTTTCGGAGGCCGTGAAAAAACATGAGCTTATCATATTCCAGCGTAAATCTCCTGCAGCTTAATAACGTCATCATGGGTTAGCATTTTAGGACTCTATGCTTTATCTTACTTTACACATTCTATGGAAATACTTAAGAGAGCGTATTGTTTATCATTCTTTAATTAGGTTCATTATAAGATCCGTAAAGATCTTTTAAGAAGATTGAAGATATTAACGCTTCCTTGCATGTATATACTCTCGATCCTAAAATTATTTGTATGCAATCGTGCCTTATTTGCAACAAATAATGTAATTCACAGAATAAACACTAGACAAAAGTATAATATCCATTATCCCAGTGCTAAACTTTCTTGCTTCCAGAAAGGTGTGCATTATGAAACTATCAAAATATTTGGCGCACTTCCTAATCTTCTTAAAGAAAAAAATGATAATTTCGGTGCTTTTAAAAATGCTGTTAGAGAGTACCTTTGCTCAAAATCTTTTTATTCTGTACAAGATTATCTGAATGACAAATTATCCTGATAATGCTTCTGTAGTTCTGTAAGTAGTATCTAACTATTCCAATGACAAATCATTACCAATAAATCTTTGATGCATGTTGAAAGTTTATTTTTAATGTATGTGTATTTAAGAAATAACAATGAATGTTATCCATTGCAAAAAGGTTGATACGTACTGGCATAAGCCAAGTGAAAGCTGAATTAAAAAGTGATTTTGTATCATATATAATTATCCCTGTTTTGTTTTCCATATTGTTGTTCATATTGCCTGTATACTATAATATGTGTCTTATGTTAACTTTTGTACATATATATGCTATTAAACTTTATACCTCTGGAGATGTTCAATGTTCACAGCCTTTTCTGGCTACAAATGAATCTACTGAATACAAATCAATCTAATCTAAGAAAGTTTAGTTTCTCTACCATGTGCATAGTACTCCACCAACAAATTTAATACTTATTTATCATTGTATATAGATGTTTTGAAGTTTCCTCAAGCAAAAATTACTTTTTAGAAAACCTTGGAGTACTAAACTTAAAAGTTCACCGTAATCATGTTTAATATTTTATGAGAAATGTATGTCTTGAGTTTTATTGAAATAACCCCAAAGTCCTTTACATTCTGAATGATTTTGCATAACGGGTGATTCCAATTGGCGGGCGACACGAATTAGTTTTACAAAATCTGTCCCCTAGGTGACGATTGTGTATTGTTTTGTTGGAACGAAGAAGTTAACTACCTGAGACAGTTGACTGTGTAATACGATTGTGTTTTGTCAGTCTAAGTGGCAAATCGAGCATCTTTTATGGAAACGAGGTATGCCATTGCCCCATTTCTGGTATTTTGTTATTTTTTAACCTCGTTTAGGATAAATTTATAACGAATGTACATTGAAATTGCTTCTTGTTATAATTACTTAATCAGTTCTGCCAACTGGCAAAAATAAATACCGCTATAACAGCGGGCGAAGTGGATTTAGGCGGACAATCATTGAAATGCGTGAAATGATGCTCAAATGAGTACAGAAAAATGAAGAATGGTACCAGGAAATCTATGTGGGCTCCAAAACAATTCATATTTGTAAAATGTGTGTGAGATACATAACGATATGAATATACAAGTGTAGAAATGTGTTATTTTGTTCTCATGATTACATTATGTACTCAAATTGAATGTTCCATTCCGATTCGTCCGCTATGGCAATCCTATTGCGAGCGATTAGGATTTGTTTCCGCTCGGAATAAAAATGAAAACGGAAGTATAAACAAAATTCTTCACCGAAAAACTAGAATGTCCTGACTTAAATATAAGATAAATGCTTTCATATTTACGTGACAATTAGGGCTTTTGTGAAACATTTTCAGAATTTTGATCCGATTTACCTGCACTTAGATTGAGCAAACAAAAAAAATGTAGATTTCGTTAATTCAGACAATTTATGTGAAATAATCTAAGGTATTCCTTGATATTTATTTAATTTTCTTATGTTTATACCTTTACCAAATGGGAGTTGTGTCTGCATGACACTCTCTGTTTTTGTCATGTAAAGAGAATGGAATTCTATGACCGTTGTATAGAGAGCAGCTGTTTACTATGCTATCTGTCGACTTTGTGAGGTTAGGTAAGGCTCCAAAATATTTTGCTGTCTTTTTCTATGGAAAAATCAAAATATAATCATTATTAATTATTATTATCTTATTATTATTATTACTATTTTCAGGAAGGACTGCAATGAATGGGATAATAATATGCAAATATAAGCTAGAAATGACAACCAAGTGGTTAGAAGGAATGTATAAAGCACTAGTTGAATCCAAAATGCTGTATGCAGTCGAGATCTGGGGTGGGGGGGCACAGAGGTAAACAAAACGGTGTACCAAAACTACAGAAGGTTTTTTAAAGAGCTACCAGGCTTACCAAGATCAAAACCTATACCTTGTTTCACGTAAGCTTGCCCAGGATCTCTTAACGGTCACGTGACCTAATCACCTCTCATTGGTTGCTGTTGTGGTAATGGCTGTCGTGCGGTAAAAATTAGTTCGTTATTTATCATGGTGATATATCATTATATGTTGGAAGAGAATTGTCAAATTTATATTTTCGTAACTGTTTTAATTAAATATATTACGCAACAGAGTTGATTTATCTGAAATGCATGTTAATTCTTAAACAAAGTAAAGAGGAGGTTCCTTTGCTCTCAAGCACATGGCACGATAGCATGTGATTTAGCGGTAGTGGTGACATTTGTTTATAAGACTTTTATCACTGACCTTGTTTTGAACTGGATTAGTCATGCATCGCCATTCGAAAGTGCGGGAGCTAAATTATTTTATTGATCGTTTATTGCGCATGTATTATATGTATAATGGCAGAGTCTACCGCCAGTTTTTCGCTTAAGTATCGCAAGGATAATTATTTACAAAGCGGCGAAAAAAGAATTGTGTTGCATGTGTTTAATGCACTCACAGAGAAGAATCCGTTTTTGTCAGTGAGAGAAGTCGAACAGCTGGGCTCTGAAGTTACAGCTGTGAGTGTTAGATCCGTAGGAACATCGCGACATGAAATTGAGGAAACAGGAAAACTTACCACTCCAGGCAAAAGCAGGAATAAACAAAAGTGCGTGCTCAGAGAAAATACGTGAAAAGCGTTGTGCGTCTTCATGTGTGTAGTTTTTCTTTAGAAACGAACTCCCTAACATAAGTAACATTTCGTCTGCTGTAAATGAGGATGCAGATTTAAAAAATTTCAGCAGATTGCTTATACAGCTGGGATTTGTGAATGAAAAAAGAGGCAAGAAAAATGTGCTAAAAGACAGAGGCGATATTGCTGTGTGGCGAAGACGTTATTTAAGGACAACCACACTGCACTGAGATACAAATCGATAAATATACACGAAGAACACACGAAAAGTAAAGTATGGTGTGACACGACTTTTAAGACTGAAATACAAGCATTTTTGAAAGGTATGTGTGCTGGTTTAAAAAATTCCGGTGGAAAAGGCCGAAGGCCTTTCATTATAAACTCTTTCAGTTTCATTGCTCAGCCATTCTGTTTCAATTTGCTCAGTTCATTATAAACTTGTATTTTTGCATGCCTTCATATCCTTATTTGTATGATTTTTGTATGATTTTATTTATCTTCCCGGCAATTATTACGAAATGTGATGGGAAGGCACCGCCTATGGCGTATGACGCGAAAGCATTAGCCAATTAGGGCGAGGGGGAGGGTTGTTGAACGCGGAGTGATACATTTCAGCCGGGCAAGGTTATATGAAACAGAGAATAGGGAAGTAGCTTTAGTAGAATTAGGAAACACAAGAAGAAATGGAATAATAATGGAAAGAATAATAAAGTTTTGGTATAGGTGTTTGGACAAAGAAGAAGGGGAAATTACGAAATTATGCATGAGACAGCCAAAAACATTAGTTAACTCAAACAGTTGGTGGGCAGAGATAGGAGGAATTGTGAAAAAAATAGGAATGGGAGATATATGGAGTTTAGAGGAAAGGGATGCAAGCGATGTGGGTAAATTAGTAAAATGCAGAATAGAAGATATAGAAAGATAGGAAATATGGGGAAGTCTAGAAAATATGAAATCATTACAATTTTACAAACAAATAAAAAGAAATTAGGGGCGAGAAGCATATGTAGATTACTGCAATAGACAAGTGAGAGAAGGGTTAGCATGGATGAGAACAGGAATAATATTTCTAAGAGGGATAGGAGGTTGGAAAAGGGAATCTGTGAATTGTGTGGGGGAAAAGAACGCATAGAACATTATGTAACGGAATGCAAGGAGGTTACAATGTGGAGAGAAAGGGTTTGGGAAGAAAAATGGGAGAAAGTAGAGAAGAGGATAGCAACTATCAAAATGTTAACGGACAGGGAGGAAAAGAAGGTAAAAAATATTGGTGAGTTCTTGTAGAGAGTAAAAGAAAACTGGGCAAGAAATGTAAAGAATATAAGAAAGGAAAATGAGGGGGAAGAATGGGACTAATTAAGTAACAAGGAGGTAGAAAGGTTAAGAGCTACCTGGCAGAGCAGAAGACCAGGGTGTCATGTAAGCCAAGGTAGCAGCAAAGTAAAGACAAATAAATGTAGCCAAAAGTTGTAAATTGTGAAATTTTGGAATATGCACAATAAATATATAATATCATTATTAGTATATTCATCAACTGTCATTATACTGGGAAAGTACTGTTCTATATTAATATTCTTTAAGCGCCACATTACTCTGAACTTTGCGAAAAAAGATTCGTGAAATGTCCGTTGAGGTTATAATGTCATTGTGAATGGCAAACCAAATTTGTTGATCAAGTCGTACGTTTAAGTCCTCGAGGTCAGGTTCATGTTTCTATGTGAATGGAGCTTAAGTTGCCGTAAGTTGGCTTTAGAATTCTAATTCATTTGCATGAGCACGAGAAATAAAAAGCAAGGCCTCCTGAAAACATGTTTCAAATTATTCTTATTGTGCTTTGTATTTTTAAAACTGCAATGTATATACTATACAATAAAGTTACAGAAATTAAAAAAAAATTAACGAAAAAAGTGTAAGTGTTCGACAATTCAAACAAAACTATTTAATGGAAATTAATTGTTCTTTCACACTGGCCGAGTGTAGGCCAAAGTATGCAAATATAGAGTCAGACTGCAAAATTCCATGCCATAGTCGGGATTTGAACCACGGATCTTCTGGTCTTCGTCACGCCGCTCTAACCCTTGAGCTACTATGAACCTGCCGGCCCTCGTAGCCACGGTCGCTAGATGGTATGTATCTAGCGTTCCGCCGCGTCGAGGGTCACTAGTTCGAGTCTCGCCTTGGGCATGGGTGTTTACATGTTTTGTGTATATGTGTGAAACCAAAGAATACATAGTAAAATAAACGGAAACAATAAATAAACGGTTAAATAGGGAAGAGAAAAGAAATATATATCTAAATACTTATATATATATATATATATATATATTATAAAATAAAAAAAACAACGTGCCAACATGACATTAAATTCTCCAAGCGACTCGTGTTTTTTCCGGTAAACCACTAGGAGTTCTCATAAACACATGAGACAACTACCTTAATGACGACTTACTATGCTGTAAGTACTTTAAGGCCCGGGCTTTATAGTAAACCCCTAGGAGTTCTCATAAACACATGAGACAACTACCTTAATGACGACTTACTATGCTGTAAGTACTTTAAGGCCCGGGCTTTATAGTAAACCCCTAGGAGTTCTCATAAACACATGAGACAACTACCTTAATGACGACTTACTATGCTGTAAGTACTTTAAGGCCCGGGCTTTATAGTAAACCACTAGGAGTTCTCATAAACACATGAGACAACTACCTTAATGACGACTTACTATGCTGTAAGTACTTTAAGGCCCGGGCTTTATAGTTAACCACTAGGAGTTCTCATAAACACATGAGACAACTACCTTAATGACGACTTACTATGCTGTAAGTACTTTAAGGCCCGGGCTTTATAGTAAACCACTAGGAGTTCTCATAAACACATGAGACAACTACCTTAATGACGACTTACTATGCTGTAAGTACTTTAAGGCCCGGGCTTTATAGTAAACCCCTAGCAGTTCTCATAAACACATGAGACAACTACCATAATGACGACTTACTATGTTGTAAGTACTTTAAGGCCCGGGCTTTATAGTAAACCACTAGGAGTTCTCATAAACACATGAGACAACTACCTTAATGACGACTTACTATGCTGTAAGTACTTTAAGGACCGGGCTTTATAGTAAACCACTAGGAGTTCTCATAAACACATGAGACAACTACCTTAATGACGACTTACTATGCTGTAAGTACTTTAAGGCCCGGGCTTTATAGTAAACCACTAGGAGTTCTCATAAACACATGAGACAACTACCTTAATGACGACTTACTATGCTGTAAGTACTTTAAGACCCGTGCTTTATAGTAAACTACTAGCAGTTCTCATAAACACATGAGACAACTACCTTAATGACGACTTACTATGTTGTAAGTACTTTAAGGCCCGGGCTTTATAGTAAACCACTAGGAGTTCTCATAAACACATGAGACAACTACCTTAATGACGACTTACTATGCTGTAAGTACTTTAAGGCCCGGGCTTTATAGTAAACCACTAGGAGTTCTCATAAACACATGAGACAACTACCTTAATGACGACTTACTATGCTGTAAGTACTTTAAGGCCCGGACTTTATAGTAAACCACTAGGAGTTCTCATAAACACATGAGACAACTACCTTAATGACGACTTACTATGCTGTAAGTACTTTAAGGCCCGGGCTTTATAGTAAACCACTAGGAGTTCTCATAAACACATGAGACAACTACCTTAATGACGACTTACTATGCTGTAAGTACTTTAAGGCCCGGACTTTATAGTAAACCACTAGGAGTTCTCATAAACACATGAGACAACTACCTTAATGGCGACTTACTATGCTGTAAGTACTTTAAGGCCCGGACTTTATAGTAAACCACTAGGAGTTCTCATAAACACATGAGACAACTACCTTAATGACGACTTACTATGCTGTAAGTACTTTAAGGCCCGGGCTTTATAGTAAACCACTAGGAGTTCTCATAAACACATGAGACAACTACCTTAATGACGACTTACTATGCTGTAAGTACTTTAAGGCCCGGGCTTTATAGTAAACCACTAGGAGTTCTCATAAACACATGAGACAACTACCTTAATGGCGACTTACTATGCTGTAAGTACTTTAAGGCCCGGACTTTATAGTAAACCACTAGGAGTTCTCATAAACACATGAGACAACTACCTTAATGACGACTTACTATGCTGTAAGTACTTTAAGGCCCGGGCTTTATAGTAAACCACTAGGAGTTCCCATAAACACATGAGACAACTACCTTAATGACGACTTACTATGCTGTAAGTACTTTAAGGTCCGGACTTTATAGTAAACCACTAGGAGTTCTCATAAACACATGAGACAACTACCTTAATGACGACTTACTATGCTGTAAGTACTTTAAGACCCGGGCTTTATAGTAAACCACTAGGAGTTCTCATAAACACATGAGACAACTACCTTAATGACGACTTACTATGCTGTAAGTACTTTAAGGTCCGGACTTTATAGTAAACCACTAGGAGTTCTCATAAACACATGAGACAACTACCTTAATGACGACTTACTATGCTGTAAGTACTTTAAGGTCCGGACTTTATAGTAAACAACTAGGAGTTCTCATAAACACATGAGACAACTACCTTAATGACGACTTACTATGCTGTAAGTACTTTAAGGACCGGACTTTATAGTAAACCACTAGGAGTTCTCATAAACACGTGAGACAACTACCTTAATGACGACTTACTATGCTGTAAGTACTTTAAGGCCCCGGCTTTATAGTAAACCACCAGGAGTTCTCATAAACACGTGAGACAACTACCTTAATGACGACTTACTATGCTGTAAGTACTTTAAGGCCATAGAAGCTCAATGGTTTACAGCGTCTGGATGGAGACCAGAAATGTTATAAAACTATTTACTTGATATAAAATGCGGTACAAGGTGAAGAGGATATGAGAATACTTCCAAAAACTTTCAACTGTCGTTAAACTATTTTAAATAGTGATAGTCTAATTACAATCATTAGGGTAAATATAGTTTACGAAATAAAAAGTAAACTCTTTCTGTACAAGTTTGCTTTATGAATCATGCTGTTCACATGCGCAGAGGTTCAAAACGCGTTATTTCTGGTGAAGTCTGTCTTCTTGAGTAGAATACAGTACGTTCTCAACTTACGTAGAGAAGGTAATTAAGATTGTATGCTTAATTAAAAATACTTTTTTCTCTTCCAACGATGTAGGAGGCGAGATGAGGCGGCGGCAGGTTAAATGACGGTGGTGCAACACGCGAGAGAAGAGCGCTCCTGCCTCCTCGACCGGTCGATATCCCATTTATAGCAAAATAATAGAATTTATGAGAAGATGCTGCTGCAGCCGCCAGTCTGCCTCGGGAACCAAAACTTGAGTCGAGGGGAAGTACACACATTCAAGGGGCACTTCCTTTATCTGCCTCCACTTGCTGTACCGCTCTTGCGAAAAACTATATACCGTCTATATGGGCATAAAAAGGCGAAAAGTAATTTACTATATTAAATAAATATAAAAACATTTAAAGTTTATAACAGAAAACAATTTTTGTAAAGAAAAAACTGCCGATCTGCCTCTGTATCTACCTGTCTGCCACATATTCAACAGCTCCCAAGTTCGAATATTGACCAGGGTAAGCTATTTGGATAAAGTTATTTTTTACCTTATCTTTACGAGATGAATGTCTGTTAACTCTAAGCTCTATGAAACCTGTACTTATTTGAACATCATTTTATTCATCGTCCGATATGACTTAACGTTGGAGGTTTTCTCTTATCCTGAAAGATGAATGTCTGGTAACTCTAAGCTCTATGTACCCTGTACTTATTTAAACATCATTTCATTCATCGTCCGATATGACTTAACGTTGGAGGTTTTCTCTTATCCTGAAAGATGAATGTCTGATAACTCTAAGCTCTATGTACCCTGTACTTATTTGTACATCATTTCATTCGTGGTCCGATATGAATTAACGTTGGAGGTTTTCTCTTATCCTGAAAGATGAATGTCTAGCAACTCTAAGCTCTGTGTACCCTGTACTTATTTGAACATCATTTCATTCATCGTCCGATATGAATTAACGTTGGAGGTTTTCTCTTATCCTGAAAGATGAATGTCTAGCAACTCTAAGCTCTGTGTACCCTGTACTTATTTGAACATCATTTCATTCATCGTCCGATATGAATTAACGTTGGAGGTTTTCTCTTATCCTGAAAGATGAATGTCTAGCAACTCTAAGCTCTGTGTACCCTGTACTTATTTGAACATCACTTCATTCATCGTCCGATATGACTTAACGTTGGAGGTTTTCTCTTATCCTGAAAGATGAATGTCTAATAACTCTAAGCTCTATGTATCCTGTACTTATTTGAACATCATTTCATTCATCGTCTGATATGACTTAACGTTGGAGGTTTCTCTTATCCTGAAAGATGAATGTCTGGTAACTCTAAGCTCCATGTACCCTGTACTTATTTGAACATCATTTCATTCATCGTCCGATATGACTTAACGTTGGAGGTCTTCTCTTATCCTGAAAGATGAATGTCTAATAACTCTAAAATCTATGTACCCTGTACTAATTTGATCATCATTTCATTCATCGTCCGATATGACTTAACGTTGGAGGTTTTCTCTTATCCTGAAAGATGAATGTCTGATAACTCTAAGCTCTATGTACCCTGTACTTATTTGAACATCATTTCATTCATCGTCCGATATGACTTAACGTTGGAGGTTTTCTCTTATCCTGAAAGATATATGTCTGCTAACTCTAAGCTCTATGTACACTGTACTCATTTGAACATCATTTCATTCATCGTCCGATATGACTTAACGTTGGAGGTTTTCTCTTATCCTGAAAGATGAATGTCTGGTAACTCTAAGCTCTATGTACACTGTACTTATTTGAACATCAGTTCATTCATCGTCCGATATAACTTAACGTTGGGGGTTTCCACTTATACTGCAAGATGAATGTCTGGTAACTCTGAGCTCTATGTATCCTGTACTCATTTCAACACCATTTCATTCATCGTCCGATATGACTTAACGTTGGAGATTTTCTCTTATCCTGAAAGATGAATGTCTGGTAAATCTAAGCTCTATGTACCCTGTACTTATTTGAATATCATTTCATTCATCGTCCGATATGACTTAACGTTGGAGGTTTTCTCTTATCCTGAAAGATGAATGTCTGATAACTCTAAGCTCTATGTACCCTGTACTTATTTGTACATCATTTCATTCATCGTCCGATATGACTTAACGTTGGAGATTTTCTCTTATCCTGAAAGATGAATGTCTGGTAACTCTACGCTCTATGTACCCTGTACTTATTTGTACATCATTTCATTCATCGTCCGATATGACTTAACGTTGGAGGTTTTCTCTTATCCTGAAAGATGAATGTCTAGCAACTCTAAGCTCTGTGTACTCTGTACTTATTTGAACATCATTTCATTCATCGTCCGATATGACTTAACGTTGGAGGTTTTCTCTTATCCTGAATGATGAATGTCTGGTAACTCTAAGCTCTATGTACCCTGTACTCATTTGAATATCATTTCATTCATCGTCCGATATGACTTAACGTTGGAGGTTTTGTCTTATCCTGAAAGATGAATGTCTGGTAACTCTGAGCTCTATGTACCCTGTACTTATCTGAACATCATTTCATTCTCGTCGGATATGACGTAACGTGTTTAAAAAACGTAAATGCTTCTTTATTACTGATTTGTGCAGATATTTATTTATTCTTTCTTATATTGTTGGCAGCTGTTTTTGCTCTGAAATGGAATAGTAGCTAAATCAACAGCACTTTCATTTGAAGCAATACCAGATTACAGTTACTTGAGCACGCCAAAGAGAATATGGTATTCCTCAAAAAAAAAAAAAAAAAAAAAAAAAAAAAAAAAAAAAAAAAAAAAAAAAAAAAAAAAACCACACACAGTGGCCTATGTAAATTACAGCTATGGTCAACAATTAGACAATAGACAACATTTGGCAGGAAATTATGTGTAGAATGTGATATATTCAACATCCTTATGGTGATTTTTGAAAAGAAAGTTTGATTATTTTTGCTTTTCTAAGTAAGTATTGGTCTGGGGTGTGTGATTTCTTTGCAAAATGTTTATGTCGCATTATTAAAGATGCTGTAGCATTTTACTATAAGTATGTAGGGAAGAATTAAAGTAAGAGTTGAAATTAAGAACTTATTTTGTGACGTAACGTATGAACAAAATAAAATTCCTTTAACCTCTACATTATACACTGTTTTATACAGTCCTGGACTTTTATAGATTTATTATAGATATGTGTATAAATATATTGTATTTTTTGGGCCCAAATGACCTTGTTGTCGACGGGCCCTAAAACACCACACACTCACTCACTATTTTATTTATTTATTTATTTTTTTTTTTACCTTTCTTATGGTTCTGACATTCATGGGATCGCGATGCTCATTTATCTTGTGTAGTGTTGACAACGTGACTTGACCACAACGTTTTACAATGGTAGCCTTCAGAAATACGTTTTATAAATGCTCTAAGTTCGTAGTATTTACTGACGTCGTGGCTTTTGTTTAAATAAGACAGCTTTATCGCTAAGTAATATGTCGAAGATCTCCATATTTTAGAACCCAGGAACTTGTTGTACACAATGTCTTATTGATTTTGGGTTAGAATTCTAATTTAACTCTCTGCGCTGCTTGTAAAATTACAGCAGTCCATATTGACTCGACATTTTGCTTAAGTATTATTTAACTCACGGCCTCCTTGAATGCAGCGATTGTCACAATTAACCAAAGTTGGCACTGCACGAGAGAATTTTCTAGTTCCAAAACGTTGTGAACTACTGAAAGACATACTTTTGCTATCAAGTGTCTAAAAAGTGAATTTCTTCCTTCAGAATGACAGATTACTTACAAGTGGCTGACGATATGCGTGAAGATGTCACGTTATTTGATTAAATCCCCCGTGTTTCAACACAGTCATGATTCCATTGACTTTAATTTAGCGTATCATTGCATTTGATGTCAGCAGGTGTGTTATTTTCCCTAGTCAAGCAAGTGTGAAATATGTGTCATGGCCAAACGACGGAAGTTGAGGGACTATTGTAAACCTCCTACCGCCCTTAACATCGAGGTGTTAACCCCGAGGACCACCTGCCGCTCGTAAGACACATCTTTCTAGCCCTTATCACGAATTTTGTATTTTAAACTGCCTATCAGGATTTTGTGACAATCATATGCAATATTGGGCCAAAGAAACATTAAAACCTTGCTCTTCATTTGTTCATTTAGTTACAAGCATTTAGTTACATGATTAACTTATCTTTAATTAAAAATGTACTGTACTCATTTACGAGGGTGGTCAGCAAACTTTCCGTCCTAATTAGGATACAAACATTTTTTTTCTAAACCTTGTTTATATTTTTCACCATAGTGTCCTTGTAACTCTACACACTTCTCCCAGCGATGCTCCCATCTCTGTAACCCGCCCAAATAGTACTCGGGGCTTTTCAGAATAGTCTCCTTGTAACTGTACAAACTTCTCCCAGCGATGCTCCCATCTCTGTAACCCATCCAAATAGTACTTGGGGCTTTTCAGAATAGTCTCCTTGTAACTGTACAAACTTCTCCCAGCGATGCTCCCATCTCTGTAACCCGTCCAAATAGTACTTGGGGCTTTTCAGAATAGTCTCCTTGTAACTGTACAAACTTCTCCCAGCAATACTCCCATCTCTGTAACCCATCCAAATAGTACTTGGGGCTTTTCAGAATAGTCTCCTTGTAACTGTACAAACTTCTCCCAGCGATGTTCCCATCTCTGTAACCCGTCCAAATAGTACTCGGCGTTTTTCAACATCGTCTCCTTGTAACTCTACACACTTCTCCCAGCGATGTTCCCATCTCTGTAACCCATCCAAATAGTACTTGGGGCTTTTCAGAATAGTCTCCTTGTAACTGTACAAACTTCTCCCAGCGATGTTCCCATCTCTGTAACCCGTCCAAATAGTACTCGGCGTTTTTCAACATCGTCTCCTTGTAACTCTACACACTTCTCCCAGCGATGTTCCCACCTCTGTAACCCGTCCAAATAGTACTTGGGGCTTTTCAGAATAGTCTCCTTGTAACTGTACACACTTCTCCCAGCGATGTTCCCATCTCTGTAACCCGTCCAAATAGTACTTGGGGCTTTTCAGAATAGTCTCCTTGTAACTGTACAAAC
The DNA here is from genome assembly GCA_030765055.1 of Mantis religiosa. Taxonomy (NCBI): domain Eukaryota; kingdom Metazoa; phylum Arthropoda; class Insecta; order Mantodea; family Mantidae; genus Mantis; species Mantis religiosa. The sequence continues at coordinate 9,345,848 of CM060953.1, read as the reverse complement.
TTCTCCCAGCGATGCTCCCATCTCTGTAACCCATCCAAATAGTAATTGGGGCTTTTCAGAATAGTCTCCTTGTAACTGTACAAACTTCTCCCAGCAATACTCCCATCTCTGTAACCCATCCAAATAGTACTTGGGGCTTTTCAGAATAGTCTCCTTGTAACTGTACAAACTTCTCCCAGCGATGTTCCCATCTCTGTAACCCGTCCAAATAGTACTCGGCGTTTTTCAACATCGTCTCCTTGTAACTCTACACACTTCTCCCAGCGATGTTCCCATCTCTGTAACCCATCCAAATAGTACTTGGGGCTTTTCAGAATAGTCTCCTTGTAACTGTACAAACTTCTCCCAGCGATGTTCCCATCTCTGTAACCCGTCCAAATAGTACTCGGCGTTTTTCAACATCGTCTCCTTGTAACTCTACACACTTCTCCCAGCGATGTTCCCACCTCTGTAACCCGTCCAAATAGTACTTGGGGCTTTTCAGAATAGTCTCCTTGTAACTGTACACACTTCTCCCAGCGATGTTCCCATCTCTGTAACCCGTCCAAATAGTACTTGGGGCTTTTCAGAATAGTCTCCTTGTAACTGTACACACTTCTCCCAGCGATGTTCCCATCTCTGTAACCCGTCCAAATAGTACTTGGGGCTTTTCAGAATAGTCTCCTTGTAACTGTACAAACTTCTCCCAGCGATGTTCCCATCTCTGTAACCCGTCCAAATAGTACTTGGGGCTTTTCAGAATAGTCTCCTTGTAACTGTACACACTTCTCCCAGCGATGTTCCCATCTCTGTAACCCGTCCAAATAGTACTTGGGGCTTTTCAGAATAGTCTCCTTGTAACTGTACAAACTTCTCCCAGCGATGTTCCCATCTCTGTAACCCATCCAAATAGTACTCGGCGTTTTTCAACATCGTCTCCTTGTAACTCTACACACTTCTCCCAGCGATGTTCCCATTTCTGTAACCCGTCTAAATAGTACTTGGGGCTTTTCAGAATAGTCTCCTTGTAACTGTACAAACTTCTCCCAGCGATGTTCCCATCTCTGTAACCCGTCCAAATAGTACTCGGCGTTTTTCAACATCGTCTCCTTGTAACTCTACACACTTCTCCCAGCGATGTTCCCATCTCTGTAACCCGTCCAAATAGTACTCGACGTTTTTCAACATAGTCTCCTTGTAACTCTACACACCTCTCCTAGCGATGCTCTCATCTCTGTAACCCGTCCAAATAGTACTCGGCGTTTTTCAACATAGTCCCCTTGTAACTCTACACACTTCTCCCAGCGATGTTCCCATCTCTGTAACCCGTCCAAATAGTACTCGGCGTTTTTCAGCATAGTCTCCTTGCCACTCTACACACTTATCCTAGCGATGCTCCCATCTCAGTAACCCGTCCAAATAGTACTCGACGTTTTTCAACATAGTCTCCTTGTAACTCTACACACTTCTCCCAGAGATGTTCCCATCTCTGTAACCCGTCCAAATAGTACTCGGCGTTTTTCAACATAGTCTCCTTGTAACTCTACACACTTCTCCCAGAGATGTTCCCATCTCAGTAACCCGTCCAAATAGTACTCGACGTTTTTCAACATAGTCTCCTTGTAACTCTACACACTTCTCCCAGAGATGTTCCCATCTCTGTAACCCGTCCAAATAGTACTCGGCGTTTTTTTCTGCTATATAATTGTTCACGAAGTTAATTGCCTCTTCATTTGACGAAAATCTCTGCCCTCCGAGCACAATTTTGAGATGAGGGAACAAAAAGAGGTCGCTTGGGGCTAGATCTGGTGAGTCAAGTAGTTCAAACCGTAATTCGTGGATCTTCGCCATTGCAACCGCTGAGGTGTGAGACGATGCGTTGTCTTGGTCAAACAGAATTTTTTTCTGCAAATGTGGTCGTTTTTCCTCAAGTTCTGCCTTCAGCTTGTGAAATAATGATGCGTAGTGTACTCCTGTAATGGTTTTTCCTTTCTGAAGATAATCGATTAAAATAACTCCATGACTATCCCCCCCCCCAAAAAAAAAAAATAAAAAAAAAAAACAATCCCTGTCACTTTCCCAGCCGAAAAAAAAACAGTTTTTAATTTTCTTGGAGCCGGTTCCGAGCAGGTTGCCCCTTTTTAGTTCACTCTTTGGACTGTATTTTTGTTTCGGGCGTATAATGGCGTATCCAGGTTTCATCTACAGGAATATATAGCTCCAAAGCTCGGATTTATTGCGCCTAAACTGCGCCAACAGAGCGTTGGAAATGTTCATTCGAATATGCTTTTGTCTAACGTGAGCAATCGCGGCACCCAACGCGCGGACAACTTTCTCATATTTAAATGTTGATTTGATACGAGTCGTATGTGACAAACACGACTTTTGACATGTTCATAGCCTCCGCTATCTCTCTCAGTTTCTTCATGTTGGGGTCGGAAACTTTTCGTTTTTCTTTTAAGGACAGAATAAGTGGTGGAGGTTCTAAAAGAGACAACTTAATTTTATCTTTGAAATTCCCCTAGCGTTGTAAGCATAATAATGTTATTTTAAATAATATATGGTGCTTCAACTATTTATGAATGCTACATAACCTTAATAATAAAAAAGTAGCCCTTTGTAGTTTCAATTTTACAAAAGTCATTCAGAGTGAAAAGATTTCTAGGGTATTGCAAGTAAATTCAAGATATACCTATATTTCCTTTATCTAAAACTGTATACTGTGATCTAATCAATGTTGTTAAAGTAATTTCTTAGAAAATCAATAATTTTCTATCCAAATGTGAGTTTCCGATAGTGTTTTTGTACCGAAGCTGTACTGTTCATACAAACACAGTCAGTTGTTTTAATACTTGTAGAGTTTCTACTGTCTCCTTGGTTACGTGTAAGTCAAGTTGGACGAATTTTACAGAGCGCAACTGGAAGGCACCTGTTGACTGGCGGACCAGGATGATTAATGATCTGTCCTGTGACGTTAACAGGTATACCGGGAATGTTCTGGAACATACAGCAAGAGTCTTGTCAACAGAAATGTCAATTGAGTTAAAGGGATGTGAACTTATATAAGGATTTATGCCTTATTCATGAGTTAGGCAATATTTTCACATTTCCAAAGCTTCATTCCTCTACTTATATCGTAGAGTAAGCACAGGAGAAAAAGGTGTGAACTAGGTGGAAGGGGGAAGCACAGAGAGCAGTTGGAAGGAGAGGGAGGGGGAGTGGCAGGCAGAGAAGGGAGGGGAAGGGACAGAAGCAAAAGTATTATAATTGTAGAATTATATCAGCACTGCCGGTTTACCGGAATTTAGTCTCAGAGATCTTCTATAAGTCAGAAAATCTACTGTCCTTTTTTAATACACTTAATGGTCTTCGGTCTGAGCTAGGCTTGATTATTAGATCTTGGGATCAGTAGACCAACCTCGGCCACATTCAACTTTCAGGATAAGGAAAAACCTCCAACGTTAAGTCATATCGGACGATGAATGAAATGATGTTCAAATGAGTACAGAGTACACAGAGCTTAGAGTTACCAGACATTCATATTTCAGGATAAGGGAAAACCTCCAACGTTAAGTCATATCGGACGATGAATTAAATGCTGTCCAAATAAGTACAGGGTACATAGAGCTTAGAGTTAAGAGACATTCATTTTTCAGGTTAAGAGAAAACCTCCAACGTTAAGTCACATCGGACCACAAATGAAATGATGATCAAATAAGTACAGGGTACATAGAGCATAGAGTTACCAGACATTGATCTTTCAGGATAAGAGAAAACCTCCAACGTTAAGTCATATTGGACGACGAATGAAATGATGTTCAAATAAGTACAGGGTACATAGAGCTTACAGTTACCAGACATTCGTCTTTCAGGATAAGAGAAAACCTCCAACGTTATGTCATATTGGACGATGAATGAAATGATGATCAAATGAGTACAGGGTACATAGAGCTTAGAGTTACCAGACATTCATCTTTCAGGATAAGGGAAAACCTCCAACGTTAAGTCATATCGTACGATGAATGAAATGATGATCAAATGAGTACAGGGTACATAGAGCTTAGAGCTACCAGACATTCGTCTTTCAGGATAAGAGAAAACCTCCAACGTTAAGTCATATCGGACGATGAGTGAAATGATGTTCAAATAAGGACAGAGTACATAGAGCTTAGAGTTACCAGACATTCATCTTTCAGGATAAGAGAAAACCTCCAACGTTAAGTCATATCGGACGATGAATGAAATGATGTTCAAATAAGTACAGGGTACATAGAGCTTCGAGTTACCAGACATTAATCTTTCAGGATAAGAGAAAACCTCCAACGTTAAGTCATATCGGACGATGAATGAAATGATGTTCAAATAAGTACAGGGTACATAGAGCTTAGAGCTACCAGACATTAATCTTTCAGGATAAGAGAAAACCTCCAACGTTAAGTCATATCGGACGATTAATGAAATGATGTTCAAATAAGTACAGGGTACATAGAGCTTAGAGCTAACAGACATTCGTCTTTCAGGATAAGAGAAAACCTCCAACGTTAAGTCATATCAGACGATGAATGAAATGATGTTCAAATAAGTACAGGGTACATAGAGCTTAGAGTTACCAGACATTCATCTTTCAGGATAAGGGAAAACCTCCAACGTTTAGTCATATCGGACGATGAATGAAATGATGTTCAAATAAGGACAGGGTACATAGAGCTTAGAGCTACCAGACATTCGTCTTTCAGGATAAGAGAAAATCTCCAACGTTAAGTCATATCGGATGATGAATAAAATGATGTTCAAATAAGTACAGGGTACATAAAGCTTAGAGCTACCAGACATTCGTCTTTCAGGATAAGAGAAAATCTCCAACGTTAAGTCATATCGGACGATGAATGAAATGGTGTTCAAATAAGTACAGGGTACATAGAGCTTAGAGTTACCGGACATTCATCTTTCAGGATAAGAGAAAACCTCCAACGTTAAGTCATATCGGACGATGAATAAAATGATGTTCAAATAAGTACAGGGTACATAGAGCTTAGAGTTATCAGACATTCATCTTTCAGGATAAGAGAAAACCTCCAACGTTAAGTCATATCGGACGATGAATGAAATGATATTCAAATAAGTACAGGGTACATAGAGCTTAGAGTTACCAGACATTCATCTTTCAGGATAAGAGAAAACCTCCAACGTTAAGTCATATCGGACGAAGAATGAAATGATATTCAAATAAGTACAGGGTACACAGAGCTTAGAGTTGCTAGACATTCATCTTTCAGGATAAGAGAAAACCTCCAACGTTAAGTCATATCGGACGATGAATGAAATGATATTCAAATAAGTACAGGGTACATAGAGCTTAGAGTTACCAGACATTCATCTTACAGGATAAGAGAAAACCTCCAACGTTAAGTCATATCGGACGAAGAATGAAATGATGTTCAAATAAGTACATAGAGCTTAGAGTTACCAGAGATGCATCTTTCAGGACAAGAGAAACCCTCCAACGTTAAGTCATATCAGACGATGAATGAAACGATGTTCAAATAAGTACAGGGTACATAGAGCTTAGAGTTACCATACATTCATCTGTCAGGATAAGAGAAACCCTCCAACGTTAAGTCATATCGGACGATGAATGAAATGATGTTCAAATAAGCACAGGGTACGTAGAGCTTAGAGTTACCTGACATTCATTTTTCAGGATAAGAGGAAACCTCCAACGTTAAGTCATATCGGACGATGAATGAAATGATGTTCAAATAAGTACAGGGTACATAGAGCTTAGAGTTACTAGACATTCATCTTTCAGGATAAGAGAAAACCTCCAACGTTAAGTCATATCAGACGATGAATTAAATGATGGTCAAATGAGTACAGGGTACATAGAGCTTAGATTTACCAGACATTCATCTTTCAGGATAAGAGAAAATCTCCAACGTTAAGTCATATCGGACGATGAATGATATGATGTTCAAATAAGTACAGGGTACATAAAGCTTAGAGTTACCAGACATTCATCTTTCGGGATAAGAGAAAACCTCCAACGTTAAGGCATATCGGACGATGAATGAAATGATGTACAAATAAGTACAGGGTACATAAAGCTTAGAGTTACCAGACATTCATCTTTCAGGATAAGAGGAAACCTAGGTAAAACACTTATCCAGATAACGAAGATTCGAACTGGTGAAATCTTGAACGTGAGGCAGACACGCTACAAAGGCGGGCATCTGTATATCTCGTTTCAAGGGATCGTAATTCCATTTTACTTAATTTGGCATTAAACTTGCTAGTTAAATGAATTTTAAACGGAATAATTAAAGAAAAAATGTAGTAATTACATAATCCAAGGGCTATTCTGAATTTTCTGAGAACAGCAACCGTAAACCGAAATAAATCTTACTATATTTTTGTTAAAATGTCTGCCTGTATATTTTTATCATTAATAGAAATAAAAACGGAAAGCCCGCCTCTGTAGCGAATATGGTAGCGTGTTCAAGAGGTTCAAGTTTGGAAGCTTTGTCGGACAGAGTTATGTGGATATGGTTTTCTGTGGGTTTCTCTGTTATATTGAAACATAAATGTCTGGCAACTCCGAGCTCTATGGGCCATGGACTCATTTGAATAGCATTTCATTTATCGTCGGATATGATTTAACGTAGGAGGATGTAAATTAAAAATTAAAGATATAAACGTAAAAGCTTATGTCTGTTTTACTCTGGTCTCTAGGAGGTCAACAGCTGTTCTGGAGATGACTGCTGCAAAACAGGAAGAGGGGTGGAGACACAACTTTCGTATTAGGCCGTACTGATCCGGAACAGAATAACAATTAAAACAACTGCACAACAAAACGTGTCCCAAATGTGGCAGACCTCACGTTTGGAGGAAGTTAGTCGACGATTAAAATGTTTACTTCCTTCTGTCGAAACCGTGACAACGGAAACGTCCCAAACTGTAAGGATCGCCGTCCCAGATGTTCGATACAGATTTTCATAAACTTGAAAAACACACTTCATACGAAGTATTCCAATATGGACAACCTAGTTTTCTAAATGCATATTTCTTTGTACACCTTGGGATGCTGATTTATTGTCAAAAATTACAATATATATTACACTTGTAGTTTGTCTGCTACTAATTTACGAGGTGCCAATTTCGAATTTGTTTAGCATGAATTACCTGGATAAGGAATTATCTACGCTTTTTCCTTATCGTGAAAGAGGAACGTCGGATACCTTAATTTCTATATACTCCTAGCTCATTTGCGCATTATTTCAACCATTTCAATCATCCGATATGAGCTACCCGGTTAAATGACCTCAAACCATAAGAAACTGAAGAGAATAAAAGAAAGACGACCCATGTATGCACATAAATTCTTTATACTGTACATTATTGTTGGGAAGTATTGCATTGTATCCAAAAATTCGACGTGAAAATTTTATCAAAATACGTATAATTTTTTTAGATAGTTGGTAGAAAAAGAGGGCCTTTTAGTAGTTCATGAGCGAGTTAAAAGTAGAAAATTGTTCCGTTCAGAACACAGGTAAGGCCAACTTTGTTTTATTGCGAAATGTGACAATCGCCTCATTCAAGGAGGCTATTAATCTCAGTGAAATAATAATTGTGTAAATTGACGAGTAATTTTTCAGAAGATGAGAAAGTTTAAAAAAAGGTAAAACTCTTAATTAATTAATTAAATTGTTGTTCCATTATTTTCATAGTTTTATATCTTCCACGGTCTCCCTTATGTAGAATTTTGTGGTTTTCTTAAAGCCATGTTGTCAACACACAAAATAACTGAACATCGTAACCCGATGAATGTCAAGAAAGGTAAAGTTAAGGCAATAAATACCATATATAAAATAAGACCTGAAGCTTTCCTGGCGGTGAATAAGTTCGAGTACTTCTCGGGAAACAAGCCAGGTGAAAAGACGATCAGAAATCAATGTTTCTGCCATCATCAGGATATTTTAATAAATGTTATAACCACAAATGTCTTACTGGATATAAAAGAAATATCAACAAAGACAAAAGACTATCAATACTTGCCTCACTGAACAAAAGACTGTTTTCAGTAAATTAAACGCCACGTGAGGAGATGGTGTGAGTATAGAAAATTAATTGGGTCAAAGAAAAGTAACTACTTGATGATGAAGCATCAGTGTTGCAAGTATTGGTAGTGTTTTGTCTTTGTTTATATTTGTGTTATAACCAGTTATACATTTGTGGTTATAACATTTCTTAAAATATCCTGATGATGGGAGAAACGTCGATTTCTAATCGTCTTTTCACCTGGCTTGTTTCCCTAGAACATCTCGAAATACCACAAATTTACATAGAACCTATAACATATCTATAAATATTCAGGACTTTCTAACAATAGTGTATGGTGGACGAGTTAATAGGATTTTATTTTGTTGGTATTTCTCGGCCTGCGGCCTCGTTTCGGAGTCACATCTACTCACAAAATGAATCCTTAATTTTGAACCCTTGTATCGTAATTGCACTCAGGTGCCGAGATGGCGAGGTGCGGGTTTTGTGACTTGTGTCGCTGTTGCAGGTCGGGCTACTGTGATGGGAAACTGTTGTAGCATTTGGTCCAGAACTGTCAAACATTGTTTGGCGAGGCGATGTCGGAGCAACAATCGAGGGGCGGGTTGATGGACTGACACTCTATTGCACATAATGATTTTAGGAATCTATTCCATCGGAATTGCTGCTCGGCTTGTTTAACATATGCTGTCGACCACTACAGAGAGCCTCGTTTGTAGCTCTACGGTGTTGATCCAATAACTTCCCAAGCTTCAATTAACACACGCCTGCCTACATTAACGGAGATGCCAAAAATTCCCATTTCGCGTTCACAACGTGCACCTACTTCTTTAGCAACACACTCCTGCTATCCACGAGCCGACGCTGAAAAAAATGTTTCAAAAATAATCGAAAGAGCACTTGATTTCGAAAATTTCAATGGTAATTATTCATTTTTAAAAACATGCTGACTAATCATCAATATATTCACGAAACTAATCCTTAAAATAACGACGTCACTCTTGCAGAGGCTCTACAGAAAGCAGTTTCACATATATTATCCTTAATTTTGGGAAATAAAAAGAAACAAAAGTTGCTAGATCGGCACTGAATATTACGGACCTTTAGGACATCCAGGTAGTCAGTTGTTAGTTTTGCTAAATGTGTTGTTATGTTGTAAAACTATTTTTATCTGCCACGAATTATCTCTACCAGAGTCAATATGAGACAAAAGCACATCATTACGCGCTACTTTTGTTACTGAAAAGTAGACCTTTTACTGTTAGACATGAATAATCTCTGTAAAGAGCCGCAATATGTCTACCAGAGTCAATATGAGACAAAAACACATCATTACGTGATACTTTTGTTACTGAGAAGTAGACCTTTTACTGTTAGACATGAATAATCTCTGTAAAGAGTCGAATTATCTCTACCAGAGTCAATATGAGACAAAAACACATCATTACGTGATACTTTTGTTACTGTAAAGTAGGCCTTTTACTGTTAGACATGAATAATCTCTGCAAAGATTCGAATTATCTCTACCAGAGTCAATATGAGACAAAAAAAAAAAGACATCATTACGCGATACTTTTTTGTGTAAAGTAGACCTTTTACTGTTAGACATGAATAATCTCTGCAAAGAGTCGAATTATCTCTACCAGAGTCAATATGAGACAAAAGAACATCATTACGTGATACTTTTGTTTGTGTAAAGTAGATCTTTTACTGTTAGACATGAATAATCTCTGCAATGAGTCGAATTATATCTACCAGGGTCAATATGAGAGAAAAGCACATCATTACGTGATACTTATGTTACTGTAAAGTAGACCTTTTACTGTTAGACATGAATAATCTCTGCAATGAGTCGAATTATATCTACCAGAGTCAATATGAGGCAAAAACACATCATTACGGTACACTTTTGTTACTGAAAAGTAGACCTTTTACTGTTAGACTTGAATAATCTCTGTAAAGAGTCGAATTATCTCTACCAGAGTTAATATGAGACAAAAACACATCATTACGGTACACTTTTGTTACAGAAAAGTAGACCTTTTACTGTTAGACATGAATAATCTCTGTAAAGAGTCGATTTATCTCTACCAGAGTCAATATGAGACACAAACACATCATTACGTGATACTTTTGTTACTGCGAAGTAGACCTTTTACTGTTGGACATGAATAATCTCTGCAAAGAGTCGAATTATCTCTACCAGAGTCAATATAGCAGGTCAGGCGGAAGAATGAGGATAAAATTTGTGAGACAAAAACACAACGCCTACTCTAATGTAGTGCCAAATATATTATATTATAATCTCTTTGACTATCGATTAATCCGATGTTCAATTTTTCTTCAGATATCTCAAAAACAACAAACATATGACAAGCAAGGGCTTGTCAAACATATGACTGGGACGAGCAAGGTTTGATGTTTATCATACTGTCGGTGCTAAATTTTTTCTCTCGCTAATAAAGAAACATTAAGTCGCAAGTCCCATAAATATTTTCCATTGAAGGTATTTCACGAGCGTTTTCTAACACTTGCAGTAAAGAGACATGTATATATCAGTCAATTTGTCTATCTTCTGTTATAATAGCAAGATAACAACTATCTTCTTACCGACATTGTCAATTCATGCACTAATACACACTTAGGTTATCTTCGAAATATCTATTGAGCCAATTGCCCTTTGTTTTCAGGATCATAACAATAAATCCAAGATTCATCAACAATAACGATATTGCAAACCTAATTTGAAGTGTCTCCTTGGAATATTTCTAGAGTTTTTCTGTAGCAATCAATACGTTGTTGCTTTTGATCGTTAGTCAGTTTATGACAACAAAGTTCTCTCACGTCTAACTGTTGATGTATTTGACTCATACCAATGTCCAACATGTCCGTCAGTAACAACAGTTCTTGGGCTTAGTCCTTCACGAAATTTATCACTAAAAGAAACCGATCTCTTTTGTATTTACTGTATCAGTTATAAATTGTCATTAAGTTGGGGATTCTTGATAAATGTGTTTCTAAGTTTTTACATTCATTAAGTGTTAATTAGGATCTAAACCGGTATTACAAAAATATCCGAAAATATTCTCTAATCAAATCCATTTTTCAAGAACACAAAACTTTTAAATAATAATTAATAAAATATTAGAAGGAACTACACGCAATCAACTTCAAAAACATTAGAAAGTAACTGTCAAATACAATTAAGTTTGATTTTGCTTAAAAAACATATATTCTATAGATTTTCAGGGTCATCCTCGACGACAATAGTAAAAATTATTGTTTTTATGCAGCTGGTACAAAAGTAATAATTTCAAATCAAGAAATGCGAATTTAAAGGTATACTTTATGGCGATACATTCTTTATAGAGTTCCATAAAGCTGCACTCCTTAGTTTCAGGTCCCGTACATGTTTCATAACATCTTTAAAGGGTTGAAATTTTAAATGAAAAAGTTTATAAATCACTTTTGCATAGTAATACTTTGTTTATCTCTTACGTTTTACCAGATATGCATGAGTCATTGAGCATCAAGAGGACTTTAGAGAATATTTCCTTATACATTTTAATCAAAAGCGTTTAAGTAGTATTCGAGAAACATGGACATTTTCCAGATATGTTCCATATAAGGTTATTTTGCGATGAAGAGACTTGTTTGAATATTCGTGTCTCATTCTAGGAAGACGCACTCATACACAGAGAGGGACATTTCTTCCAAGAATTGTTTGCTTTCTTTTGATTTATTCCACTGTTTTTAATATTAATAAAGTATTTCCAGGGAAACCTCGGTACCAAATGTTTCTGTGGAAAGAGTGGTGGAAGAAATATAAAAGTAAAACTATTTGAAATTTCAAACCAATAACTCGATATCTGAAACATCGCATTCTTGTCACTGTGTGTTAGGGATCCGCTGGCTTAGTGTCAAGTAAAGAATAATGCTACACGGTTTTCTAAACGCCCATTATAAACATACCGCCGGCCGTTCTCCTTTTAAACGCCAATTCTTCACCCTTCATGTTCCCCTTTGCTGGATACCTGGAGCTGGTACAATGCTGGGCCCAAAACTACCGGGCTTTTGAAACATGCCACACAGCTCACTGAACATCTTATTTATACAGCATTACTTCAGAGTAACACTGGTGTAAGGCAATCATCACCGTCAGTTGTTTCTCTTGTCATCTTTTTGAGTTTTCCAATATTTTCTCAAATAAGAAGTCGTTATTCATTTTTCATCTCTTGGCAGTACAAAGAGAACGGTATTCATAACAACAAGCTGTTTAAAACACTCAAATCCTTCTATAATCCCTTGTAACTACAATAAGATAATGTTTATCTTGAAGTAGATAGAGCAATAAGTGTTTGTACAAGAGTAGAGAAAGTCATGTATACATCACATAACGACCAAAACATTTGATTATCACTTAAAGTCTACTGTATTCCCTTGTAACTACAATAAGATAATGTTTATCTTGAAGTAGATAGAGCAATAAGTGTTTGTACAAGAGTAGAGAAAGTCATGTATACATCACATAACGACCAGCTATTTGAAACATTTGACTATCACTCAAATTCTGCTATATTCCTTTTTTTTTAAGCTATATTTAAAATGTTCTGGAATAACCTGTGGAGTACTTTCCTTTCGTAAGTAGTTTTGTATAATGAGTAAACCAGAATCGGAAGTTAAGAATATATCTTACAATAATATAGATGTATTGAAAGCAAAACTAACATAGCTTTTTGTGACTTCAGCACTTCAGAGTTTTCGTTTGTTCTTCGTTTGAATTTCTCAATTCCTTGTTATTTTTTAAATGTTGATTTCAGCTCTTTTTGTAGCTACAATAATATAATGTTTATCTTGAAGTAGATAGAGCAATAAGTGTTTGTGCAAGAGTAGAGAAAGTCATGTGAGGGCGATATAACTTTTTCATGTTGGTCAATAATTTAGTAGCTGTTTTCGGATGCTTTGTAGGCGTTGAAGTAATTTATTTGATGTTCTTTTATGTTTTAATTTAAATTTTATTTATTTAGATCCTTCAGGTGTTCTATTTTTAACTGTGTATTATTTTACAATTATATTGCACTTCTAACATCTGAGGACACATCGGCGGCTTTTTACCTTTGAAACAATTGTGTAACAACAATGATTATCAGTTACTTGTTCTGGTATTGTTATTTGTCATTTTTATAATAGATTTAGACGCTCTCATTTATAGTTCTGGATTCTAAAATGGCAAATAATACTGTGTAAACATATATTTCTTTTCTCTAGTCGGGACTGGAACACGGAACCTCTGTATTTGCAGGTTAGTATGCTAACAGTACATAATGTCTTCAACTGTTCTTTTTTTTGAGTTTGCATGTTTATTATGCTCTTAACTTGTAGGTTCTATTCTTGGTAACCGCCCACTTAAAGCTTCGTTTCCCCTAATCATAGGGGCCATACTTCTTCCACAACCTTTTGTTTCTCCTTTCCTTTATTATCGTCTATTTTAGGGGATGGCGTTCATTATATTGCGATGAAGTGGAGAAATATCGGTTGTTCAGTGGACACAGGTGCTGTGAGTGAACTTGACTTTCATCGGATCCATTCATTAGAAACCCCGTTTCATGTTTACCCCCGAATACGGCGTCCTTCAGATCTTTCTCCTCACCTCTTCCTGCACATTAATCTACGTGTGACTCCATTTTCCTTAGCTAATTTTTCTTCACCTTTCACTCTTCAAAATTCTCTAGGGACCATACCTTTTATACCTTTGATATCACAATTATTGACTGAAAAGACATATAATTTTATAAAGAAATACAAACAGTTAAAATAAATGATTTTAAAAGACAAAAATCTGCTAAAGAAATCAGTAAAGCTATATTTTATGTTAACTAACTGAAAGATTGTTTTCTCGTTTGTGTTTTAGTGGCATGCGAGTGCATATATTACTTTATCCAACGCTTATCTACTTCAAATGCTGTAGTTTCACAATATAAATTAACTCACTAAAGTAACACTTATATTAAGAATGATAAAATTCCATTTAACCACTGTGTTAATAAAATACAATCACTAGGCCTACATTTCAGCTATAATATTTATTGCACTTTTAATATTTAGAAATGAAATATAAATCTATAACTACAAATATGAGTTCTATTCACTCAGTAATTAATAAAGTTCTAAACATTGCCGTAAGCAAACTATATCAATAAAAAAACAAACGACTAGCTAACATCGATTATTTCATGTTACATATTAGACAACGATGTTTGTGTTATATGTGCAGGAGGCGTTAGTCTAAATAGCCCCATATTCCAGAAAATAAAATTACAATTAATTTTCCTACTTTGCTATAGTTTAATTTAAAAAGTAGTTAGACTTTTTAGTGATTAGGGTAAGTGTTGGGTGAATTAAAACTTATTTATATCATAGGAGAAATGAACAAACTTCTCGACTTGCCAAACCTTGGACTCGTAGATAAAATACGAACGTCTTGATTCACAATTGTTTTATACCAATACTGTCGTGCTTTCTATTGTTCAAGACTAAGTGAAATTTCCATAAACAGAAAACAACAGTAACTGAAGGTCGTTATAAGTTCTCTGTGTGAACACTATTATGTTACTACTCTATGGACTCATGTCATAGATTCTGGCTCGAAGTTACGTCTTTTTGCGCAATGAATCTGCAGTTTCACCACAAAAGCCTTTCCAGAATTTGGAAGACGTCGGAGAGAGGTTAGGGTAAGTCATCCTTTTGTATATCAAGGGGTTTTTCATGCGTTATTTGTAATGGTCGGGACTATAGAACATTGAAGTTTAAAATCCTAACCCTGAAACGTCAGTACATTTTAAATGTTTTCACTGCAGGAACCAAATTGTTGCACTTGAGCCGCTCTTGCCCTGTGCCGCGCACCTTTGTTGGTGGACAATAACAAGCAGAAACGGAACCGCAGAGTAACAAAGTAAGCCCATTGGCACACTCTTCAGTAGGTAGTGGTATCTGTTGCTCCCCCGGTTACTTGATCCTCCCGTCACCTGGGTTAACATGGTCTCTTGCACCCATAGAGTGGAGTGGACCCCACAGCTTGCTAATCCCTGCAACTGTCAGCCACGAGATCATCCCTTCACCAGGGTGACGAAAAGCCGGACTCATCCCTTCTACCCGGATCAAATTCCGTGTTGATGTTTGTACATCACCTCTCGTTATATCCTATCAGAGCTTTCCACGCAGCTGAAACATTATCCGTGTCTATCTTCGGGCAAACACGTTTCTCTTTCTGATCCCAGCCAACAAAAATAACCTCGGCAGCGGTTCTCACAATTATTTAGCACGTGCTAATAATGAACCTGATTACAACGTAAATATAAGCAAATGAAGCTCCATTTTACTAGACATTCATAAACACAGCATCGATTCTCACTTTTAAAATACTGTCATTTGTTTCTTGACTAGGCTGAATAAATCATTTTCTTATACTTCTGTGCTTAAAACAGGGTTTGTTTCCCTTCATAGATAAGCACAAGCACTGAGCTTTTTACAACTTTCTTATTTTTTATGAGATACATATACAAAACTTGTTCAAAAATAGTTATTTATGATACAAAGGTTTAAAGAAATGTTAGTTTATGATTCCAAAACGATGCCGTAGACCGAGACATACAAACAAAATAAAATCCTTTTAACCCTTACATCATATACTTATTTTAGACAGTCCTGTATATTTATAAATAAATTATAGATTACATATAAATATATGTTATTGTTTTACCTTTATTGATTCATCGGTTTGCGATGTTCATTTGTCTTGCGTGTTGACAACATGACTTTTAGAAGAAAAAAAAACGACTTTCTACATAAGGGAGACCGTGGAAAACAAAACAATGAAACAAAAGTTTAATTAATTAATGCATTACCTACTATAGTCCAATTAACCTGAGCTGGCAGCTGAGTAAAGATGTAGGTACATTAAATGAATTAGGTGGTTACCAACCCTGAAAGAAGGCTGAAGATGATTTACATATGGAGTAGTGTACCAGCAATGTAACAGCAATGGCTCCAAATGTATAACAACATCCTCAGTCTCCTTTCAGAATGGGTAACAGACTAATTCATTTTGAGTGTACATCTTTACTCAGCTGCCGCCTCAAGTTAATTGGAGTATGCTTTCTCTAAACTCATTCATATTTTGATAAAACTCAGATTTTGATTGAGCCATTTTATACAAGTATTATTTAACTCACGGCCTTCTTGAATAAGTGGATCAAATAAGTTGGAAAAGTTGGCATTACCGACCTGTTGAAAGCTTTTGAGCAGTGAATTTTCTACTTTTAACAGTCATGAACTACTAAAGGTCCATTTTTGCTCTCAAATGTCTAAAAAGTTTACATTATCAATGATATTCATCAAAAACACAAATTTTTGTAGGTTAGTATTTGACATTGCAATAGGTAATTACATACGCACTCAAATTTTGTTGCCTAAACGGCTTCCTATTATTAACTCATTCTTTAATGAAGAGAAATTACGAGCGCTGTTCAATAAAGAATGATCACATTTTTTTTTTTTTTTTTTTTTTTTTTTTTAACAACGTACCTTTACTCATCCTCATAATTTTGATGTTCCTTCTCAAAATAGTCTCCCCTGAATGCGATACACTTGTCCCAGCGTTTCTGCCAGTCTTCAAAGACATGCTGGAAACATTTTTTAGAGATCCTTCAAAATCGCCTCCGCAGCCTTCACCACTACTTCTGATTATGGATAATGTCTCCCACAAAGGCGTTTCTTCAAGTTAGGGAATAGAAAAAAGTCACATGGGGCTAAATCCAAACTGTAGTGAGGGTGACAGATGCACTTCATGTTGATTTTTGCAAGATATTCAGCAACAACATTGGCAATATGCGGCCGCGCATTATCGTGGTGCAGCATCCAGCCTGCTTCTCGGAAATGTGGTCTTTTGCACCTGATATGGACTTGCAATGTTTTCAGGACATCCCTGTAGTATTGTCCAGTTACTGATGTGTGTGCAGCTACACCATGCTGATAAACCATTCCATGAATATCAAAGAATGAGATGACTATAACTTTACCAGCAGAAGCAACAAATTTTGCTTTTTTGTAGGTTGGTGATGAAGGAGATTTCCACACTGAGCTTTGCTGTTTGTTCTCAGGATCAAAATGATGTAGCCAAGTTTCATCTGCAGTGATTGCGTTTGGAAGAAACTCCGGATCTTCCTCTAACATCAACTTTAACTGCATGCAGACCTTCATGCGAATGTGCTTTTGTTCGGGAATCAACAGTCTTGTAACCCATCACGCACAAACACGTCTCATGTGTAATATTTCTGTCACCAACGTGCGGGTAGCACCCAATGAAATGTTCAGTATTTCAGAAAGTGATCTTAAGTAAATTCGTCGATCGTCTCTCACAATGGCAGCAGCAGTGTTGATGTTTTC
Organism: Mantis religiosa; assembly: GCA_030765055.1. Taxonomy (NCBI): domain Eukaryota; kingdom Metazoa; phylum Arthropoda; class Insecta; order Mantodea; family Mantidae; genus Mantis; species Mantis religiosa. The sequence goes on along the minus strand of CM060953.1, from coordinate 9,328,370 downwards.
TTCCGTAAGAGCAGTAACTGGAGCACCTGGTCCACCTTCCTTTGAAATTGGTTGTCTCCTCTCTTTAAACCTTCGAGCTGTGCTATAGGGAAGAACAGACTCTCCATATGTCTCCTGTAACATTGTATAGGCCTCAACTGAAGATTTGTTGAGACAAAAGCAGAATTTCAAAGCCGCATATTGTTCCTCGCATGTTACCTCCATTGCAGCTGTAGGCGATACTGAACATGTCTGAACTTGTCTGGTTCTCACAGGCGGGAACCAGCAGTACCAACAATAAAACTGCTACGGCATGTTTGTTTCACATTAAGCTAACAGAATATAATAAGATTGAATTTTAGTGCGAAAAATTATGATGATTCTTTATTGAACAGCCCTCGTAACTTCAAGGAAACATGACGTCACTGAGGTATTCGGCACACATGCTAATTTTAGCAGGTTCTTGGGATAATCTTTTCCTTGTAATATTGGATTTATTACTATCATATCTTCAAATCCATGATTGCGTTCAAGAATGTTATACATTTCAAACGAATATCAACCCCTGGTGATCTAGATATTCCTTTTCTGGATACATTGCTAATGATTAGAACATCACCGGCTTACATTTTCAAACCGTAGAACCGTTACTGTTGTAAAACGAAAATGTGTCTTAGTATAATATATGCAAAGGTTACGTTTAACGATGGAACATCAATTAATGCCGCCATACTGCATATAGTGGTGGCGAAAATGATATTACGATGAGTTTCAATGAAACATTCTTCATTTGAAAACAGCTGTTAGGTCATTTTTGGTGTCTGCGCCTTATTTGGCGTTTTTAGTTGCAATGAAAATCATATACTGTTCTTCGGGAAGCTGCAACTCATGTATATTTTGAAATTTGAAGCATTAGCTAGGGAAAACAATAAGTTATAACCTAAGTAAAACGCCCTATTCATGACCATCTGTGTATATTCCAAGCAATCAAATGTAGCTGACCTTTTTACACTCAGTGAGGTAAGAACAAGTTTTGCTATTCTATGGACATTCTCTACTAGTAAAAGTCATGTCCTCCTTTGTAAACATATGTATTCTGCTATAACTGCAATATGTTCGTATTGGAGTAGAATAGCTTTATAAATTCTTTTTAATATTTTAGTAATTTATTAAATGAAATGATAAGTGTTTTATAGCTCCGAGTTCGTCAGAACTTTCCAGTGGTGAGAGAATTATCAAAATAGTTGAGTTCTTTTCTAGAATAACCTACATATACAAACATTCTTTCTTTGTGATGATAATGCAGATTGTATAATGGTTTACAAAATGTTAAATATTCCTCTTTACTCGTCATAATTGTAGTTTCGCAAAACCTAGTTATAACCTAAAAGGAATAAGAACTTTTTACAGTGGCTTTCGGCAAACATTGCTGAAGTTTATTTAAAATGTTCTAAAAATTAAAAGAAGGCATTTTTTATGTTCAAAAACTTTTTAAATCTTTAATTTCAGTTATATACTGTGTCTTTTGCTGCAATAGCTTGTCAAACTTTCAACATCTGAGCATTTAAACACCCCAAACGTTTGTTTCCATTAATATGCACTAAATACACATTCTATTCAAAACTTATTTCCGGAAAAATGTCTAAGTAATAATGATAATTGTGTAAGTGGTAGAGAAATAAACAGTCGACGTCACATTAGTTTAAAAGGAATTAGACTGAAGATGACTTTAACACCAGCACCAGGACCTGCTAGAGCGCTCCCTGGGGTTGAGTAGTCCCTCTGAAGGAACTGGTTTTCGTGGCCAACTGTGTGACAAGATTGTTTGCTACTGGAACGAAATCAGGACCAAATTTCTTCTTTATTGACTAAAGAAACGCCCAGCTAATCGTGCCATTGTTGTCCGACCTACTTGAAGACATCTCCCCTCGAGCCCCAACTTATTCAAATCTCTTAACCACAACAACCAACCGTGGGGGTTTCATTATTCATTCCTGGATGCGTCACACAAAGGGAGCAGTGTGCGATCCGTATCAATGGTCAAAGGGTGTCAAAACCAACCCATTTTCCAAGCCGATGCTTTTCCTCAGACCTCCCCTGTCGAGTTTTGTCATCACCTGCTCCAAGCTTTCCGCTATCACATGTTCCTTTTTCTGGACAGTTGGCAAACACTGCTCGCGGTCGATACTTTCTTCTGACAAAATTATATTCTCAGAATTCACCGGAAACAAATTCAGCGTATTCCAAACATTCCAAACGAATTCTTCCGAAACAAAATCCCTCTTTGCTCAATTTCCTCTCGGGAAGCAAGCCAGGTGAAAAGACGATTAGAAATCGACGTTTCGGGAGTGTGCATCTCTCCCATCATAAGGATATTTAAAAAAATTTATAACAACAAATCAAAACTGGATATAACACAAATATAAACAAAGACAAAACATATCAAAATTAGCATTACTGAACAAAAGACTGTTTTGAGTAAATTAAATGCCAGGTCAGGAGATGGCGTGAGTATAGAAAATTAATTAGGACAAAGAAACCTAACTACCTAAGTTGATGATCAAGCTTTATTGATCTTTTCTTCTTAAATCGGCGTATTTTCATTTTTAAGGCCGGTTTCCAAGAGTAGCTGAATTAAAATCCAGCATCACGAATAAGGTGCTCCTCTCGGAGGAAAAGGCCAAAAGCCTCCTTAGTTCTCCGCTCCCAGTAACTGTTGCATTTTGCCAAGAAAGTTGTCTCTGTGGTCGTTATCAAAACAATGCTCTGCCAGTCCAGACTTCTCAGGTTGCATTAAACGAATGCTCCGTTCATGTTGAACATATTCGTCGCCAGGAAAGCTTCAGATCTTATTTTAAAATCCCTCCTTAGATAAAAATGTTTTCAGAAATTATTATTTTTTCCGAAAGTGTCACTAAGGATTTTGATTACAACGCCACCAACCTTAAAATACACTCGGTCTGGGTGGCCCAATTGGTTAATTGCTTGGCCTAATGACTTAAGGTCACGGTCAAGTCCGAAGACTTGCTGGTACGTAATAGAACTCCTACGGGACCAAATTCCAACATATCGACAGTGCTAATATAATAATAATGATGATGATTATGATAATAATAATGATAATAATAATAACAATGATGATAATAATAATAATAATTAATAACAATGATAATAATAATAATAATAATAATAATAATAATAATAATAATAATAATAATAATAATAATAATAATAATAATAATAATAATAATAATAATAATAATAATAATAATAATAATAATAATAATAATAATAATAATAATAATAATAATAATAATAATAATAATAATAATAATAATAATAATAATAATAATAATAATAATAATAATAATAATAATAATAATAATAATAATAATAATAATAATAATAATAATAATAATAATAATAATAATAATAATAATAATAATAATAATAATGATAATAATAATGATAATGATAATAATAATGATAATAATTAATAATAATGATAATCATGATAATAATAATAATGATAATAATAATAATAATGATAATAATAATAATGATAATAATAATGATAATAATAATAATGATAATAATAATAATGATAATAATAATAATAATAATGATAATAATAATAATAATAATAATAATAATAATAATAATAATAATAATAATAATAATAATAATAATAATAATAATAATAATAATAATAATGATAATAATAATGATAATGATAATAATAATGATAATAATTAATAATAATGATAATCATGATAATAATAATAATGATAATAATAATAATGATAATAATAATAATGATAATAATAATGATAATAATAATAATGATAATAATAATAATGATAATAATAATAATAATAATGATAATAATAATAATAATAATAATAATAATAATAATAATAATAATAATAATAATAATAATAATAATAATAATAATAATAATAATAATAATAATAATAATAATAACAATAACAATAACAATAACAATAACAATAACAATAACAATAACAATAACAATAACAATAACAATAACAATAACAATAACAATAACAATAACAATAACAATAACAATAACAATAACAATAACAATAACAATAACAATAACAATAACAATAACAATAACAATAACAATAACAATAACAATAACAATAACAATAATAATAACAATAATAATAATAATAATAATAATAATAATAATAATAATAATAATAATAATAATAATAATAATAATAATAATAATAATAATAATAATAATAATAATAATAATAATAATAATAATAATAATAATAATAATAATAATAATAATAATAATAATAATAATAATAATAATAATAATAATAATAATAATAATAATAATAATAATAATAATAATAATAATAATAATAATAATAATAATAATAATAATAATAATAATAATAATAATAATAATAATAATAATAATAATAATAATAATAATAATAATAATAATAATAATAATAATAATAATAATAATAATAATAATAATAATAATAATAATAATAATAATAATAATAATAATAATAATAATAATAATAATAATAATAATAATAATAATCGGCAGCATCGTTAACAACAAAAAATATATTTATTTAGCCTTTCAAGGAAAACTAATGTAAACAAAAGCATGTGCATCGGCTGCAACTTACAACAACGTAGTTACAAGTCAGTTTACGGAAACTAAGTTTGTTTTAGAGTTCATTTGATTAAAACTCATTATTGGATATTATAGTTTTCACTGCAATCTAAAGGTAATTTATATGTAACTAACAAAACCTTTTGATTACTTGATATATCTACGAATGCACAGTTTTCTGTTACTAAAGTAAGGTTGGCCAGGCTTGAAATTAGCGACGCTCGCTTGTTTTCAAATTGTTTATTACATTGTGGTTAAAATTAGTAATTATTATGAGTAATCAAAACGTATATATGAAACATCTCAAAAGAAAAGCCTTTGAGAAATGGTGGAATAAATGTAAGTACTGAATGTGTTTGTATGTTTTGTAAGAAGATAACGGAAGTACCTATACTATCTATGTAACTGTTTCCTATGTCCTTTGTTGTGTGGATACAAGATTGAGGTAAAATGACTCCGCTATTATTTTAAGTGTTGTCAAATAATGTACTAAATAGCAGTGTTAATGAATATAACGTAATCATTCATAAATAAACATCGCTCATGTGCATTTTGTATTTCCATTCAAGTCCTGATTGTGTACTATAGGACGTAGTAATACAGTTTGTAGACCTGTTTCGGGTGCCTGTTGGTTTAACCCTCTAAAGCTGGCGGGATTATAAATTAGCATAACTTTAGTGTATTTTCATCTAAAGTAGAAAGTGTATCTTAAATTTCTTAGCCTCTGGAGTCCTCTTACTTATGAATGACTTTTGTATAACTCGTAAACTGCAAGACAGACAAAATCTCACAACACAAAAATATACATAAGACTCGGAAAAACACAATTTATTCAAATAATTTGTTTTGAGTACATATTCCTTGATATTTGTTTGAATTTTCTAACACGTGTGTATACTTTCCTCAGATTAAAATATAGTAACTAAAAGAATAAATAATAAATAAATAAAAATCTTAAAAATGATATCGACGTACCTAATCTCTAAGCCCGGAACGTACTCTCCAAATGCTTATGTGTTATTTCCAAATAAAAGCCACACCATTCTACAATAAATATTTCAGTTTGAAAAGCTACAAACTCTACAAGCAAAGCATATAAATAATGAACTCAGTTTTAAAATGTACTTTACGTATCAATCAAATAAACTATAGAATAAAAATAGAACTAATGTACAAATAGAAGAATGAAATTTTGTCTAAAGTTTGCTGTTGGCTTCTGTATAACTACACAAGAGAAGACAAATGCTATCGACCTAGATAAAGAAACAGTGCAGTAATGGAGCGGAGACCTCCCAAAGAGACACACACTCCAGATATTAATTGCTTTGTCTAAATGTTTGTGACATTGATACAAGAACATTCTGAAAGTAATGAAACGACAAAACAGAAAAACAAATAAAAAGCAGATTACTTTATTAACCGCTTGACTCCTTCGCTGGTGGGGCGGAAAACCCAAAAGCCTGGTGGTCTAGAAACTAGGCCGCCCAAGCTCCAGATCTGTTCTTCATTTAACAGCTTCCTGCATTCCAGACTATAGTGTTTCCAGAGAGAGTGCTAAGCGTTTGTCTTACGCTCACATGTACAAACACTTACTACTCTATGTACTTCAAGATAAACATCATTTTATTTTAGGTACAAGGGAATATAGCAGACTTTAGTGTATTAGATATAAGTTGTGCGTTTCATCGAGATCTGCAATTTTATATATTACCATTTTATATACATCTTACAGTTTATCAGTTATACAAAGTTTATTGAGAATGAAGGGGACATCTGATTATAATATACTCTTACAAAAATCAGAATCGTACTCCAAATATCTTAATAAAGGTAATCTGGTTGGGAGTATTTGCTGAACATCTTTATGTGCACCTAGTTGAGACTTTAGACAAATAACTTTCAGACATAACAGTTATTTATGGGACTTAGATGAATGTGTGCTAAGTCGAAGTTTATTAGCGAGTGAAGAAATCTAAGGTAGCACATTAAACATTAAACCTCGCTAGTCCTATACGTAATTTTATACATTATCTAAGAAAATATCGACTTGAATTATAAATTAGACAATTATTAAAAATTGTTAAACAACGTTTTTAGAATCGATGTTTTTACTATGTGTAACATGATATTGGAGGCTTTGAACAAATAAGAATCGTAACTTTGGTGATACAAAAATAACAAATGGTAAACTGTAAGACAAAATGAGTGATTCAGGCGACGAAAGGTTTATACCTGAAGAAATTCGAAAAGTTAGAATTGCTAATCTTAGTTTACTGTCACAAAAGTCATCTACAATTCATGACAAGAATATTTATGTTTTACGGAATGGTTAAGTTCAAAAAGTGTTACAAATGCATATGTTGTATGTCAAATTCTTGTGCTTCAGATAAGTAAAGAAAAATTGAACATCAGACTAATCGATACTCAGATGTCTTTGACACTATATTAGAGTAGGCGTTGTGTTTTTGTCTCGCAAATTTTAACTTTATTATTCTGTCTGACCTGCTATATTGACTCTGGTAGAGATAATTCGACTCTTTGCAGAGATTATTCATGTCTAAGAGTAAAATGTCTACTTCTCAATAACAAAAGTTTCACGTAATGATGTGTTTATGTCTCATGTTGACTCTGGTAGAGATAATTCGACTCTTTACAGAGATTATTCATGTCTAACAGTAAAAGGTCTACTTTTCAGTAACAAAAGGATCACGTAATGATGTGTTTTTGTCTCATATTGACTCTGGTAGTGATAATTCGACTCTTTACAGAGATTATTCATGTCTAACAGTAAAAGGTCTACTTTTCAGTAACAAAAGGATCACGTAATGATGTGTTTTTGTCTCATATTGACTCTGGTAGAGATAATTCGACTCTTTACAGAGATTATTCATGTCTAACAGTAAAAGGTCTACTTTTCAGTAACAAAAGGATCACGTAATGATGTGTTTTTGTCTCATATTGACTCTGGTAGAGATAATTCGACTCTTTACAGAGATTATTCATGTCTAACAGTAAAAGGTCTACTTTTCAGTAACAAAAGTATTACGTAATGATGTGTTTTTGTCTCATATTGATTCTGGTACAGATAATTCGACTCTTTACAGAGATTATTCATGTCTAACAGTAAAAGGCCTACTTTTCAGTAACAAAAGGATCACGTAATGATGTGTTTTTGTCTCATATTGACTCTGGTAGAGATAATTCGACTCTTTACAGAGATTATTCATGTCTAACAGTAAAAGGTCTACTTTTCAGTAACAAAAGGATCACGTAATGATGTGTTTTTGTCTCAGATTGACTCTGGTGGAGATAATTCGACTCTTTACAGAGATTATTCATGTCTAACAGTAAAAGGCCTACTTTTCAGTAACAAAAGTATTACGTAATGATGTGTTTTTGTCTCATATTGACTCTGGTAGAGATAATTCGACTCTTTACAGAGATTATTCATGTCTAACAGTAAAAGGTCTACTTCTCAGTAACAAAAGTATCACGTAATGATGTGTTTTTGTCTCATATTGACTCTGGTAGAGATAATTCGACTCTTTACAGAGATTATTCACGTCTAACAGTAAAAGGTCTACTTTACAGTAACAAAAGTATCACGTAATGATGTGTTTTTGTCTCTTATTGACTCTGGTAGAGATAATTAGACTCTTTACAGAGATTATTCATGTCTAACAGTAAAAGGTCTACTTTTCAGTAACAAAAGTATCGCGTAATGATGTGTTTTTGACTCATATTGACTCTGGTAGAGATAATTCGACTCTTTACAGAGATTATTCATGTCTAACAGTAAAAGGTCTACTTTTCAGTAACAACAGTATCACGTAATTATGTTTATTTGTAATGTAAATATATTACATGTAAAAATTAGTTTGGTTTTGGAGATTGTGGTAGTAAGTCGTTGTGTCGGGAAGTAGTACTTATTGCTGTTACTTCTTACACGTTTTCAAAAGACGACCTCGTCGGGAAGGGAGGTACAAGTGGACAATTTCCCCCAGAGAGAGATGATAAAGAGAGACCTCTTGACATGAGCCAAACTGGTGACAACCACAGCGGGCGTGGTATCCGCGCCTCGACTACGCTCCGCCTTCTTCATCACGGCTTCTTCCTTCACACTTTTTTCTCCTTTATTTCTTTGCGAGGTCATGACCCTTTCACAAACCGCGAGAAAATGGAAGGAGGGTGTCTTCCCCCTCTTGTCAACCCGCACCACAAGATGAGGAACGTTAATGAAGATTGAGCGGAAATATAAATGAAATAGTTGTGAGCGAACATGTGCTTCTTATTAGCAACAGGCCTGCCAACATACGCCGCTTCTCACTTCAACTACACTTACACGTCCTTCTCTGCCAATCAAATAAAAACTTTAACTTACATTTACGAAATATATACAAAATTAGTGACCTCGGACGTTGCGTTCAGAGTGAAAAGAAGGAAGTAAGGGACAAAAGTAGATAAACAAAACAATTGGTAGAAACATCAGTGCAAAAAGGGTTAATCTCGTATATGTTTCGTAGGAACGAGTTTAATGTTAAATTTTTAAAACACTGTTTCTCTTTCCCACCTGAAATACACGATTAGAGGTCCACTGAACATAAAAAGGTTAATAAAATTTCATATATAGTATTAAAAATGTACTAAATTTCCCTAAGAAAAGATGAAATTTCTAATAATAAAAAAATGTAGTATTTATCAATTTGATTGTTTAGATTGTGATCAGGTTTACATTGGTAGGAGGAAACGTAATTTGGAAACCAAAACGAAAGAACATTTTCGTAACATTAAGTATAAACAAACTGATAAATCGGTCGTAGCAAACCATTTTTGGTCATTTAACCATGAAATAAATCCTGAAGTTAAATTATTAAAACAATTAAATGTCCCGATAGATCCAATGGTTTGGGAAAATATATTTATTTTAAAAAATAAACATCGCGTAATGAAATTAAGACCTGAAGTTTCCTGGTGAAAAATATGTTCACTTTCTTCTCAGGCAACAGACCAGGTGAAAAGGTGACTAGGTATCAACGTTTCGGGAGTGTGCATCTCTCCCATCATCAGGATATTTATAAAATGTTATAACCACAAATGAAACACTGGATATAACACAAATATAAACAAAGACAAAACACTATCAAAATTCGCATTACTGAACAAAAGACTGTTTTCAGTAAATTAAATGCCAGGTCAGGAGATGACGTGAGTATAGAAAATTGTGTCAAAGAAACGTAATTACTTAACTAGATTATCAAGCTGTATTGATCTTTCCTTCTTAAATCGACGGATTTCCATTTTAAGGCCGACTTCCAAGAGGAGCTGAACTGAAATCCAGCATCACGATTAAGCGTGCTCCTTTCAGAGGAAATCACCAAAGCCTCCTTAATTCTCCGCTCCCAGTAACTGTTGTATATTGCCAAGATGGCCAATATGCAAAAAATATAATTCTTGGCAAAATGCAACAGTTACTGGGAGCGGAGAATTAAGGAGGCTTTAGCGATTTCCTCTGAAAGGAGCAAGCTTAATCGTGATGCTGGATTTCAGTTCAGCTCCTCTTGGAAACCGGCCTTAAAAATGGAAATCCGTCGATTTAAGAAGCAAAGATCAATACAACTTGATAATCAAATTAAGTAGTTACGTTTCTTTGACACAATTTTCTATACTCACGCCATCTCCTAACCTGGCATTTAATTTACTGAAAACAGTCTTTTGTTCAGTAATGCGAATTTCCGAGAACAAAGTGAACATCGCGTAGTGAATTTTGAAATACCAGCAGTTGATACTGATCTTAAGTTTGTTTCGTTTTCGTATTTTGGTAATACAAAAAACATAATTACATGGTAACTTCCTTAAGGGTATGTATGACTGAAATTTTCAAATTCTGAACTAATAATGCTAGCTTTTTCAAATTTACACCATATGTGGAGTATAATGTAAACATGTAACAACCTAAATTTAAACCATTTTTCTCCAGCAGTTTAGAAATTATGATAAATTTTGTATGTTTTTTGTTACGTCACTAAAAAAGTCCCTTGCGACAAAATATTTTGAATTTTGGTCTAATATTTTAACCCTATGTTCATAATACACATACTTTTTGAAATTGCTCTGGGTTTTTCTGTGTCTCCTTTAGTTTAGGTCACAAAAATTTTTTAATTTACAAATATTCTTTTTTGTCTAAAAAAACTGTAAGTTCTGTGTTTGAAAATTAAAAATATATGCTTATATACATTTCACAATAAAACCTACGGCAATTTCCATTCCTCATGATATTCTGAACCTGTGTAGGAAATTTCAGGAATGTAGTACAAAAACTGCATCGCAAGGAGCATTTTACAGGAAGAAAAATGCTGAAAATATGAACATTGAGAAAACAGCAATTAAAGATTTGATTGCATAACTCACATTAAAATCCACCAGGCTGATAGGTTGGACCCCCAGATTTCTTTTTCCTCTCCTCTGTTGCTGCTTTTTCCACCTTTTTCTTCTTTAGATGTTGCTTTTCTTCTGCACAACTTCCCTTCTTGCTTTGCAGGATACGAGTCTGATCTCGCTGCACTGAAGTTTTCCTTGCTGAGTCTACTACACTTTCACCTCTGATATTTTGCTGCAGCTCCAATGACTTAAGACTACCCATGTTAAACTCACTGTTGCTTTTAATAACAGCAAGATCCAATTTTTGTTTTGATATGAAAACTTCCTTTGGGCGCTTATTCCATATGGCATGATGCAAAGATTCATTGGCATTCTGTATTTTTCCTGTTTTGCACCTCTCTAGTAATGTTGTAGGAGTCAGCCTCTGATATATTGGCTACATTTTAGGAACTATTTTGTCTGAAAGCCTTATTTTTCTTTTCTTAAATTGAAAATTTAAGAACGGAAAACAGACAAAGAATGTGGATGTAGGCAAAAGAGGGCGTGACTCCGACAGAGTTTAAAGGCCACCGACATTTAAATAAGCATTTAAAAATGGCGTTCGGAGGCAAATTATGCATTTTTCACATTCGGGAATGTCTAAATTATTTTATAGAATTAAAATAAAAAAAAGTCGTTATTTTCACGATTTTCATGAAATTTCAGTCATACATACCCTTAACAACGAATTTGTTTTCTCCTGTGCTTTTCTTTGACTGAAGATGCGGACAAGAGTTCGTGAAGTCGATTTCAATTAGAAAGAAGAATTAACATCATTTTCTTAAGATAAGTGAAGTTTTTGTTACAAATTATTATATTTGTATAGCAGTTCTGTGTTTTAGATGAGCCTGTGTGTATGCGAGAGAAAGAGACAGGGACACACACACACACACACACACACACACACACACACACACACACACACACACACAGAGAGAGAGAGAGAGAGAGAGAGAGAGAGAGAGAGAGAGAGAGAGAGAGAGAGAGAGAGAGAGAGAGAGAGAGAGAGAGAGAGAGAGAGAGAGAGAGAGAGAGAGAGAGAGAGAGAGAGATGTAGTACATTTGAAGAATTGAAAGATTGCAAACTTCAAATAATAACCACGGATATTTCCAAAATAGCTAATTCCACATAAATAATGTATTTGAGATTAACTGTAAAGTGAGAGCAGATGATCCGAATTGGCGGGTAACTGGATTAGTTTTACAAAACCTTCTCCCTAGGGGACGATAGTGCATTGTTGCGTTGAAACGACCTGATTTTGCATACATGTAGATATTAGACTGGAGATTGGCAATATCTTGAAATCTGTATCAAACTCTTGATTTAGATGTCCCAATACTTGTACTTAGTTATTCTTACCAGTAAATGGCTGATACATTACTTCGAAATATGTGGCAGTTGATGCTCTGTCACCATAACATTCTTGTATTTCCATCATGAGTAATACAGTGCGATCCACATAAATCTGAACCGTTCCAATAGGCCATAACTTTTGAACCAATAATAGGACACACACAACTTTGGGAGAATATAATACACAATTTGGAGATTACATTACACTATTTACATTTCAGAGAAAATGTTGCAAGTGTCCTCTACCAGCATCTATATATGTTTGTACTTGTCTCACCTCTGAAGTTTTACGGAGAGTATCCTCGCCAATGTTACTTATATCGGTTCGAATGGATTCCTTGAGAACATCAATATTCCGTGGATTATTCCTGTACACTCTATTTTTAGATACCCCCACAAGAAAAAATCCTGCGAGGCTAGGTCAGGACATCTGGGGGGGGGGGGGAGGGCCCACAGACCTTTTGAGTTTATTCGATTATCAAGGAAACTTGTTACAAGTTCCATGGTGTCATTAGATGTATGGCACGTTGCTCCATCTTGCTGGAAATAACCTTCTCTCAATTTGATATCATTGAGCTGCTCCACAAATATCTTGAAGATACTCATATAAACTTCAGTGTCTCCAGTCGTATCAAAGAAAATGGGACTAACGATCTATAGATGTTGGTGGAGGAAACTTCCAACATTTTCTCTGAGATGTAAATAGTGTAATATAATCTCCCAATTGTGTATTATATTCTCCCAAAGTTGTACGTGTGTGCTATTATTGATTCAAAAGTTATGGCCTATTGAAATGGTTCAGGTTTATATGGATCGCACTGTATGTTCTTAACAACGATAATGAACCAAGTAGCTCGAACATAACCAACAAAAACAAATTAATGGAAATTAATTGTTCTTTCGCACTAGCCATGTGTAGGACACGGGTAGAGCCAGACTAAAAATTCAGTGCCATAGCCGGAATTTTCACCATGGATCTTCTGGTCTCCGTCCAGCCGCTCTAACGCTTGAGCTACTATGGCCAACGTGCCAACATAACATTAACATGCACGAGTCAGTTGGAGAATTTAATGTCACGTTGGCACGTTGGCCATAGTAGCTCAAGGTTTAGAGCGGCTGGACGGAGACCAGAAGATCCGTGGTTCAAATCCCGGCTATAGCACTGAATTTTTCAGTCTGGCTCTACCCTTTCAAAAACAAATTATTACAAAATAAAAGAACAGCAGATCACATAATATTCCTAAGGCTCCTCTCAAATGTTCTCCATAGAGTAACACTGTAATGAGATTTCATTCTTCTTTTGTTCTGAACTTGCTCTTGTTTTCTTAACAGATTTGTGCATATTGATTCCTGACAATAAACAAGGCTATCTCGTTGGTGTAACAAACACAAGCACGATATTTCATCTAGTAACAAAGAAAAACATTTCCGATAGGTCCTTGTATTTCACAGACCATAGAAAGTAAATTTCTACTGCTTGAATTACACTCTTTTCTTTATCTTATAGGACTCAGGCCTCACTTCCATACATTGAGTCCACAGAAACAAAGAAAAAACTAAGTGGTACAAAAAGTCTAAATGTAGTAAAGCTAAAGCCTTAAACCACAGAGAACGTCGGGTACTTCATCTGCTCGATCAATAAAACACAAGAAGAAATTCCTTAGTTATTTATTAATAGATATTATATTATAAAATAAATCACATATCATTCCTGAGACTCAAAAAATGTTTAACCTCTTTTATCTGTGACATCAACCGAGATTTGCAATTAGTAATTATCGCGTATTTACAATTTAAATAACTTGAAATAGTTGCCTCCATTTGCAATATTTTAATTTTAATTAACGTCCTCCAACGTTAAGTCATATCAGACGATGCATCAAATGATATTCAAATAAGTACAGGGTACATAGAGCTTAGAGTTATCAGACATTCATCTTTCAGGATAAGAGAAAACCTCCAACGTTAAGTCATATCAGACGATAAATGAAATAATGTTCAAATAAGTACAGGGTACATAGAGCTTAGAGTTACCAGACATTCATCTTTCAGAATAAGAGAAAACTTCCAACGTTAAGTCATATCAGACGGTGAATGAAATGATGTTCAAATGAGTACAGGGTACATAGAGCTTAGAGTTACCAGACATTCATCTTTAAGGATAAGAGAAAACCTCCAACGTTAAGTCATATCGGACGATGAATGAAATGATGTTCAAATGAGTACAGGGTACATAGAGCTTAGAGTTACCAGACATTCATCTTTCAGGATAAGAGAAAACCTCCAACGTTAAGTCATATCGGACGATGAATGAAATGATGTTCAAATGAGTACAGGGTACATAGAGCTTAGAGTTACCAGACATTCATCTTTCAGGATAAGAGAAAACCTCCAACGTTAAGTCATATCGGACAATGAATGAAATGATGTTCAAATGAGTACAGGGTACATAGAGCTTAGAGTTACCAGACATTCATCTTTAAGGATAAGAGAAAACCTCCAACGTTAAGTCATATCGGACGATGAATGAAATGATGTTCAAATGAGTACAGGGTACATAGAGCTTAGACTTATCAGACATCCATCTTTCAGGATAAGGAAAAAAAAACCAGAGAAAGCTTATGCAGTTAAGGTACCGTCACCGAGGTCCACACCTGGACCTCTTAAAATTGAGGCAGACACGCTACTACCAAAGCTACAGTGGCGGTTCGTACTTGTATCGAGAAGATTGGAGCAGTAGTTGCGAATTTACATTAAGTTTATACTGTTGAGGTTATATAAATTATTTTAATATAATTTTTAATATAAAATATATTATATTTCAGTAGATATTGCTATAACCAGTCTCACAGTTCAGCACTGTAGCACTGTCAGTAAATACATCAAAGATGGAGACACTAGAGCTGCCATTCATTTGTTTGACTTCATCATCTTTAGTCACCTTTTATGTACGAGATATTGCGATATGTTGCAATCGTAAACATGCCCAGTCTTCAATTGACTTGTATGTGGGGACGAAACTTTTCTGCAGCGGGGGATATTTTCTTTATCATGAGCCCCCGCCGTTTAAACTTTCCCTTGGTAATTAAATAAAACTTGAATGGATATCCAAAGGCGCGTCGGGGAACCTTTAAAAAGTTTTAACTCCCATTTGAGGATAAGAAGTTCTCGTCGAGAGAATTAATTCAAGCCGAGCAAGGCGTATGTATATTTCTGTTATTACGAGGAAGGAAATTGAAAAGTTATAACCGCCGATAAGCCTTTGAACAGAAGAAAATAATGGCAACTAACTTTCCAAGTGCATTCCGGCTGCTGATTGGCTAATATCTAAATTTCCCTTCTGAAGAGATCCGCGGGAAAATAAAAGTTACTCTTGCAAAGAATAGAAGAAGGGAGAAGGGAAAAATGTGAAGGAGAGATACTGTCGCTGAGCTTTCGACATAATTATACTTCCAGCGAACGAAATGTTGGACAAAAACTGCTTAAGGAACTATACATTTCACAGTCTGCGTCACAAGAATAGTTGCTGCTATACTGCAGTTTATCTAGACATTCTTTTGTCTGCGTAGCTCAGTGTTTAAGGTGGTAGTCTACTGTTTTTAACGTCGCCACTTCAAACCACAGTGTGCTTAAAGGAGTGTTTAAATGTGACAACAATGGCGGGAAGCTCCCAATAATAATTTTCATTAAAATACGAGAGAATAATGACTTAAAGAACAAATGCTAATTCAATACTCTTTCTATTGTACAGTCTACACGTAGGTTCAGTAGCGAGGTGTGGCTTTCAAAGTGAGGGAAGCTCCAAATAATAATTTTTATTAAAATAAAGGAGAATAATGACTCAAAGAACTAAGGTTACTTTTTAGTTCTCTTTCTATTGTGCAGCCACACGTAGGTGCAGTAGCGAGGTGTGACTTTCAAAGCGAGTGAAGCTCCAAATAGTAATTTTTATTAAAATAAGAGAGAATGATGACTCAAAGAACTAAGGCTACTCTTTAGTTCTCTTTCTATTGTACAGTCACAGGTAGGTCCAGTAGCGGGGCGTGACTTTCAAAGCAAGGGAAGCTCCAAATAATAATTTTTATTAAAATAAGAGAGAATAATGACTCAAAGAACTAAGGCTACTCTTTAGTACTCTTTCTATTGTACAGTCACAGGTAGGTCCAGTAGCGAGGTGTGACTTTCAAAGTGAGGGAAGCTCCAAATTATAATTTTTATTAAAATAAGAGAGAATGATGACTCAAAGAACTAAGGCTACTCTTTAGTACTCTTTCTATTGTACAGTCACAGGTAGGTCCAGTAGCGAGGTGTGACTTTCAAAGCGAGTGAAGCTCCAAATAGTAATTTTTATTAAAATAAGAGAGAATGATGACTCAAAGAACTAAGGTTACTCTTTAATTCTTTTTCTATTGTACAGTCACAGGTAGGTCCAGTAGCGGGGCGTGACTTTCAAAGCAAGGGAAGCTCCAAATAATAATTTTTATTAAAATAAGGGAGAATAATGACTCAAAGAACTAAGGCTACTCTTTAGTACTCTTTCTATTGTACAGTCACAGGTAGGTCCAGAAGCGAGGTGTGACTTTCAAAGTGAGGGAAGCTCCAAATTATAATTTTCATTGTCGATTTTTTCTAGATTCATTTAAGTATTATTTCACCCATTTCATTCATCGTTCGATATGATATAATGTTGGACAACGCAAATAAAAAGAAAATAAATATAAAATTTGAATATCCCGCGCCTTACCTTAATCCGCTTCGCCCGCTGTTGTAACCATAATTATTTTTGCTGGTTGGTAGCACTGATTAAGTAACTATCATAACAACAAGGACGATTATGGATGTAAGAAAGTCTGTATTTTCTTATTGTGCATGTTTCTGGAGCAATGGCAATGTAAATTCATTATAAATTTAACTTAAACGAAGTTAAAAAATAATATGGAGCAATGACATACCTCGTTTTCGTAAAAGAAGTTCGATTTGTCACTTAGACTGAAGTAACACAATCGTATTACACAGTCAACTGTCTCAGGTAGTTGACTTCTTCGTTCTAACAAAACAATACACTATCGCCACCTAGGGAGAAGATTTAGAAAAACTAATCCGAATCACTCGCCGATCCGAATCACCCGCGGTTATGTTATGCTTCTGTAGCGTAGATGGTAGCGTGTCTGTCTCACGTTCAAGAGGTACCAAATCCTAATCTCGACCAGGGTAAGTTTGTGGCTAATGATGCTCAAATGAGCCTAGAAAAATGGAGAATGGTATAGTCACGCTGCTCGAACGGTTACCATGGATTTATCTCTGGTAATAGATACCTCTTAGATAACACACTGATTACTCCACGTGGAGTGAACATACATCTGTCATTTGTGATTCTTACGAACTCCTTTGGCTGAAGTGATGCGTTCATTGTTGCTTAACACATGAATGAGGCGCGCGTCAATACCCTTCTCACTCTTACATGAATAAACAGCGCCTTATCTGAGAGGTTTCTGTTAACAAAGATAAATCCATGGTTACCGTTCAAGCAGTGCAACTATACCACGAAATCTGTGTGGGCTGGCGCTCTAGGAAACAAACAATTCATATATGTAAAATGTGTGTGAGATAAATAACGATATGAATATACAAGTGTAGAAATGTTTTATTTTGTTCTCTGATTACATTATGTACTCAAATTGAATGTTCCATTCCGATTCGTTCGCTATTCGATTAGGATTAGTTTCCGCTCGGAATAAAAATGGAAACGGATGTATACACAAAATTCTTCATCGCAAAACTTGGTATTTGACATAATCTAGAATGTCCAGGCTTCAATATAAGATCAAAACTTTCATATTTACGTGACAAATACGGCTTTTGTGCAAGATTTTGTAAATATGGATCGATTCACCAGCGCTTGGCTTACGTGTATTTAAGATTGTAACGATATATTTTAGTTAGAACTTTTTATATGAATATTGTTTTCTGATATGACTTAGTAGGTCATGTAATGGCAATATAAAAATATATATGTGTAATTTTGTGATTGCACGTAGTAATACTTGTATTACGTATTGTGATGACTTAGCAGTAAATCGGCCAATCACAAAATTAATAGAGGAGTAACGATGGTTACGGGAAATCAATAATCTTGTTCTTTAGTCTTGTTTCATGACGATGGAAAAATGTCGCGGTGAATATAAAAGTTTTGTAACGGATAATTAATAACCTTCGAAAAGAGTTATTCAGTATTCGTAATAGAGATAAGTGAACGTTCAAAAGTGATCAATTTTAAGTAATTAACTTAAATTAGGATTTATCGATGTGTTAGAAGTAACCTAAAGTAATGGATTAAGAAAGAAAGTTCGAGTAAAATGTAATCCAGATTATACATTTTAATAATATATTACGAAATCGGAGTCATATAAAATTTTATTTCTTTCAAAAAAATCCACACCTGAAATAAAAAGATCTCATGACTCTTATTTAATCAAATTTCGACCTGGATCTTCCGAACAGTCAACGTGCATCCTATATGCTGCGAGTGGAGGAAAACGCCACAAATATTTCGTCCAAACGTGTGGCTCATTAAGCTGGAGAAATTATATCGCCACAAGATATAGAAATTTTAATTGTAATAGCAATAAAATGTAAAGCTTAGAACTTTAACGTTATGTTTTAGTATTTTTAGCAGCCTGGAGTTCTGTGCCTTTGAGGACTGTTTAAGTATTTCCCTTGTATTCCTATGGTGACTTGGAAAAGTAATTTATTTTTCAAAACATACTCTCCTTTCACAAAGACACTGTGCTCTTGAAAGTTGGCTGATTCTTAACCATGCCCGTCGTGTGTTTTGCCTCTCGCCCTTCCCCTCGCGAAGGAAACACAGAAACTTGGGATTATTAAAAAAGTTGGACCAGAAAGCTGCGACTATAAGATAACGGCGGGCTGGCTGCCAGCAACTCGCGGGAAAAAAAAGAAGAAATAACACATCAATGGCTTCTCGATGGAAGAATCGTACAAGTGCCAGTTGTTGACGTGCAGTATTGCGTATCGCACAAGATTTTATAACACAAATACATAAAACTGTTCTACAAAAATCTATTTCTGGGATAAAAGTAAGTAATTGTAAAGGAATTTATAATGTTAAATTTAAATCTGAAATCAGAGTCACTATCAGGGATAGTTTTCCAGTAATCTGAACATGTGATATATGTGACATCTTTATTTCCGGCATTTTTTTTTAAGTTGGAAAATTCAACTCCTGTACTTCTGGCTCTGTTTCAGACATTGGGTTACTGTTCAGGTAGTGTGTCATGTTAGCCTAAATATATATTATGTGAAAGATGTGTCCGATTTCAAAGTAATTGCATTGTTATTGGGAATACAAACATTAATATTATTAAATACGTAAATATGAAGCTATCAACAGTGAAGCAAACAAATAAGTATATATTATTCGTTACAGTTTCACTACAATAACTTTGATGTCTAAAATGCACTATCATATCTCCTGTACAAATACATGAAATTGCTGACATAAGATTTACTTGCTGACTCAGGTCCCCTGACCATAAGCCTTTGGTTTTCCTGAGCAGCTTGGTGTCATTTCTTCTTGAATTCGCTTCTTTTACCCAAATCCACTTTTCTCTTAACTTATAAAATAATTCTCCTATACATCTATTTTTCTTTCTCCAGTCCCCGTTAACACGTGTAACGTCATTATCTCTTTGCTCACACTGTCCCATTTCTTATCCCATATTTTTGTGCTGTAATTTGTTAATTCCTTACATTCTATCAGGTAATGAACAGTGCTCTCTTCATCTCCACAAAATTCACATATCCCTACCTCATTACTTCTCAACCCTTTTAGATATATTATTGCTACTCTCATCCATGCTAAGCCTTCTCTTCCAGTTTTGTCACATTGATCTATATATTTTTCCCTACCCCATTCTGTCTTTAATTTCTTATATAATTTCAAAGTTTTCTTTTCTTCTATACTTTCCCATATCTCTTGCCTATCTATGTCTTGTAGTCTGGTTCTCACTTTCTTCCAAAAACCGCTATAATTTGTCTCCTCTGCTCTCCATAAATCTCCTATACCTATCTTAGATATCATTCTTTCCGATCCCGACCACCAACTATTTGGGTTCTTAATGCTTTTCTTACCATAGTCACAACTGATCCTACTTTTAGTTTTAAATTGTGAGTTCAAGAATCCAGGCAATTCTAATGAATTTAAAAACTCTGTGGGATAGTTGACTATGTCATTCTGGTTTATAACTGCGTCAACCGATTTGTACGAAAACAACTCCCCATGAAGAAACAGACAATCTAGAACGTAATAAAACTATCAGTGCAGTCAGTACGCGACGTAGCTCCTCGCACATTTCACTGACTTCTACGTCTTCTCCTTGGCATACTAAAAAAGTATACGCAAGCTCCACAAAGTATCACAAAGGAATTCAATTCATTTTGTGTTAGTTGAATTCACATTTACGAATTCACAAACACAAATTATAAAGAAATTATCCAAAGATTCGCCAATAATTGTTTATGGTCAAATATTTATAGTGTTAAAGTGAGTTCACAAATTAATCTTTTGTGTAATCTTCATGTGCGTTTATCATGCTACATAAAATATTTCAGTCTTGATAACAAACGACAAACGTGGCAAGAAGTGGAATATATTTATATGTTGTAATTCTTTGGTTTGTTGAAAATAAAAGACGGTGTATGTGTTCCTTAAAAGTATCTATGTGTACTTTTCTTTTACATTTAGTTAATAACTTGGTCCATTATCACTTCAGATATTTCTGTCAGCTTTCAAATCTTCCTTGGACTTATAGAAATATTTCAAAACCAAAATTAGACAAATTGATTCAGCTACTCCCGAGATTTTGTGAGACTAAGATACGTCAGTTCATTTATATCTAAGAAGAACTGACGAATATGACATAAAAACAAAAATAACAGGTACTATTCTCCACTGAAGTCACGAAACATTGCGGAAGAAGGCCTAATATCGCGTCAGATTTCATATGATATGAATCCATAGAATAATAAAATACTAGTGTTCCCACAGAGAAATTAAAGTGTCTTGCTTTATCGTCTGTAGTCTTTTTACTGTCGATAGACAATATATTTCAGTACATCTTGAGTATAGTAAGCAGGAATATTGGAAGAAGAGTGAGTATAGTGCTAAGGAAGGTATAATTGGTTGTGTGGATTACGGGGGACCAGTAGCACCAACTTGTGCGTGTAGATGTTTAGCCGATTAAGAGGTGGAGTCTGACGTGTGTTTGTGGAGAAAGAGCTGGGGTGCAAACTAATCTCGTGCCGTCCGTCAGAGGACGCTGGATTAATTAGCAATGTCCACTTGGTCGTCACCACTTCATCAAGCAGACATGGAGACCCGTGTCATCTGCGATCCGTCTTGAGTTACACCAAACTTCCCACAGTGCGTCTCGAAACGAAGAAACAAGCGACATCTACCAGGCGGCGACATCACACGAGGATTACGGGTTAAAACGAGAGGTCACAGACATACAAGATATATGAACTACAACGAAATAATTCCAGCGATTGTACACGTCAATAATATAAGAAAGTTGAGATAGGGAGTGTATGGTCTGTGGCTAAACGTAACGCAGTTAATTCTGTTAAATATACGACTGTTCAATAAACAATGATTATAATTTTTTTACGGCCATAATTTCTCGCACTAAAATGCAATCGTATCATATTCTGTTAGCTTAATGTGAAACAAATACGCCGTAGTAGTTTCATTATTGCTACTCCTAGTTCCCGCCTGTGATAACCAGGCAAGTTCAGACATGTTCAGTATCGCCTACCGCTGCAATGAAGGTAACATGCAGTTAAAGTTGATGTTAGAGGAAGATCCGGAGTTTTTTTCAAACGTAATCACTGCTGATGAAATTTTGCTACATCATTTTGATCCAGAGAGCAAACAGCAAAGCTCAGTGTGGAAATCTCCTTCATCACCAACCCCAAAAAAAGCAAAATTGTTTGCTTCTGCTGGGAAAGTTATCGTCATCTCATTCTTTGATATTCATGGAATGGTTTATCAGCATGTTGTACCTGCAGACACAACAGTAACTGGACAGTACTACAGGGATGTCCTGAAAACATTGCAAGTCCATATCAGGCGCAAAAGTCCACATTTCCGTGAATCAGGCTGGATGCTGCACCACGATAATGCGCGGCCGCATATTGCCAATGTTGTTGCTGAATATCTTGCAAAAATCAACGTGAAGTGCATCCCTCACCCTCCCTATAGTCCGGATTTTGCCCCATGTGACTTTTTTATATTCCCTAACTTGAAGAAACGCCTTTGTGGGAGACATTATCCATCATCAGAAGCAGTGGTGAAGGCTGCGGAGGCGATTTTGAAGGATCTCTCAAAAATGGTTTCCAGTATGTATTTAAAGACTGGCAGAAACGCTGGGACAAGTACACTGCATTCAGGGGAGACTATTTTGAGAAGGACCATCAAAATTATGATGAGTAAAGTTACGTTGTCAAAAAAAATTGTGATCATTCTTTATTGAACAACCCTCGTAGTTGACATCAGAAGCTGTTAAGTTGGTATTTATACAAATTGGGTGAAATTATTGGATTAGAATGTCTTTAAAAGTTCTTCCTGAATATAGAAATATCGACTCCTAGTAGCTAGTTATTGGCGTTCTCAAAAATCTCAAACTGATCACCTGCCACTGAACAGCGACTGACTACTTTCTTGTACTCTAGTGGTATTTCTGTAACTATTATGGTGGCCGAAAGTTATTGGTTCGGTTCCTGTCATGTAGCTAATTTGCTCCCTTCATAACTTTAATACGTAAATTCTAATAGGCAGGAATGGCGTGATTCGTAACTAAGAGAGAAAATCTGATTGGCTGGCACAATAACACTCGGGACAATTTGCATTCAAAACGCAAGTTGTCATTTCCAACAGTTCCTATAAACCTGACATAAAGAGTTACATTTACTTTTTATTTTATGTAAGTTCATTCAATAAAGCACCTCCCATTTAGACGTACAGCATGGTATTCAGAATGAAGAGCACTTCGCATAAGACAGTATACCAAAGCTATCCATTAATTTAAGTCTTTCCTGGAACTGGACCAGCTACAGCACAAGTTGCTCAACATATACAAACGTTATGCATGCTAGAAAGTCCTTAGGAACATTGTAGGCGCGTCTCAAGTTTTTTCAAAACTATATTTATAAATAATTTTCCAGTAATAATAAACAAATGAGAACACAGCGAATAACCAATGTACATTCATTAGGAGCCTTACATTTTACGAAATGTGACAGACTTATCAGTGCAACGTTTCTTTGATTTCGCTTAATAATGAAACAACTGAAACAAAGCTTCAAACATTCAACCGCCAGGAGAGCCACTGCGCTATACGTCATAACTTGTTTGCGTAATAAAGTGGTTATGTAATGTGTTACATCAATAACCGAGGTTCGCAACTGCTAAAGAATTAGTGATCAGTTTACTTTACTTACTGCGTACTTAATTTTTATATTTATTGAACATTTTCATTTTGTTATAAATGAATATGAGGGTTTCATTAAATCTCCACATCTTTCAGATACTTTTAAAACAAATGAAACGTGTATACCGATTCTATGAAGATATCCTGTAATTTTCTGTCAATTCTAAACTACTTTTGTACAAATAATAAACATAACAGAGAAAAAAATGTTCCTTTCATATTTATTTAAATTGTTAAATGTTCATAATTTGAAACGTTGCTTAACTATTCCTTTTCTTTCTGTGGTCATGAAAAGACCGTAGAAATTCTAAACAATCACTTAGCGATTCGTTTCTTTTTTTCTTTCCTACTACATACAGTAAATGGGGGAAGTTTGTATTTGACCTTAAAGTCCTGTGCGAAGACTATATTTGTTTTAAGGCCACACAAAAAAAAGAGAAGTACCTTTATAAAAAGATCCATGTCTGTCCATGAACTCCAAAATAATCTACAATATAATAATATAACTAATAATATTATTTATAATATATAATACATCTAAATATTCAGAACTCTCTAGAATAGTGTATGATGCACAGGTTAAAAGGCTATTACTTTGTTCATAGGTCCCGGCCTGTGGAGTCGTTTCTCAATCACACCTACTCACAAAATAAAACGTTATTTTTAATTCTTGTACCATAAATTACTACATAGAGTAGCCATATACTTTTGTCTCACAATACAAACTATCATGAATGCCAATACTCGACACACACCCTATGTTTAGTTTGCAAAACTGTCCGCCATTGCTGTCCCACTGGTGTCAATGGTATGCAGTGCTCGTGGATAAAAGGGTAGAGGGTGGAGGATGATTG
Organism: Mantis religiosa; assembly: GCA_030765055.1. Lineage (NCBI taxonomy): Eukaryota > Metazoa > Arthropoda > Insecta > Mantodea > Mantidae > Mantis > Mantis religiosa. The sequence continues at coordinate 9,303,587 of CM060953.1, read as the reverse complement.
ATTGCAATATAAACACTGTCTGCGTGGAAGGGGGGTGGCCCACTGGGGTGCATTAATGAGTGGATGGAAGTACGTCAGGAGGGATACAGTGTTATCTGCCGATATACTGTGTGTGCTCAGTAGGTGTGTCATTCTACAAGATTTGTTCCTTTATTTCTGTGGCATATTTGTACCTCGTCTTCATTCATCGCAATTCTGAGCGTCGGCATCACAAGCAGCGACGTACTACAGTAGTAAATGTAAAATCTGTAACCAAACGAACCAAAAATTATATTTAACCGGTTAGGTAATATCGGACGATGACTGAAACGATGCTCAAATGAGCACAGGGTACATAGAGCTTAGAGTTACCAGACATTCATTTTTCAGGATAAGAGAAAACCTCCAAAGTGAAGTCATATCGGACGATGACTGAAATGATGTTCCAATAAGTACAGGGTACATAGAGCTTAGAGTTACCAGACATTCATTTTTCAGGATAAGAGAAAACCTCCAACGTTAAGTCATATCGGACGATGAATGAAATGATGTTCAAATAAGTACAGGGTACATAGAGCTTAGAGTTACCAGACATTCATCTTTCAGTATAAGAGAAAACCTCCAACGTTAAGTCATATCGGACGATGAATGAAATGATGTTCAAATAAGTACAGGGTACATAGAGCTTAGAGTTACCAGACATTCATCTTTCAGGATAAGAGAAAACCTCCAACGTTAAGTCATATCGGACGATGAATGAAATGATGTTCAAATAAGTACAGAGTACCTAGAGCTTAGAGTTACCAGACATTCATCTTTCAGGATAAGAGAAAACCTCCAACGTTAAGTCATATCGGACGGTGAATGAAATGATGTTCAAATAAGTACAGGGTACATAGAGCTTAGAGTTACCAGACATTCATCTTTCAGGATAAGAGAAAACCTCCAACGTTAAGTCATATCGGACGGTGAATGAAATGATGTTCAAATAAGTACAGGGTACATAGAGCTTAGAGTTACCAGACATTCATCTTTCAGGATAAGAGAAAACCTCCAACGTTAAGTCATATCAGACGATGAATGAAATGATGTTCAAATGAGTACAGGGTACATGAAGCTTAGAGTTACCAGACATTCATCTTTCAGGATAAGAGAAAACCTCCAACGTTAAGTCATATCGGACGGTGAATGAAATGATGTTCAAATAAGTACAGGGTACATAGAGCTTAGAGTTATCAGACATTCATCTTTCAGGATAAGAGAAAATCTCCAACGTTAAGTCATATCGGACGATGAATGAAATGATGTTCAAATAAGTACAGGGTACATAGAGCTTAGAGTTATCAGACATTCATCTTTCAGGATAAGAGAAAACCTCCAACGTTAAGTCATATCTGACGATGAATGAAATGATGTTCAAATAAGTACAGGGTACATAGAGCTTACAGTTACCAGACATTCATCTTTCAGGATAAGAGAAAACCTCCAACGTTAAGTCATATCTGACGATGAATGAAATGATGTTCAAATAAGTACAGGGTACATAGAGCTTAGAGTTACCAGACATTCATCTTTCAGGATAAGAGAAAACCTCCAAAGTTAAGTCATATCTGACGATGAATGAAATGATGTTCAAATAAGTACAGGGTACATAGAGCTTACAGTTACCAGACATTCATCTTTCAGGATAAGAGAAAACCTCCAACGTTAAGTCATATCTGACGATGAATGAAATGATGTTCAAATAAGTACAGGGTACATAGAGCTTAGAGTTATCAGACATTCATCTTTCAGGATAAGAGAAAATCTCCAACGTTAAGTCATATCTGACGATGAATGAAATGATGTTCAAATAAGTACAGGGTACATAGAGCTTACAGTTACCAGACATTCATCTTTCAGTATAAGAGAAAACCTCCAACGTTAAGTCATATCGGACGATGAATGAAATGATGTTCAAATGAGTACATGGTACATAGAGCTTAGAGTTACCAGACATTCATCTTTCAGGATAAGAGAAAACCTCCAACGATAAGGAGGGACCGAAGTGTTAAAAGTTATTTTCTAAAGTACTAAAGCTAGAGCCTCAATTTTTTGTAGAGGTATTACTAGTAGCTAAGGAAGTGTATGTACCAGTTTTCATTGCAATATGTAACTTAAGTTTTGATATATGAATTCAATTATACAATCGTATTACCTAAAATCAAAATATATCTTATTTGACAGATATTGCACAATAGATGTTATTTTATTACAATTAAATTCCCTAATACCTTGATAACAAATTAACGGATGGGTTATTTCTTTAAAAAACAATTATATTTCAAGGCGAGAAAACTCCAAAAATCAGTGCTTGATTATAGTAATTATTTTTAAAAAATTAAACCATAACCATTATCAAAATGCCGATAGATCAGTTTGTTGCATAGCTTTGGAAGTGTATTATGCACACTTTTCAGAGCTCTACCTGTAATATTGTGGGAGAAGATGGATTTTGAATATGGAAAAATAACACAAAACTGCCCGCCTCGGTAGCGTAGATGGTAGCATGTCTGCCTCACATTCAAGAGGTCCCGAGTTTGAATCTCGGTCAGGGTGAGTTACCTGGATAAAGGTAACGTATCCTTATCCTGAAAGACGAATGTCGGGTAGCTCTAAGTTCCATGGACACTGGACACATTTGAACATCATTTCACCGATTCCATTCATCGTCCGATAGGATTTTAAAAAGTTAAAGGGCGTAAATTACAAAACAAAAAAGACAAAAAACAAAAAACCGAAATTGATAAAAATGGCCTTAAAGTTTTTCATGCAATTTACATAAAAATATGTAATTTCTTTATATTAGAAACATCCAGCACTGTAACTTATACCTCCTTTCTTCCTAGCAGCCTATTGAGACAGGGGTTTTAGATGTATTTACTGAAATAGTAGTCTCTTTTCACATTCCGCTTCTAATTGGGAAGCTAAACCAGAGACGTGAAGGATCTCCAGGTTCACAGTTTGTGGAAACAATGTAGGCATGCCGGAACTTATCCTAGGCGAGAATCGATCTCGGTATCCTTTGAATGTGAAGATTTTGTCACGGTGTAAAATGTAATCGAGATACAAAAACACATTGGCAACGATTTCCTTCTTTATTATATTTTAATTAAAAATTATTGTCTTTTAATGATTAGGGTAAATGATAGATGAAGCATTGTATGGTACAAGACTTATTTATACACTCACGGAAGTTAACAAACCTTCCACTCGAGGATAAAATACGTCTTGATTCGCTGGTAATGTAAATAATTATTTCCTACTTACAGCTGAAGTCCGTTCCTAAGACTTGTTCTAATACAGTATCATTAACCAGAATTTTTGTTGAGCAGTGTATTTATCTTGGGGGGCCATTGTTTTAGTTTGAAGATTGTAGTCTTCACATAACCTCTGCTAGATACGCACTGCAGTACATGTAGCATATACGTATGCAGTTAGTCTTCAGTTTGGACCATTCGCAAATAGCGTATAATTTGGTGTAATACAACTAACTCCATTCATTTTAAACATGCATTCGTAAGTCAACTATGTTTATAAGACAACTTTGCGTTACACATTGATTTATGTGTATCCGTTTACTCTATCTTCTATTTCCAGCGTGTATACTGATTGTCGTGTCTTCATATATACATTTTAGTACTTCAATTAAGTGATTCGGATATCCTCTTCGAGTTATAACCTTCAAAAGTTTATCCTGCTTACTCGACCAAACGCTTTTTTGTAGTCAATCTAGGCTATGTGAATTTTAAGGTTAAAAGCTATTTTCTATCTGCTTGGCTTTTAAAGTGACATCTGTACAGGATCTTTTTAAACCATTTCTCTATATTAGCCTAGAATAAATGTGTCACTAATATTAACTGGTATTATGTAGTCTTACGAGTAAATTCACTCATGTAGCAACAGGAGATTGGGGTGTTCGCATCCAAAGAGTATCAAACCCAGAGAGTCGTTATCAGTGATTTAGCGTGATCTTTTATTTGGAGCCGGTATCGATTGTAGCTAAATAACCTGCACCTGATGTAGGAACAAATCAGAACATTTGTGGACCTGTTGTAGTGGAACCAAAAGAGCATGATGCCATCTGTCGCTGGGCGGACGACCGACACGCCTACACGCAGATGTGACCACCGCCGCCTTTCATGTGCTAAAATATTAACGGTGAATTAGTATGGCAGTTAGCTTATAAAGGAAGTAACAGTTGCGGAAGGAGGGGGCGCTGCAAATCGTTCCCAAGTCACTAGTTAGCTTAAAAAACAGACAATGTGCCTTTTGTATCCGGATTACCATTCCATACCGAGGCGAAACATTCTCAATACAAGGAATTACATGACAATTTCGACATTTATCAACTAAAGGTTTCAGAATACATGTATTAAATTATGATTACTACCAACTGAAGTACAAAGTAACACAAAATATAATAAAATGAGTCGTAAAGGTAATAAAAAACAATTCAACTAACGTAATAACATTACTGGTTACGTTCCCATACACAGAACAGCTGTGTCAACAGATGAACAACAAAATTCACTAGATTTTATTTATGAGTGCTGCCATCTTCATGTTGAGGTTGGAAACTTTTCAGACCTTCCTCGTACGTTAATATGATGAAATACAAAAGCTGTTATTTGGTTTATTGAATTTCACACACTGTAATATGTTAAATATGTGTTTTCATAATGATAGCTGGTTGAAAATGTGACATTTGCTCATTTCTAGTAATAATAAGGTTGTTTTATAATCAACATCATCAAATCAGTAAAAGTAACTGGCTAGAATGGTAGTTATTCTTGTTAGAGAAGTGAACGAACAATTTACTAGACAGAAGTAAGTTTAGATATAACCAATAATTGGTATAGGAAGCAGAGCAGACATCCAGGAGGAAGATGTATTGCAGTCAGATGTTATGTTAGTTTTCAAATGCTATAAATGTCTATTTATTAAAATTCTAGGTTTATATTAAACTAATGCATATCTTTGTGGTTTGGTAGTTAGCACAACAAAGTTCCGGGAGGAAACTCAAAGCTACAAAATGGTATACGGATAAACATTATTTCCGATGAGCAATTGTTTCAAAGACAAAGCCACCAATGTAACCTTATATGTTAAAGGAGGCATAGAAATGAACAAATGAGTGTTTTGTTTATTATTGTCCATACAATAAAGATTTAAAACTCGAAATATTTTATAGCTTTTATCAAATTAAAAATAGAAAGAAATAATATGGCTTAAAAAGCTTTGTGTGCTCTAAAATATGAAAGAGTTCATTCTTGGGTAGACTTAGAAGTATTTAGACATGTCCAGGAATAAGTAACATGTTCATAAAGAGCAGAATTTAAATTAAAACAGAGCTGGACTGGAGCAATAGTTAATATGTGTGTATGTGTTAATGCAGGTGCAGTGGACGAGTGGGGTTGGTGTTGTTTTGGAAGCCATCTACAGGTTTGTTGTACAACATTCATGCTGAGCTGTGTAATCCGTGCACAGGATTACTACCTACCTCGTTTCATCTCTCACCCCTTTTTAACAAGAAAAAAGAATATGTTTTGTAAACCAGCGAACCAAGAATAACTACACAGAAAAGCCTACTTTAAAGCTCGTGTACGCTACAAGCATCTCATTAAAAGAGCAGTAATAACTACTTTTGTGTGGCTTTTTTATCGTCTATTACTGTATCAGTGTACAAAGTGCTTCATTACTACATATATGTAGATTTCTATGTGCTTAGCGTATTCTAAAATATGCACTATTATGCTGTCAAGATATTTAAGCTTGGTGGTGTCATAACTCACAACTATAGCAGCCGATAGGAGCAAGAAGAACAAAATAACAACTCCAAATGTAGGGCAATCCAAAAAATCCTTCTAAAACGTAAAAGAAAGTATAAAACATAGAGCTAACATGAAAACTTCAATGCCATAGCCGCAATTTGAACCACGGATCTCCTGGTTTCCGTCCAGTCGCTCTTACCCTTTGAGCTATCATGGCCAACGTGCCGTCATGACATTAAATTCTCCAACTGACCCGTATATTTCCACGGTAGACCACTAGGGGCTCTCGCATCTGAGATGCAGCGTTTGTGGCGATTTCATGTAACTTATTATTTTGTTAATTGATGGAAGTTAATCATTTCTTCACACTAGCCATATATAGGCTAAAGTTTTTGATAGATAAAGTCAACATGAAAAATTCAATGCCATAGCCAGAATTTGAACCACGGATCTCCTGGTTTCCGTCCACTCGCTCTTACCCTTTGAGGTACCATGGCCAACGTGCCGTCCTGACTCTATCAAAAACCTTAGCCTATATACGGCTGGTGTGAAGAAATGATTAACTTCCATCAATTAACAAAATAATAGGAGTTAAGTAATGAAGCCTGGGATTCAAGTACTTACGATAGTAAGTCCCCACAAACTGTGTATGTCGGATGCAAGAGCCCCTAATGTTTTACCGGGGAAATATACGAGTCAAGTGGAGAATTTAATGTCAGGACGGCACGTTGGCCATGGTAGCTCAAAGGTTAAGAGCGACTGGAGGAAACCAAGAGATCCGTGGTTCAAATCCCGGCCATGGCACTGAATTTTTCATGTTGACTCTATCCATCAAAAACCTTAACCTATATACGGCTAGTGTGAAGAAATGATTAATTTCCATCATTTAACTAAAAGTATAAAACATCTGTTTACTTTATTAAATATCTTTTACAGCTCTCGAAAATAGGATTAAAGGAAAACAAAAGCCATCTTATTTAAATATCCAAATGCTACCAACATAATTATAAAACAGAAGAATTGACGTGGGTTCTATTACTTGATCAAGTAAGGCTACACTGATCTACTAAGTTCACTGACGACGTGCAATGATTCCCTGGAAGCGCCGCTTCTCCAAGTAAGTATTCCAAGAGAGAAACAAGAAAAGTCATGCCAAACAATATTTCATTTCCTCTGGATACATTTTTAAAATTTATTCTCTAGCATTTGACAATTTAACAGCTTACATTCGAGTGCCCAATTCCGCGAGCTCATTCATTACTGTATTTGAGCATTCCTAACTTTGAACACTATGCTTCGTAGATTTCCGGAAGCAATCGTGACTTTACGTTGGTTAGGAAGTAGCATTAGAAAGAGTATTTTACGTAGATTGGTATTTAATAATGACAAACAGGAAATTATTGTGAAGTTTTAAGTTATTGGCAAATATGTGTGACTTGCATGCTTTCTCCATTTTAGGCTAACAATTCACGCGGTGAGGGCCAGCTGTAGAAAAAATTGGAACGTCTGAGTGGAGTGGGGGAGCAGGAATAAGTCTGCTTGTAGTGTGAGCAGTCTTGCAATAAACTAAGGGCCTACGTATGACTGTACAATAGAAAGAGTACTAAAGAGTAGCCTTAGTTCTTTGAGTCATTATTCTCTCTTATTTTAATGACAATTATTATTCAGAGTTTCCCTCGCTTTGAAAGTCACACCCGGCTACTGAAACTACGTGTGACTGTACAATAGAAAGAGTACTAAAGAGTAGCCTTAGTTCTTTGAGTCATTATTCTCTCTTATTTTAATGACAATTATTATTCAGAGTTTCCCTTGCTTTGAAAGTCACGTCTCGCTACTGAAACTACGTATGACTGTACAATAGAAAGAGTACTAAAGAGTAGCCTTAGTTCTTTGAGTCATTATTCTCTCTTATTTTAATGACAATTATTATTCAGAGTTTCCCTCGCTTTGAAAGTCACACCTCGCTACTGAAACTACGTGTGACTGTACAATAGAAAGAGTACTAAAGAGTAGCCTTAGTTCTTTGAGTCATTATTCTCTCTTATTTTAATGACAATTATTATTCAGAGTTTCCCTTGCTTTGAAAGTTACGTCTCGCTACTGAAACTACGTGTGACTGTACAATAGAAAGAGTACTAAAGAGTAGCCTTAGTTCTTTGAGTCATTATTCTCTCTTATTTTAATGACAATTATTATTCAGAGTTTCCCTTGCTTTGAAAGTCACGTCTCACTACTGGACCTATGTGTGACTGTACAATAGAGAGAGTACTAAAGAGTAGCCTTAGTTCTTTGAGTCATTATTCTCTCTTATTTTAATGAAAATTATTATTTTGAGCTTCCCTTGCTTTGAAAGTCACGCCTCGTCACTGGACCTATGTGACTGTATAATAGAAAGAGCACTAAAGAGTAGCATTAGTTCTTTGAGTCATTATTCTCTCTTATTTTAATGAAAATTATTATTTTGACCTTCCCTCGCTTTGAAAGTCACACCTCGTCACTGGACCTACGTGACTATATAATAGAAAGAGCACTAAAGAGTAGCACTAGTTCTTTGAGTCATTATTCTCTGTTATTTTAATAAAAACTATTATTCAGAGTGTCCCTCGCTTTGAAAGTCACGCCTCGTCACTGGACCTACGTGAATGTATAATAGAAAGAGTACTAAAGAGTAGCATTAGTTCTTTGAGTCATTATTCTCTGTTATTTTAATAAAAACTATTATTCAGAGTGTCTCTCGCTTTGAAAGTCACGCCCCGCTACTAGACCTACGTATGACTGTACAATAGAAAGAGTACTAAAGAGTAGCCTTAGTTCTTTGAATCATTATTCTCTGTTATTTTAATGAAAATTATTATTTTGAGCTTCCCTCGCTTTGAAAGTCACGCCTCGCTACTGGACCTACGTGTGACTGTACAATAGAAAGAATATTGAAGAGTAGCCTTAGTTCTTTGGGTCATTATTTTCTCTTATTTTAATGAAAATTATTATTTGGAGCTTCCCTCGCTTTGAAAGTCACGCCTCGCTACTAGACCTACGTGTGATTGTACAATAGAAAGAGTACTAAAGAGTAGCATTACATCTTTGAGTCATTATTCTCTCTTATTTTAATGAAAATTATTATTCAGAGTGTCCCTCGCTTTGAAAGTCACGCCTCGTCACTGGACCTACGTGACTGTATAATAGAAAGAGTACTAAAGAGTAGCATTAGTTCTTTGAGTCATTATTCTCTGTTATTTTAATGAAAACTATTATTCAGAGTGTCCCTCGCTTTGAAAGTCACGCCTCGCTACTAGACCTACGTGTGATTGTACAATAGAAAGAGTACTAAAGAGTAGCATTAGATCTTTGAGTCATTATTCTCTGTTATTTTAATAAAAACTATTATTCAGAGTGTCCCTCGCTTTGAAAATCACGCCTCGCTACTAGACCTACGTATGACTGTACAATAGAAAGAGTACTAAAGAGTAGCCTTAGTTCTTTGAATCATTATTCTCTGTTATTTTAATGAAAATTATTATTTGGAGCTTCCCTCGCTTTGAAAGTCACGCCTCGCTACTGGACCTACGTGTGACTGTACAATAGAAAGAATATTGAAGAGTAGCCTTAGTTCTTTGGGTCATTATTTTCTCTTATTTTAATGAAAATTATTATTTGGAGCTTACCTCGCTTTGAAAGTCACGCCTCGCTACTAGACCTACGTATGACTGTACAATAGAAAGAGTACTAAAGAGTAGCCTTAGTTCTTTGAATCATTATTCTCTGTTATTTTAATGAAAATTATTATTTGGAGCTTCCCTCGCTTTGAAAGTCACGCCTCGCTACTGGACCTACGTGTGACTGTACAATAGAAAGAATATTGAAGAGTAGCCTTAGTTCTTTGGGTCATTATTTTCTCTTATTTTAATGAAAATTATTATTTGGAGCTTCCCTCGCTTTGAAAGTCACGCCTCGCTACTAGACCTACGTGTGATTGTACAATAGAAAGAGTACTAAAGAGTAGCATTAGATCTTTGAGTCATTATTCTCTCTTATTTTAATGAAAATTATTATTCAGAGTGTCCCTCGCTTTGAAAGTCACGCCTCGTCACTGGACCTACGTGACTGTATAATAGAAAGAGTACTAAAGAGTAGCATTAGTTCTTTGAGTCATTATTCTCTGTTATTTTAATAAAAACTATTATTCAGAGTGTCCCTCGCTTTGAAAGTCACGCCTTGCTACTAGACCTACGTATGACTGTACAATAGAAGGAGTACTAAAGAGTAGCCTTAGTTCTTTGAATCATTATTCTCTGTTATTTTAATGAAAATTATTATTTGGAGCTTCCCTCGCTTTGAAAGTCACGCCTCGCTACTGGACCTACGTGTGACTGTACAATAGAAAGAATATTGAAGAGTAGCCTTAGTTCTTTGGGTCATTATTTTCTCTTATTTTAATGAAAATTATTATTTGGAGCTTCCCTCGCTTTGAAAGTCACGCCTCGCTACTAGACCTACGTATGACTGTACAATAGAAAGAGTACTAAAGAGTAGCCTTAGTTCTTTGAATCATTATTCTCTGTTATTTTAATGAAAATTATTATTTGGAGCTTCCCTCGCTTTGAAAGTCACGCCTCGCTACTGGACCTACGTGTGACTGTACAATAGAAAGAATATTGAAGAGTAGCCTTAGTTCTTTGGGTCATTATTTTCTCTTATTTTAATGAAAATTATTATTTGGAGCTTCCCTCGCTTTGAAAGTCACGCCTCGCTACTAGACCTACGTGTGATTGTACAATAGAAAGAGTACTAAAGAGTAGCATTAGATCTTTGAGTCATTATTCTCTCTTATTTTAATGAAAATTATTATTCAGAGTGTCCCTCGCTTTGAAAGTCACGCCTCGTCACTGGACCTACGTGACTGTATAATAGAAAGAGTACTAAAGAGTAGCATTAGTTCTTTGAGTCATTATTCTCTGTTATTTTAATAAAAACTATTATTCAGAGTGTCCCTCGCTTTGAAAGTCACGCCTCGCTACTAGACCTACGTATGACTGTACAATAGAAAGAGTACTAAAGAGTAGCCTTAGTTCTTTGAATCATTATTCTCTGTTATTTTAATGAAAATTATTATTTGGAGCTTCCCTCGCTTTGAAAGTCACGCCTCGCTACTGGACCTACGTGTGACTGTACAATAGAAAGAATATTGAAGAGTAGCCTTAGTTCTTTGAGTCATTATTCTCTCTTATTTTAATGAAAATTATTATTTTGAGCTTCCCTCGCTTTGAAAGTCACGCCTCGTCACCCGACCTACGTGACTGTATAATAGAAAGAGCACTAAAGAGTAGCCTTAGTTCTTTGAGTCATTATTCTCTGTTATTTTAATAAAAATTATTATTCAGAGTGTCCCTCGCTTTGAAAGTCACGCCTCGCTGCTGATTAAGACACAGATTGGATACCTAGATTTTGCAGTTTAGTGACATAAGGACAAATATTTACTGATATTACCCGTATGCTTTTGCGAGAAGGAGCCCCAAAGATACATCGTTTGCTATATATCTGAGGGTTCGTCAGATCTTAGACACAGTTGTTGCTAGAGGAAATAAAACAGTCTCAGGTTTGATATGCACGAATGTTACTGCTGAGATCAGATTTCGAAGTGAGAGCACGTAGTCTTTATGTTTATGCTGTCGTTGGATTCAATGATTGAGCCTTGTTCTTTGGAGGGATTTGATGTAGCTACCGCTGAGAATGATAAACATCGAGAAAAAAACACTTCTGCCGTTGCTAGCGTTTGGAAATTGTGTGGCTATTCTATGCTTTCGTTTTTCATTTGTTTATTTAGGTCTTGTTTGTTGGTGTTACTGTTATCGATTGTTTGATTTTTTCCCGCTGATTTCTATAATCAGGGAAGGCATTGGGGTTAGCTTCGGTAACCCACTGGGGAATTGTAACAGAATCTTGTAATATTAATGATAGCAATTGTTTGTAAAGTAGATGATCGCATTTCCAAGCTTTTAAAGCATCCATCGTCCGTTTTCGTTGGAGGCCTTTTTTTAAAGGCCCCTTTTTAAGTGGTTTTCTTCTATAGTAAAATCATGGCATGCGTATGGTTAACGACAGGCCCAATTTAGGCTACTGCATATGTGTACTGGGAGTGCCAACTTAAGATAGTGAAATCCGCTAGTTCTACGATACTTTAGATTTTCTTCTTCCCTTTCGTGAAGTGCTAAAAGTATCACATAGTTTAATGGGAAGGTACAATTGAGGAAATGACGTGAGAGGCTCAGAAAATTCTGTGTAATAATAAGCAGTGTTAACAAACGCACGCGGACGAGCAAAACAAGCCAAGACTGGTAGATTTCAAATGTGCTTAAAACCGACAGTGGCATCTTAGGCGTAAAGAACTCCAGCAGAACGAAATCTGGTACACCGGCCATGCTGATATGATCTTTGTAATAGTTTATCACTTAAGCTTATATAAACAGTGAACTGCGCGTCTCGGTAGCGTAGATGGTAGCATGACTGCCTCACGTTCAAGAGGCCCCAAGTTCTAATCTCGGTCGGGGTGAGTTACCTGGATAAGGTTTTTCCGGTGTTTCCCTTATCCTAAAAGACAAATGTCGGGTATCTCTAAGCTCCATGGACCCTGGGCTCATTTGAGCATCATTTCACCCTTTCCATTCATCGTCCAATATGACTTAAAAAGTTAAAGGACGTAAATTAAAAAAAAAACAGTGAACTATAAGCATTGTTGGTGTAAACTAACGCTAACCTAATTTTCAGTGATTTAGTAACCTAAGCTTATAGACGTGGTGAATAATTACCATCGTTAAAGCACGATCACGCGCTTTGTTACCGTAAAGTTGGCATTTGTCCAGTTCGCATGGCGGTGTTTTTAGCCTGTAGTTGGTGGCTCTATCGGTGGAGTAACGTAACAACGTTGCTATAGAAAAATCTGATACCGGATAGAGCAAAGACTGGATTTGCACCCGTTGGATACGGAAATTTTGTCAGATACAGCTTTTGCAAGGACAGTTATGGGTATCACTTGGAAATAGTGTATTTCTGTTAAAATAATAAAACGAAGAATTTACAAACGAAATGCTTGTTAAAGGAAGGCCCTAAGAATTACTTCACATACATTGTAATAGAGGATGGGGGGAAGATTTCTAATACCGATTATCATATTTTGGACTCTTTTGACTTAGTAGGCAGTTCTACTATCAGGGTAGTAAGTAGAGAGTAAAACAAAAGGACATTTTAAAACTGAAATAGCTAAAATATAACACTTTTATCATACCAACATTCCGAGGGACAAATCTAACAGTAACTAAGCTACGTAAACTTGTTACAATATATTTGAAATACACTTTGAGTAACATTTCAAGTCTTTCAAAGCTTGTATTACTTCCACATTTACTTTTAACCAACATTAATTTCATACGTAAACCTGTTGCAATGTCAAATCACGTCGTTTTCCTTAACGAGAAATACAAACACAGGAACTAAAATCCGCTAGAATGGCTATGTCTAGTATATTGCGGTAGGTGCTTACAAGCCAGTGGCCACATCAAAACACGCGAGCGAAGAGACATTTGTGCATTCCACAACAATGCTTTACTATATTTATACAAGCGTTAGTTTCTAACACATGAGAAATGAGGTTAGGTTTTGTTTATATATAGCAATATGGAGTAACCAAACATATAATATACTAGCAACGAATTTACCACTAATTTCATCCAATCACAAACATTCCTTTCCATTACTCAGATCACTAACTTATCCCGGCTATTTCATCAGTGTTTAACGACATTCTCAGTACACTAGACTGGCAATAAGAGCCACCTATAAGCACAATGCGGTACTATCCCGCCCGTCGGACTCGAAAGTTCAACCCTTCGTTGCCTAGTCACTTCTGGAGATTTTTCAGTATGACTGGGATAACAAATGGATCTCTGAACAGGATGTATTACTTAACTAAAGGATTTGATACGCTAACTTCACCAACAAACAATATTTGATTATGCCGCCATAATTTTCTGGTTAATTTGGTATAAACTAATAACTCAAGGAAAGAAAATTCGAAATAAATTACTTTATAAAGGAGTGTGAATACTTCAGAAAGTACTGATTTTAAAGACATTTTCCTAAATAACATAATTATAACTAATTTACAAAAACATTTGATTATCACTTACAGTCTACTTATTTTCTTGTAACTGCAATAAGATGATGATTATCTTGAAGTAGATAGAGCAATAAGTGTTTGTACAAGAGTAGAGAAAGTCATGTATACATCACATAACGACGAGCTGTTTAAAACATTTGACTATCACTTAAAGTCTACTGTATTACCTAGTAACTAAATAAGATAATGTTTATCTTGAAGTAGATAGAGCAATAAGTGTTTGTCCAAGAGTAGAGAAAGTCATGTATACATCACATAACGACCAAAACATTTGACTATCATTTAAAGTCTACTGTATTACCTAGTAACTAAATAAGATAATGTTTATCTTGAAGTAGATAGAGCAATAAGTGTTTGTCCAAGAGTAGAGAAAGTCATGTATACATCACATAACGACCAAAATATTTGACTATCATTTAAAGCTACTGTATTCCCTTGTAACTACAATAAGTTAATGTTTATCTTGAAGTAGATAGAGCAATAAGTGTTTGTACAAGAGTAGGGAAAGTCATGTATACATCACATAACGACCAAAACATTTGACTATCACTTAAAGTCTCCTGTATTCCCTTGTAACTACAATAAGATAATGTTTATCTTGAAGTAGATAGAGCAATAAGGGTTTGTACAAGAGTAGAGAAAGTCATGTATACATCACATAACGACCAAAACATTTGACTATCATTTAAAGTCTACTGTATTACCTAGTAACTAAATAAGATAATGTTTATCTTGAAGTAGATAGAGCAATAAGTGTTTGTCCAAGAGTAGAGAAAGTCATGTATACATCACATAACGACCAAAACACTTGACTGTCATTTAAAGTCTACTGTATTCCCTTGTAACTAAATAAGATAATGTTTATCTTGAAGTAGATAGAGCAATAAGTGTTTGTCCAAGAGTAGAAAAAGTCATGTATACATCACATAACGACCAAAATATTTGACTATCATTTAAAGTCTACTGTATTCCCTTGTAACTACAATAAGATAATGTTTATCTTGAAGTAGATAGAGCAATAAGTGTTTGTACAAGAGTAGAGAAAGTCATGTATACGTCACATAACGATAAGCTGTCTAAAACATTTGTCTAATTGCATCATCTTAATCTGTGAACTTTTCTATCATTTTTAACATGTTCTGCATTTCTTTTGCACAGGTCTTTCTCCCGTTTTGCAAATTTTAAAATACCGTTACGACAGAATCCAGTTTCAAGCGGTGACATTCCTTACTACGCCAGTCTTTTGTTTCAGGCTCGTAAACATGGAAAGTATCGTGTGTCACAATACTCATCAAAGAATCATTTTTTTTTAAATTCCTGATGAAGATTTTGTTTGATGTTTATTATGGTGTTTGGTCAGTAGACCTGGACAAACTTTTGGATAATTTCTTGCACTGCACAATCAACACTGTAAACATCTTTATAGGAACTTTGGAGTCTGAGGTTTACTTCAGCAGACAATTTTTTCAAGAAATTCAGTGACAACCCGCAGTAGAAATGAAATCTTCAGATTGTAAAGACTGTCATGGTTACGTGATATGAGCTAATGACGTCACAGCATGGCTATCGTTTTTGTTACATTGTTGTAATTTCAATTTTTATTGTACTAAGGCTGTTGACAGAGATTTTATCAAGTTTCTTCTGAAGGTAAACCTGTAAAAAGACGACGTACATGTACATATGTGTTGTTGACCGCACCTCTAATGATAAAGAAGGCTACAAACTCTCCCACAAGCTTCCAGCGTAATTAAGGTGGAATTTACGTGCATTCTGTACATTCTGCAGGTACTTAATCTGACAACACATTTCCCTACAGCAAACGAACTAATATTACCGCACCATCTAACCAGGTGGGACATTTTTTCTCCCGGAGGTCGTCCGGAGGCTCTTTTCCTCTGGTTCTAATTTTCGTGGAGAAATAATGAGCTCGCGGAAACGGGGTACAACGACAACCCTCTCACCCCGTTATGGCGATAAACTTGACAAATGACTTGCGCCTGCAGACCTGCAAAACAAATGAAACTCCACACGTAGTAGCCAGAAAAAAGGAAAGGCGCCTTTTACGGGATGGCGCAGTAAACCGGATAATTCGCCCTTATGGACGAGTGCCGCGAATTAGAGCCCCTTAAATTATTGACTTAACGGAAATGAGCGCCGCGGAAGTGGGATGATGAAAACGGTTGATATGTAAGGCTTATCAGCGTGAGGTTTTGGTAGTTATCGGCATGAAATAACTCTACACGTTTTTATTGCTGTACTTAAAATGCTGACAAGGATATTTCCTCTGCAGTCCACCTAGGCAATAAGATACGTATCGGAGCAGAGGGGAGGGAAAAAACTAACCCAAGTTCTGTAGCTCACAAAATATACGGCAAATCACATCTTTGCCTTTAGAATTAAACATTTGAGATCATTTATTTTCGTAAGTTTGCATTATAATTTTATTTAAAGTAAGACAGTTAGGCCAACACATTAACACTGCTTTAAGTTATGCTATTAATAAAGGTTTTAAGTAAAAGATTGAAAAATTTGAATATAAAAGAAATTTAAATAAGGTTCTTAACCTTAAAAAAGAAAAAAAAATACATGATTATAATTTTAAAATTTGATTACCATCCTTGGGCTAGGAAACATCTTAATTTTTTTAAAGAATATGATAAAAATGTACTGTTTTTCTACCAAAATATAAAAATGCAGATAGTAAAAACTCTGGAATTTATCAATTTAATTGTTTAGTTTGCTACCTGTTTTGCAAACAAGGACAAAACGTAATTTAAAAACCAGAATGAACAAACATTTTAGATATTGTAGGTATAAACAGATTGACAAATCATCTGCGGAAGATCATTTTTATTATTAATTATGAAATAAATCTTGAAGCTAAACTATTAAATAAAATACACGTGACAATAGATTTAAAGGTTTGGGAGAAAATATTTATCCCCAAAAAATAGAAATCGCGTGCGGAATTTTGTAATACCAAAGATTGATTCTATACGTAAATTTCTTTTGTTTCCAGTAGATGGCAGCACGATAGCGAGCAATCCATTGCCTTACGTCACTAACCTCAGAAAGCAAAGCAAATAGATACATTGTGAAACTTGTCCTTTGGAAGTATTTATAAGTTTTTAAAAATAAGTGAGGTTGATCACAAGTAAATGTTTAAATGTAATATGAATCAGTTTATTTTAAAAGGTTTTTACTTTTTAAATATGAGTTTTAAAGATCTTTCACTTTCACTTTTGGAGGAAAAGTAGATAACCTTCAAACAAAAGTAAGCGTTATCTAAATCAAAAGTAGATGTTAATCCGTGGAAAAGTCATTTGAGTGTTCCACGTTACAAATTGACACATAAGTTATTTTGTTTCTCTAACTGTAAAAGCGCGTGGCGAGTTTTAGGGACTTCTTGGGAAAATAAAATAAGAGAGGAGAAAAGAGAATGAGAGAGCACAGCCTTGATTGTTGAAACGGAAGTGAGAAAAATCGCATTGAGGAAAAGTGGGATATTAATGAAAGTTGAGAGGAGGGAGCAGGAGATAGAGATAAAATAATGAAATGTCCTGTCAGCTTATAGGAACTTAGATACGGGAGTTTACAAGTGCTGCTCCACACAAAGTGGATCCTGCTCCTCGAGTAAATCAGAAAATTGCCAAGAAAAGTCATCTTTGGGTGTAGAATAGAACACATCCCCCTACTTTCAATAGGTAATAGGGAAATTAAACGTATAGTTCTCTTTACAGCATACAATTTACACGGAGATATTATTTTAAACCCTTAGCGATTTTCACTTGTTTCTTGTGACTGCAAATAAAGTATATGTACTATAGGCGCGCGATAAGAAGAGCGATCGGGTTCCAAGTCCTCATTCGGTAAGTTTCGTTTAACTCCGTAAACATAGATGACAACTTTGAAATTTGAAATGCGCTATACACTGACATCTAGTGGCTAATACACAAAGATTTATCATGTCCGCCATATTTCGTTTTGATCAATTTCGAGGTTAATTAGCTAACCAGTTTACAACAATTGTATGTTAGAATTAGAATTTTAGTTCGTCCTTGACAACATATACATGTTATGAGACACGTCAAAATGTATAAATACAGTATATACATAAAGTCAAATTGATTACATACAATATACACAGTAAGCAGCTTTTCTATGGTTTCATGTGGTATTTGTATAGACTAATTTACTACAAGAAATATCATAATATAAATATTACAGGTTTGTGAATGTACTATGCTCCCAGTGCTCATTTACATGGTTATAGGTCTAAAAATTCATTAACCGTATAAAAACAATGTGCGTGCAAAAATGTCTTAACCTTATTCTTAAAGTGTTTTAATGGTGCAGCTTGTTTTAATGAATTTGGAAGTTTATTATATAACATTATCACTTTGTAGTTAAAGCTTCCTTCATAAAGGCTCGTTTGGTGCGCTCGAATTGCCAGTTTATCCTTGTTACGAGTGTACATCAGCATTTACTTGAAAATGATTTATATTTGTATGAACATTTGTGGATGTTATGGCACTCTAAAGGGGACACCTCCGTATAACTGTGATCTGAATGCAATTGAGCTGGCGTGGGCAAAACTAAGGAATGTTTTCAGAGGAAACAACGTTACTTGTGATATCATCACTTATCTTACACGCTATTTTGCCGAACTGTGTTTTTCAAGGTTTACCACACTGCAGAAACAAAAGAGCGTTAGCTCTCGCTTCTTCCCCTCTGCCCGCACCACTCCGTAAATCCAGCGCTCAAGAAAACATGCGCGTATTGTACAGTAACATTATACAAGAAAATAATCGTGTGTCAATTGTCAGTTAACAGTTGCCAAGAAGAAATCACTACATATCTCCTGTCACCTCCTCTTTCTAGTACACTGCATTACTGGACAACAAATTCAACATTTCCAAAACTAAATATTTGTGTATTCTACCTACGACAGTTTTCTCTGAAAGACTATTTAGTACAGCAGGACTCATATGTGACAGAATAAGAAGTAGACTTGACCACGAAACAGTGAAAATGCTAGTATTTGTGAACGAAAACTTATAAAAGTGGACTGTTTTGCTTTTAAATGTCTAATGTAGAGTTTAAACATAAGTACACTGATAGTTTTAAGTTTTCTCTCATTAAATATGTACAATTATTTAATTTTATTGGCATTACGCGGTTCTTCCAACATTCTATTTTGTATTGAAGCTAGAAGTACATAGAAATGACGCTATGAGTATCGAGGAAAACTGGTAATGATGCATCTCTAGTTATAATGTACACGAAATATTCATTCGTCTATCGTTTGTTTTATAAAAATGTCTTGTTTTAATTGAGGGAGATCTAGTGAAATCTCGAGATCAAAGTTTACATCTGAATGCAATATTTGCCCTACTTGCTAAGTAAATAGCAGAAGTAAAAAGAGAAGTGTTTTCTGTTGCTAAGCTTGACAGAAAGACTATTTTGTGAGAAGACGTTGATAAGATGTAAAACAGTTTATCTTCTGACTCATCAGAAACGAACGGCGCAGCGCTGCGCGTGGCTATTTGGAGAACTACACCATTCTACTAGTAATAAACAAAAGAAGGAAGCTCGCGGAGAATTGATGCATTCTCTTTCACAGCGCGGAGTATGGGAAAGATTCTTCGGATAACGTTCGTTATTTTATTAGTAATATTTTTGCGATTTAATCAATAAATTGTCAGCTCGATGCTGCACCATAATGCTTTATGGAACCCTAAAATCTAAATTGTAATATGTTTAGTATTGTGACTCTGTGGGTTCGTGAAATTAAAAGTCCAGGTTACAAACACCAAAAATTGTCGTTTATTTTCGTAGAAACACACTGTGTCAACTTCTACAGTCGCAGGATTACGTCACATACACAATACAACTTGCAAGGTCAAAGACCACAACACAGGTGTTCACACACGTGAGTTCAACCACCGACTGACTCACTTTGGCGGGCGGGCTTCTTCCCCCCGCCGTTTCGCCGAGCTTTTATCTATACACTACACTGCCCGTCCCTTTGAATGCCACGCCGCGCCGCCTCGATCAACAATGGGCTCGCGACAATATATAATTGGAAGCAAATGTAGTCAATAATATTGTCACTGCTAGGTTACGTAGATTCGGCAATGTGGTTTGCATACACTTAAAACAACTTTTGCTAAAGTAAAGAGGCGTGAAATTGACAATCAGCTGTCTTCAAGGTTGACTCGGTGTTTTGCTACAGGAAAACAAATGAATGAAATCACTGAGGTACACTTCAATCGTCGACTGTCGCAATAACCAACAAACGACTACTGCTCTAACACCTTCCTAGAAATTTCGCGGCAACAACAATGGACAAAACGCTCTGGAGCCTCTCTCTGTCTCTTTTTCTCCTGCCCACGTGCCCGGCTGCGGCTTGTGGCAGCAGCACAACGCCACACGCGGGATCTCCACTTGGACGGTGGAGTGGTTTGCAGAGAAGCAGCAAACGGAGCCAAAATCTTGGTATTCCATACTTCCCGACTATTCCATAATACCCTCCTCTTCTCTAAATTGAGAATAAAGCAAAAAAAGAAAAACAGAAAACGAAAAATAAAAAAAAAAGTATATTTATGAGCCTCGGAAGACGTATATTAAATCTCAATAATAAATATTTCGGTGGAATGCAACACTTGGACTAAATTTGTAAGTACGTAGTAATTGTGATTCGAACTGCTAGACTCTACGGTTGTTTGCGTGACGTCAGTTCTTCAGGAAGCACAAATCGGAAAATACCTTTTGTAAAATGCTCAGTGGAGCTGTGCGACCTCTGGAAAATTAATCCTGTATTAATGAGAGGGTGAGAAACAATTACCGTATCAAATTAATCAGTGCTATCACAGCACGCCATAGGCGAGAATGAAATCTATTCAGATTTACGCCCGGCAACAATCGAGAGCGCAATTAGCTCAGAGCAGCAAGAGCCCACTTTATAAAAGCTAAACGACTTTGAGGGGAAGATGTCAGGGCGAATGATTGATGACAGTGTCTCCAGAGTCGCGTGCGTGTCACCCTTTATCACCCACCCTGACCTTACCCCACAATCATATTACAACTTAACCCAATATTCTCTCCCCGATTGCTCTTCTTGTGGTCAATTTCAAGGCCCCAGACGAGGATTCAGTGTACCTATAGAAGGCCAAGCTTCTAAAACAAATGACATTGGTTTTTATTTAACAGTTACGTTCTGAGGTTTTAACTGTTGATTTCCTTGCACTTTTGCGACCTTTCTAACATTATATTATTTATCAAGAATTAAAGGATTACTGTTCACGCAAAAAAAGAGTATTGGACAATGTCCTTAAACGTGTATCTCGATCAATATGACGTGAAAAAGTTAAACAAGAAGAGAACGCGTTGTTACGTGCAGCACTTCCATTGTTTTGGGTTTATATACAATAATATTTGGTATATTTTTCTTCATAGTTTCGTAAAAAAATTCATATTTTACTAAACGTTTTCTCACCTAGTTATAAACTGTCATACTAATAACATGTTTAATAAGGAAAGTTAAATTTAAAGCTAACCCCATGCAGCACCATATATAAATAGTCCTTACTGTTTAAATAATGATATATAAAATCACAATTGTGTAGCATTAAAGTACTAATTGTTAGGTATATACGATGTCACATAAATATTGTCGATTTTTAAGTAAACCGTTATTTTAAATATGTTATTACTCATCTTCAGAGTGAAGACCATTATTCTATAGCCCTGAGCTGCCTTTCAGTGATGTTTGATATTCTTTTATTTTAATATATTTATTAGATCGGTGCGCAATAGCAGATCTGAGAGCACAGATACAAAATAATCATGGAGTAATAACATTGTAGAGGTAGGATAGTGCGCCTCCTCTACACTAATACAAATGTGACACTAAACTAATAAATGGTATACATACTTCCATAGTGAGAATTTACATAGTAGAACAGAAGAATAGAAACAATAAATTGAAACAGTAGATTATTCAGAAGTAGAAGTGTCATCACTGTAAACCAGGTCCTGTGGTAGTCGTCGCTTCAGTCGCGTTGGCCGGCGTCTTTGGACGCCGATGTTATACGTCACAGCTCCTGGAACGTGGCGTAGATTGTAGAAGAAGCGTCGAGCAGTCTGTCGGATGAAATGGTGGTGAGGAAGAAGTCCCAGCTCATGATGCAGCTGCTGGTTGTGGGCAAACCAAGGAGCATTGGTGGCGATTCGCAGGAATCGACTCTGGATGACCTGTAGACAAGTACTGGCAGCCCCCCAGACCTGGCAGGCATAAGTAATAAGAGGTCGAACCAGAGATTTCTATAGGAGCAGTGAAGATTCTAAAGCAACTGAAGTGTGTTTGTGAAATAATGGAGACAGTTGTGAAAGACGAGCGGATGCCAGGGTAATGTTGCGGTCAATATGAGGCTTCCACGTAAGCCTAGTGTCCAGTAGCACTCCAAGGTACTTGACTGGATTAGCTGAAGGGAGCCACGGCATATGATCGGTCAGAAGGCGTATAGGTGGAGGTGGATTATGGCGGCGTAAAGTACAATCTTGGCTTCAGTTTTCTGGGTAGTGAGGGAGATGTACCAAGTTGGAAACCATTGAGTGAGGCTATCAAGAGAGATAGCTGTAAGGTTTGTACAGCAGATTGTAGATTGAAGAGAGAGTAAAATAACACTGTGTCGTCAGCATACAGGGCAATTGAAGTTAGAGCCATATCTGGAATATCGGAGGTGTAAATACTAAACAGCGTTGGTGCCAGTATTGAACCTTGTGGAACGCCTGCTGTAATAGGACGCTTAGTTGAAAGAGTGCCTCCAATGCGCTGCAGAAGTGCGATCGGTGAGAAAACTGGTAATAATGTGGATTAAGTAGTCCGGGAGACCAGTGTGATATGTTTGATATTCTGGAACGGTATCGTTTATGGTTTTTGATGCGAAGAATTTCAATTGTTTCAGTTTTTCCAAAATTACTTTCTCCTAAGGCTAAGAATATGGATGCAAGATCAGGATTATGTGTCGGATGTGATAGCACTTCGATTCCTTCCAATTCCTGAATTTTGTTCATTGTTATTTGAGCTCTATGGTGTCTTGCATTGTCCTGCTGTAAGATAACTCTGTATCAACCAAAGCCAGGCACTTCTCACTCAAAACTTATTATATTTGTTCCAGTCTTTTAGACTAAGGAACCGCAATAGCTGCGTGTTCATGTCGAACAACTTCTATGTGAATCACACCTTAAACTTTCCATAGACGATTTGTTTGCAAGCTAACGTGACTCGAGCCACTGTTTCGAGGTAGCCGTGGTTGCGATAATGCACCAATTCTCCTGATGCATCGAGAGATTGGTGATAAGTTAACGACAAATACACAGCTATGTTGAGTTTCATTACAAATTTACAGCTTCTATATATCTTATGCCGATGTATGGTATCTTTTGAAGCATCTAGTTCTTCTGAAAACCTCTGTGGATTTTCCTTCAAACCTCTGTATGTATTCTTAAGACGATATCTTAATCTTTCAGAACGTTGTAGATGTTTAATGATTTTGTTTGCAATATTATTAAAATACTGTAACCATCGTTATGTTATTCGCTCACTAACGACACCTTCACATATTCTTTGGGCCGCTGTAGCAGCTTTATAATCTTGTCAGTAAACGCTTTATAACGTTTCTAACCTCAAAGTTTGTTACTTACATTTTAAAACCTGTATTACCAACCACTGACGGTTAACATGTTAACAACTATGACCATAGGGCAGAAATTGCGCCATATATTCGTAGAAACTGGCATTACTTAAGAGGTAACCTAATATAATACAAAATACAGACAACCAAATGGTAAATATGTTGATATTTACTGCAAATTTCACCGATGCATTAGCTTTAGGACTAGTACTTCTCCTCAACAAACAAACTCGGATTGTTACATCGCTGAAAGTGTTTATTTCCGTACAGTGCAGACAACATGACAGTCAACACTCGATAGCAATTCCCATTACATTCCTTTCTTTTCCTAAATGAGTCTTTGAACTGCCAATTTAGACATTCAATGCAGAGCGAAATAAAGCCCTAATGAATGAGGCAAGATTGGACAGACAAATATGACGTCATGAGCAATGAATGACTGACTGTCGCGTTTATAACCTTAATGTACCTGCACTTTTGTTTCGTTTGTAGTTTTTTGCTTTCTCTCACACAGTTGGTACCAAAAGGATTGTTTCATATCACGATTTTAGTGCAAATGTGAATTTTGAGGTTACACTGAATAAAACTATTGTTTTCGAGAAGGATCCTATGTGTGTTTGTGTATTATTGCTTGAAGATAGGTAACAAAAAAGCGGAAAGTCGCTTGAATACCAAACTGAGCAGCTTCCCAAGATTTGACATAAAGAATTTCAATAAAACCCCTACCCAAATGGAAAATATTTCCACTATTTTGATTTTCTCAAAGAGACCCGTTACGTTTCAAAGTGAGAAGGAACTGCCGAACTTCGCAATGCTATTTCCATCATTTTTGAGTACATATTACTAAGAAATTATTATTGATATGTACATGAAAATTTTCAGGCTTGTTCTTAAAATTTTTTATCTTTAATAATACCTATTATTATTTGAAAATCTTGTACTGATAATTTGTTATAATTTTTTAGTTTTGTAAGAAAAAAGCACTGAAATTTCAGATTTTTTTTAAACAAGTATTACGAATCTTAGAGAAAAATTCCTTCTTATTATTATTCTTATAAGTCTGCTTAGTACACGCAAAAATTCATATGTTTTAGTTGATCAGTTTTTACAAAAGTGTACCGGAACCTGAAAAAATGTGAGAAAAACAGTTTTAAAATTTATATATTGATTACTGACTTCTCACACGAGTCAGAACATTCCTGCTGCATAGTCTTGGCCCTCTGTATTTTCACTTGTTATTTTCAAGTTGCTCTTCATTTGCCTTGCCTTCTTGGCCAGTTCTTCAACTGTTTTATCTACTTTCAGGACTCGCAGCTCAATGACTACTATCATGATTAGCACATGTATTGTGTGAACTGGGCCTACTAACCTCAATATTACATGTGGTCTCATTGTCTATTCTATTTATATCTTCTACATTTACTGTTCTGTTTTTAGTAAAAAGATTGTCTATAAAGTTTCTCTTTCGAAATGTTTCTGGACTACCCATATCATATATTCACCAATAACTAGTACAAAATATTATTCAGAGCAAATAACTGTTCACTTACACAGCGAAAAACAAAAGAAATACTAGCATCATTGGAGTTACAGTTGTACCAGCAGAAAGCTTGGAAGATCCCTTACAAAACAAGGCTTAGTTCAGAAATATCTGTTCAGTATAACAGAAGTTATGATTGCTTTTCTGAAAGGTTACGAAAAGGGGCGTGGCAAACACTTAACACCCACTAATATAATTAGCAAATTAGGTATAAAATATTGCTCCAATGAACTTTTTAACTATACATTTGTAATATAGAGGGATGACATAATTAAATTTAAAAATAAAAAAGTGAATTTTAACCCCAAGTGAAGTATCTTCTCACCTTAAGATAAATAAACAGAATATATTTTCATAACAAATGTATATTTCGAATTCTCTTGGAATAACTTTTAAAACACTGCCATACACCCATTTCAACAAATGTTTATCTCGATTAATGTAAAGTGGATACAAGAATACGTTTTTAAAAGAATACCTTGAACAATGTTGAGAAATCATGTGAATATAGCCGCACGTTGTTTCTCCCTAATCTTTTTGCAAAGAACATATAATTTCTAAGTCACGACTAGTGATCAACTGTTTAAAAATATGACTATCGCTTTAGCAGAACAAAAGAATAAGCTTTGGTAAGAAGATGTTTCAGTTCAGAAAATGTAATGCGTTTTAAAACATATTTCGAGTTAACAGATGCATAACGTTTACTTTTCACATATGCCTAATTTCACTTTTAATGCACAAAGGCTAGAGGCAGCCATGTATTAATTATTCGTAAGCAATCAAAAATTAAAAACGGTTTGCACACCGCCTGAAGGAAAGAGCACAGCCTGTGGAGGGTGCAGTAACAATACCCATAACACTTGTAATGCTCCAACAAATGACGACGCATGCCCTGCGGTTGTTGTACGTAAGGTCCACAGGGACGTCACTGACCCATATAAACCCTGCGCATCCATCATTCAGGAATGACCCTTACGTTATGACCAGCCTTCCCTTCTATCAGCGAACATCTCACCAGGGCTGGCCAAATGCTATCTTGTCATTCACCAGGGCATACCCCTTCCGGTGCCATTTGTGCCCGATTTCACCAACAGATGTTAAGATTTAACACGAGTTTAACAATAGTTATAACAAAAATTTAATTTCACCAACAAGTGTTAGTTTAACACTCGTGTTAAATCTCTTGTTAAACTAACAAGCCAAATTTCTGTTGTTAAGTCCTTAACAATTGTAAATAATCAAGATGGAGGGCATCAAATCAGCTTTTGAGGTCCATTTGCTATATTCAAGACCGTCTAAATGACATCCGTAATAGAGTACGACCTATGAGGAGAAATGATTTTGAGGAACTATCAGAAGAAACTTTTCTAGGGGTATAGACTGTCCAAACAAGTTGCTATGAAGGTTACTGCGGAGGTACAAGAGAGTTTAGAACATGCATCGAAAGGAATATGCCGATCTCGCCTATGCTACAAGTATTAATAACTTTGCGATTTTATAATTCACTGAATTATATGGATGATGCACTCTCCACCTCCCGTCTTGAAACGTTCAAGTCTCTCGTCACTTGTCCTCCTTCGCACCTCGTTTTAAATTTACGTAATACTGAGTTAGAACATGCATCGAAAGAACTATAGCGATCTCGCCTTTGCTTCAAGTATTAATAACTTTGTGATTTTATAATTCACTGAATTATATGGATGATGCACTCTCCACCTCCCGTCTTGAAACGTTCAGTCACTTGTCACTTGTCCTTCTTCGCTCCTCGTTTTAAATTTACGTAATACTCAGTTAGAATATGCATCGAAAGGAATATGCCGATCTCGCTTTGCGTCAACTATTAATAACTATTAACAAACCATTAATAATAATAATAATAATAATAATAATAATAATAATAATAATAATAATAATAATAATAATAATAATAATAATAATAATAATAATAATAATAATAATAATAATAATAATAATAATAATAATAATAATAATAATAATAATAATAATAATAATAATAATAATAATAATAATAATAATAATAATAATAATAATAATAATAATAATAATAATAATAATAATAATAATAATAATAATAATAATAATAATAATAATAATAATAATAATAATAATAATAATAATAATAATAATAATAATAATAATAATAATAATAATAATAATAATAATAATAATAATAATAATAATAATAATAATAATAATAATAATAATTTTGCACATTAAAAGAATTTTAAGAACAGACGTAATGGAAATGTTAAGTTTGCATTTTCAGACCGAGTAGGTAGGTATTAACCTGTCCCAGTAGTCACTTCAGATAATTCGAGCACATTGCTTGTCCATAAATTAGCTTTATAAAATTACTTATCGTTAGTCACATTACCATATGGAATATTCAAAACTGAATTGACATGAAATCAAATCCCAGTCCAATGAATAATGAATTTTGCTAAATGGAAATCAGAATATTAATGCCATTTTGACGGTCCTCGTGTTTCTTTTATTTCCAGCCTTCGTGTACAGCTGCAATTAAACTAGTGAAGTATTTTCGGCTTGAGCTGAGTCCAACATACACACAGATGTGTTTAAGTGAGAGAAGGGGTTTAGACCCAATGACCACCCGGGGAACTCAACAGTTAAAACTGTTAAGAAATACAACGTAGGCGTTTTACATTACTACGTGCGATTCTCTAGCAATGCTTTTGTGTAGACGACTTTATTATCATACTGAGAATGAAAATAATAAAACCTAATAAAACCATTATATCTAGTTTTGCAGAAAACTCACGTAGTTCGACTCGGAATAAATTACGACAGGGACACCTACATAAACTGAGTGACACGTATAGCTAAACAATTCTGCATTAGAGGTTAACTAATACGTACTTAAATGATGTCTGGAGGGAACTGGCATGGATCCATAGAATACCAATATAACAGTGTAGCAAATCTGCAACTGGTAAATGTTTCTTTTAGTTTCTATGGTTATCGATTGTCAAGTAAGACATTTATTGTTTCTTCAAGAATTATAAGAGCATTCTTAACCTAATTGTGGAGTTTAGAAACAATTTAAAACTCTCGTTTCTTCTTTTTAAGCATATACTACGGGACGGAGGTTCATGGGTGGTGGGTTTGCTGTAGAAAATAATTTTTGTAGTATTCTTTTGAGAACAGTAACAATTTTTGTATTCAGGTAACTTTTTCTTCATGAGTTACATGGTTTACGCACAGGCACGAAAGGATGTTTCCACAAATATTTTAAAGCTATTTACTAACTCACTTTCTTGTTTATTTCTTCAGTATAAATTTTGTAATTCTGTAATTGAAGCGTTCAGAAGCAAAATTGTGTAGGAGAGCTGCCTAGTTTTCAAAAGTAATTTTAAATACCAAAATAGTAATACAAATGTAAGAATTTTATGTGATGGGTGCGTTTGGAGGTACAAAGTACTGTGTTGAAGTGGTTTGACATATGTAGCATGTGTGACAGGATATTTTATTATTAGGACTTAACAACTTTTGATTTAAAATGGATGAAAAGTTGTTAAGTCACTTGACTTAACAGCTTCTGATTCTTAATGTTAGAGTTTTTCTATTGTACAATATTATAATATGTAGCCACGGATAAACTATTACTTTATTTTCACCAATACATCTCTACTACGGACTAATCCAGTATGCACTTCATGAATTGACATACAACATTATTATCATCAAAACATCACTCCATCTTCTACATCACATGCCCGCCTCGGTAGCGTAGATGGTAGCGAGTCTGCCTCACGTTTAAGAGGTCCCGAGTTCGAATCTCGGTCAGGGTGAGTTACCTGGATAAGGTTTTTTCCGGGGTTTTCCCTTATCCTGAAAGACGAATGTCGGGTAACTCTAAGCTCCATGGACCCCGGGCACATTTGAGCATCATTTCACCCATTCCATTCATCGTCAGATATGACTTAACGTTGCAGGACGTAAATTAAAAAAAAAAAAAATCTACATCACTTCCATATGTCATTGTGTCATAAAACTCGGTACCTTCTGGCAGAGTGACATGTTCCAGTTGTGAACCAACATCTTAATCTTCCGAAGCCTATCTGGTGTGTTTTTCGCACAATCACATGTCTTGTGTAAGGCTTGCAACCTCACTACTCTCCTCAAAAGAGACTGGGGACGATAAAGTGAGGAACACTTTCTCTTTGTAAATACACACCCCGGATTAAAGTGAATTCAGAATCACTTCTTAGATGGACATGGTCGAAGGCATCTTTGAAGTTAAAAACTTCAACAACTGGAGTGCCATCATTTTCCCCGTTATGGGTCAGTAGACAACATCAATGGGCTTCTGCTGTAGTAAATCTTTGATCAGTTTCACTTTATCCATTGATGGTTTCTTCTTTTAAATATTGCCAAAACTTTGGTCAATAGACATGAAAGAGTGCCCTGGAATTGGGAAATACAGATAATTTACTGAAAGTGCACTTGAGGAATGTCTACATGTCTACTGTAAAATGTATCAACAGCTGATATCAAAGAGCTTGGGTGGCACCACCAAACGGCTAATGCGGCAACTACTTGACTTAACAACATCTAACTCGAAAAGGCTGACTTAACTTTTATTTCTGAAATTCATGCCCATTCAACATGCCAGGGTCATGATATGTTTGACCTAACATCTTCTGATCCACAAATCTCTTAGCACTATTACAGATCTGGTATTCAGAGTGCTTATCGAGTGTTTAAAAGAATTTCTCTAAAACATTGACTGAATCTGAATGCCTCAATTTTAATCTAACTTCCCCAAGAGCTGTAGACTTTAAACTTTAAACTCAACTACAAAATGGATGACAATGTATTACTAACTCGATTGCAACAATATCCCTCAACACATAAGAAGCATTTACGTGAAAATAAAAACATTAAATTAACTTCTCGATGAGCTGTAGAATTGAAAATTTAAACCTAATTCAGAAATGGATGGCAATACAATATCAACATGTTTCAACAATGCCCCTTCACCCCAAACTACCATTTGCATGAGAAAATAAACGTTAAATTAAATGTTCTATGAGCTAGAGTCTTGAAACTTCAAATATAACTCAGAAATGGATGACAATGTAATACTAACACGCTTTCAACAAAATTCCTTCACTCCAAACTAAGATTTATATGGAAATATTTCCGATAAAATTTATTTTCGTTAAATTGCTATTCACAATTTTTATTAAAATATCCCACGTTTCTCTTGGGTTAGCCTCTAAAATTCTTTGAAATCTTAAAGATAACCCAAAACTGAATGAGCTATTTTAACTAATAAATTCAATAATTTTATTGTTAAAGTAACGCGTATTGGCACAAAACTCGCAGAACAATTCATATCACTTGCAGTGTAGCAAAATTGTTAGTATCTTAGATAAAATATTCATAAGTCGATGATCTATTGTAAGAAACCTGCACTTCTAAAATATTCTCTTGCAACTATTTCCATAGCTATTAAAACGTACAACAATGTCCAGTCAGGACAGTCTGTTGAGGTTAAGAATCTGTATAGGTTATAAATCCATATAGTTTGTTTTAAAACGTTCTGTGTCAAAATTTTGAAATATTTATCATTTATTGTGGTAATATAAATTGCGTACTTCCAGTTGTTGGTTGGAAAGCAATACTTCCTCTACGCAGAGAACGTAATAACACGAAAATCTGTATGTAATGATGACGACATTGCTAAAGCTCATGCATTCCTCACATTTATTACCTTAAACAACAAACTTATTCGAACATTAAATAACACGAAATGGAAAGACCATAGTCCGGTCCTCGTATATGCAATTGCACTGCATTATCATTCTCATTTAGAACATCAATTCAGCCTTAATGCAGGTATGAAACATATTTCACGATCAAACGCTTGATCAAACGCTAAAGGACTGCCGTTAATATTCAGATTTGCTTTGAAATGCAGACCAAATGATCAGAGGAATTTCATATCGTGGAACATTCGTTGTATTAGGAGTATCCTATTATCTATGTAATGAATTTACCTGAAAGTGCATTTGACATTACGAGAAGAATCACAAGGTAATCTCTCTGCTACCACAGAAACTACATCCTTCAATTGCAAAGCTATGTATGTGTATTAGCAATGAAACAAACAGTTGATAAACGCTTATACGCGATTGTATGTATAAGCAAAATAGAGAAGGCTGAAGTGACTGTCACATTTTTGCATGGGGCGCAGAAATTCCATCACATGACTTTTTCTACTCTTGTACAAACACTTATTGCTCTATCTACTTCAAGATAAACATTATATTATTGTAGTTACAAGGGAATACAGCAGAATTTAAGTGATAGTCAAATGTTTTAAACAGCTGGTCGTTATGTGATGTATACATGACTTTCTCTACTCTTGTACAAACACTTATTGCTCTATCTACTTCAAGATAAACATTATATTATTGTAGTTACAAGGGAATACAGCAGAATTTAAGTGATAGTCAAATGTTTTAAACAGCTGGTCGTTGTGTGATGTATACATGACTTTTTCTACTCTTGTACAAACACTTATTGCTCTATCTACTTCAAGATAAACATTATCTTATTGTAGTTACAAGGGAATACAGCAGAATTTAAGTGATAGTCAAATGTTTTGGTCGTTATGTGACGTATACATGACTTTCTCTACTCTTGTACAAACACTTATTGCTCTATCTACTTCAAGATAAACATTATCTTATTGTAGTTACAAGGGAATACAGTAGATTTTAAGTGATAGTCAAATGTTTTGGTCGTTATGTGATGTATACATGACTTTCTCTACTCTTGTACAAACACTTATTGCTCTACCCACTTCAAGATAAGCATTATCTTATTGTAGTTACAAGGGAATACAGTAGACTTTAACTGATAGTCAAATGTTTTGGTCGTTATGTGATGTATACATGACTTTCTCTACTCTTGTACAAACAATTATTGCTCTATCCACTTCAAGATAAGCATTATCTTATTGTAGTTACAAGGGAATACAGCAGAATTTAAGTGATAGTCAAATGTTTTGGTCGTTATGTGATGTATACATGACTTTCTCTACTCTTGTACAAACACTTATTGCTCTATCTACTTCAAGATAAACATTATCTTATTGTAGTTACAAGGGAATACAGTAGACTTTAAGTGATAGTCAAATGTTTTAAACAGCTGGTCGTTATGTGATGTATACATGACTTTCTCTATTCTTGTACAAACACTTATTGCTCTATCTACTTCAAGATAAACATTATCTTATTGTAGTTACAAGGGAATACAGTAGACTTTAAGTGATAGTCAAATGTTTTAAACAGCTGGTCGTTATGTGACGTATACATGACTTTCTCTATTCTTGTACAAACACTTATTGCTCTATCTACTTCAAGATAAACATTATCTTATTGTAGTTACAAGGGAATACAGTAGACTTTAAGTGATAGTCAAATGTTTTAAACAGCTGGTCGTTATGTGATGTATACATGACTTTCTCTGCTCTTGTACAAACACTTATTGCTCTATCTACTTCAAGATAAACATTATCTTATTGTAGTTACAAGGGAATACAGTAGACTTTAAGTGATAGTCAAATGTTTTGGTCGTTATGTGATATATACATGACTTTCTCTACTCTTCAGCAAACACTTATTGCTCTATCTACTTCAAGATAAACATTATCTTAATGTAGTTACAAGGGATTACAGTAGACTTTAAGTGATAGTCTAATGTTTTAAACAGCTGGTCGTTATGTGATGTATACATGACTTTCTCTGCTCTTGTACAAACACTTATTGCTCTATCTACTTCAAGATAAACATTATCTTATTGTAGTTACAAGGGAATACAGTAGACTTTAAGTGATAGTCAAATGTTTTGGTCGTTATGTGATGTATACATGACTTTCTCTACTCTTCAGCAAACACTTATTGCTCTATCTACTTCAAGATAAACATTATCTTAATGTAGTTACAAGGGATTACAGTAGACTTTAAGTGATAGTCTAATGTTTTGGTCGTTATGTGATGTATACATGACTTTCTCTACTCTTGTACAAACATTTCCTGCTCTATCTACTTCAAGATGAACATTATCTTATTGTAGTTACAGGGAATAGTCAAATGTTTTGAACAGCTGGTTGTTTTGTGATGTACACATGACTTTCATGTCATTCTCTTGATGGGCAAATGTTTTAAAAATTTTGCGTTGAAATTCTATTTTATTTGTAGGACCAAGGGATAAAAAACTGAATAACTACTTCCCATTTGAGAAAAACATAAACTACGCAGAGTCCTCTATTTTGATTTACATTGTTAGTATATCTATGCATACCGTCTTTCTGCTTTTTATTTCAGGGGGCCTTGCTGGTGAAAGCTGGATATGGAATTCTTGAGTGTTACTGCAGGAGGACTAAAAGTGTGAAGAACAGGAAAAAGAAGAAGTACGTCAGGAAGATGAGGTCATTAGCAGTGATCTAGTTTTCTCGGTGTTTTTCGCATGCCAGACCTCAATTACAAAATAACTTAATTGCAGTAATGGATGTTATTAGCCCCATAATTAGATGTCGCGGGATTTCGATTACTTAAGAATCCTGCTCCCCAACGTAATTTTATAATGACCCTCAAGAACACGTAGCCTAAGGAGAACGAACTTCTCTCAAAGATTCCCTCTCATCTGAAGATTCTTACGTGTACTACAGGAGAAGAAAAAGGATTTTCCTGTAATTTTAAGAAGAAATTGTGCTCCAAAATTGTATGTCTAGTTTTTATGCAATGTTATTCCCTTTAGATTTCTCAATGACTTGGCGATATCTTTTAGTCTCACATTTAAGACGTTGTGTGTTCGATGTCTCTCTTATTAGTTTCTAGGGTGTTTTCCCGGTAGATAATTACATCCACCGAATTACATCCAACAGTCTCCCTATTTCACCCACATATAATCAGTTTAGACGCCATACTTATTTTTTAAAAAATATCTCTATAAATATGACGTGTTCTTAGATTAACAGGACATTCTGCATTCACTGACGTTCGAACTTCTGCTACAAACATTTATTACTCGTCCACTGTACGTATTAAGCCTTTAAACAACAGTCAACTGTTTTGAATGTGGCTTCTATATGATGACTTCGAAATGCGGTTCTCTTTGAACAACCAGCGATTTATAATTTGAGAAAAATATAAATATGAATATTTTTAAAATTCAAACCAATAACAAGGAATGGTTAATGGCACAGAAACTTCAATTTGAAGTAAATTTAACATCAGACACTTTTTGTAGAAGCAAGACGTTATTGTTTACGTTTAACCATTCAAGCAAAGGTTATTTCAAATGAAGGCGACTTCAGAGGCTATTCCTGGAAACGTGACGACATTTATTTAATTTTTTACTAAAATATGTGAAATTAATCAAAATATTTGAAGCTATTTATGACAAAATCTAAGTTTTTGGAAAATGGAGTTCGTAAACGGGTTATTTTTTTGAAAATGTTGAAGTCGCATCCTTCAAGATGCTAAACTTACATATAAAGTTGGAATTTCATTAAGTTTTACTTATTTATTTATGTTGTTCAGGCTGTGTGTGTGAAAACACAAACAAACACAGGCCGCCCTTTTCTTAAGTTTGTTTTTATGATATACGTTTTTACCACGAAATATCGGTATTTGATGTCCGGGTGGGTGGTAAGCAATACTTAGTCTACTGTAAATACTCAGTAGAGAAAATAATAATGAACTTTAACATAACCTTGACTTGGTCTCCAGACTTAAACGAATGTCTTCTTAACTCTCTGCTAGAAGCAACATTTCTCTCATTTCCCCTGCAGAGATATTTACATATTTTACTCCAAAACTTATTTGCAAATTAGTACTTAAATAATATAAATTAACCTCTTGAAGTACGACTTTAATATTAAGGTTGGACACAATTTCACTTTAATCACTAAATGAGTAAGGTACAATCACTAGATTTCGTTTGTAGATTGGTAACAAATGTGATAAAACACTCCTGTCTTCCTGATAGCTCCTCTTCCTTCAATAATATTGTACTAAACACAATTTTTCTTATTTACTATGACTAAATTGCCGTGTATTTAAGCTATACAAACAATTAAAACATACGACTAATCAACTTCGATTCTCTTATGTTAGGTACTAGCCAACGATGTTTATCACTGACATCCAGGAGACCTTGGATCTAAATAGATAAAATCACAAATAACTGTCTTATTTCATTATAGCTTAATTAAAAGGCATACGCTTTTTAATGATTAGGGCAAATGTCGGATAAATCAATGTATGGTATATGGTATATTTAAATATTCGCGGAAATTAACACGCTACTCAACTTCGCCTCCAATTGTGGATAAAATAAAGTCTGAAGTTACCATTACTATACATTATTATTTATGCTGTCCTAATGTTTGGAATTTCCGCTTTGTATACACATTATATCATTGTATTCAAAATATTTATATTTTAAATTATATAAAAATGTAATATGTATGCAATTATATTGTAAACTTTGTAAAAATTCATGGAAAAGAATCAAGACTTACACATTTTGGAGTAGATTGCTAAATTTTAAAAAAACTTATGCTTCTAAAGTTGGTAATGCTTTGAAATATGTCAGGTCTAGCTGTTGTTTTGTTCGTAAAATATGAGAATTCGTTTTGTTACCTACATTTTTCCGAGATTAACATTTCGTGGTACAAATGGCCCCTGTTTTAGAAGTATTAAAGACAGTTAGAACAACCTCTAAGTATAGTGAATCTAATTTCGCATTATATTAATAGTTAGTTTATTAAAGAATAGTAATTTTAAACATAACTCAGAAGAAGTATTATCTTACTTAGCAATCGATGTTATTGTATCAAGTACCATTTGATTTGTATCTGAACAATTGAGGACAGAAATGCCGGCAAATGCAAGAGACTCTGAATAAATGAAACTAAAATAGCAAAAACATTTTGTTTGCGGACGATCAGATATTACTAGCGGAAAATGGAGAGGGGTTTGCAAAAATGAGTATTCAAATTGGACGAAATAATAAAAGGATATAACATGCAAATATCAATATAAGGCTTTAAAGGGGAAAACAATAAATGAGAGCGAAAATAACAGAGGAAAAGTTGAACGAACAAACGGCGAGGTTCAGATATTTTGGATGAAAAATAGCAATTGTTAAAAGAAATGCGGAAATTAAAGAAATTTTAGAGAAGCTTAATGGATGTGGGAGGAACTTGAGGAGGGAAATAAAACTAACACTTCATAAGAAGTAAACCGAAATAGTAGTCAAGGTTGTTCAGGTATCAAGGCCCAGGTTCAATCCGAGGGAAGAACATTGTATAAAATGCATCGCTGCAGCTACTAGGCATACATTTAGAGCCCGTTTTATAGTTACAGCAATACAGCGGAACTAAATACTATCACGTGATTTACTACACTTCTGGAAGATAGAGTTAAGACTCGATTGGGCTACAGGATCTTTTTTTCCGATTCAAACATTGGATTCTCGATGAACTTCAGATATCGTGCTCCAGAATGTCGATGAAGTATTTCTTCTGTAAACAGCGTTATTCAACTTTTTTGTTGTTCTCTCACAGCTCCTTTCTCCAAGCAACTTCTCTGTCACAGAAACGCTACGGGTTGCATATATGACCACGTCTAGGAGAAACCGCATTACCCGCTTGTGCACGTAGCCATTACGAATTAAATACAAAACTAATTTTTAGGCAAGAAGTATCCTGAATATAAATAATACATACCTGTTATATCTACTCTACTTAAAAAAAAGTAGCACAGTGTTCCAGAAATTTTTAGATAAACATTTGACGATGAAGGTTTAGTAACTTGCCCACTGGTCAGGGGCAGTTATCTGGATAAGGGTTTTCCTGGGTTTTCTTTTATCATGAACGATTAATGTCTGATAACTGCTAGCTCTATGTACCCTGATCTCATTTGAACATAATGTGATTCAGCGTCCGATATGACTTAACGTTGGAGGTTTTCTCTTATCATGAGAGATGAATGTCTGGTAACTCTAAGCTCTATGTACCCTGTACTTCTTTGAACATCATTGTATTGATCGTCCGACATGACTTAACATTGGAGGTTTTCTCTTATCCTGAAAGATGAATGTCTGTTAACTCTAAGCTCTATGTACCCTGTACTTCTTTGAACATCTTTGCATTGATCGTCCAACATGACTTAACGTTGGAGGTTTTCTCTTATCTTGAAAGATGAATGTCTAGTAACTCTTAGCTCTATGTACCCTGTACTTCTTTGAACATCTTTGCATTGATCGTCCGACATGACTTAATGTTGGAGGTTTTCTCTTATCTTGAAAGATGAATGTCTGGTAACTCTAAGCTCTATGTACCCTGTACTTATTTGAACATCATTTCATTCATCGTCCGATATGACTTAACGTTGGAGGTTTTCTCTTATCTTGAAAGATGAATGTCTGGTAACTCTCAGCTCTATGTAAGCTGTACTCATTTAAACATCATTTCATTCATCGTCCGAAATGACTTAACGTTGGAGGTTTTCTCTTATCCTGAAAGATGAATGTCTGGTAACTCTAAGCTCTATGTACCCTGTACTCATTTAAACATCATTTCATTCATCGTCCGATATGACTTAACGTTGGAGGTTTTCTCTTATCCTGAAAGATGAATGTCTGGTAACTCTAAGCTCTATGTACCCTGTACTCATTTAAACATCATTTCATTCATCGTCCGATATGACTTAACGTTGGAGGTTTTCTCTTATCCTGAAAGATGAATGTCTGGTAACTCTAAGCTCTATGTACCCTGTACTCATTTAAACATCATTTCATTCATCGTCCGAAATGACTTAACGTTGGAGGTTTTCTCTTATCCTGAAAGATGAATGTCTGGTAACTCTAAGCTCTATGTACCCTGTACTCATTTGAACATCATTTCATTCATCGTCCGATATGACTTAACGTTGGAGGTTTTCTCTTATCCTGAAAGATGAATGTCTGGTAACTCTAAGCTCTATGTACCCTGTACTCATTTAAACATCATTTCATTCATCGTCCGAAATGACTTAACGTTGGAGGTTTTCTCTTATCCTGAAAGATGAATGTCTGGTAACTCTAAGCTCTATGTACCCTGTACTCATTTGAACATCATTTCATTCATCGTCTGTTATGACTTAACGTTGGAGGTTTTCTCTTATACTGAAAGATGAATGTCTGTTAACTCTAAGCTCTATGTGCCCTGTAGGTAGTTGAAACAGTTCATTAAAGCACAGGACAAGAATGGTTCGGTTTTTAAATACGTGAGGAATAAAAGTTCTGTGATTTCTAATGCTAAGACAAAGGACTGCATATTTAATTGCCCTGGATAAGATAGCTAATAAAGATAGTGCATTTTTGGACACTATGAATAATAAAAGACCACAAATGTGTTGCTCTTTCAAAGTGGTAGTCTGCAAGTTTCTTGGAAATATGAAAGATATGCGATACAAAGAATTATAAGAAATACACATTAAAATTTATGCCCTTCAGGACGAAATATGGGTATAAAACTTCACGTCTAATACTTTCATATAGTAGTTACTTCAAATATGAACCAAGATAATAATTTCATTATGTGATCAAGAATGTGGACAGAAAATATATCGGTCAATAGGACATTGCGAGCGGAATTGGAGATTGAAAAGGGAAGTTCCTTAACCTCAACTTAAAGTTTGGCTTTTGTTTTAATTTGTAACGCACGATTTTTACGTATTATGTTGTGATTTGTGAGAAAACCTTAAGGTGCCAGAGAAAACTGGATAGCATCGTTCAATTTATCATACCGAAATTAGTCAACATCAGCTTTCAGATCGGGAAACAAAAGTTATATTTTGCAGGACTTTTTTTCAAATATATAGACCTCATTTGTCATTGAAATATATTAAACTTAGGGTATTATTTATATCATCAAACATAACCTCAGTTTTTCCACGTAAGGAGTAATTTATGGTTGGGAATTTGCTTACAAGATGTTAGTTAGGTGATCTTATGTACTTATTTAACAGGATTTCTGTTTTTGAAACGTGGTACCGACATACAAAAAGGCTTTTTCTACCTCGTACACAGTAATAACAGGTTTGAGTTAGTAAATAGAGTGAAAGTCAACAATGCTTTTCAGTTCTGCCACCATATTTCTGTACGTTAATGGTGCCACGCCGTTTTGAGATATCTTTGTGCAACACAAAAACACGGTCTGACAAGCGGTCAATGAATTGGAGCAGTAGCCATGTGGCAGGTTTTGGACGTCCTCTGGCAGACAAGGGTATAACAGCCCAACGGGGACGGTAGTAGCACCCTTATCAGAGAGGGTGGGGCTGGCGAAACAGCTCCCAACAGGACTCTTATCAGCGAGACAGACAGGGGAGGTGGAGGTTTCCCTCGGGAGAGACCTCCCTCTCTCCCTCTAATCACGGCGGTGCCTCCCTCCCTCTTCTCCATAAGTCTCGGGAGACAGATCGAGTCTCCTCGTGTTTATACGCACCAGCGAACAGTTATCACATGTCGAACGTTGTGCTAGAGCGGTCTAAGTAAAGGCCTTATGACTCACATGTGTGTGACACTAGCATATCCCAACTACCCACTCCTACTGCTGTAAGAATCCACAAGATTTACCGAGGCGATAGCAAAAAATGTTTATAATACTTCATAACAAAAGCAGCTTGGTTATTCTAAACACCGAATAATTATACTTACCTTCGATATCACTTACATGAGTTTGAGAAAATCAATATCACAATTACATAAGCTTAGAGTTACCACACGTTCATCTTTAGGATAAGAGAAAATCTGCAACGTTAAGTCATATCGGACAATGAATGAAATGATGTTGAAATAAGTACAGGGTACATAGAGCTTGGAGTTACCAGACATTCATCTTTCAGGATAAGAGAATACCTCCAACGTTAAGTCATATCGGACGATAAATGAAATGATGTTGAAATAAGTACAGGGTACATAGAGCTTAGAGTTACCAGACATTCATCTTTCAGGATAAGAGAAAACCTCCAACGTTAAGTCATATCGGACGATAAATGAAATGACGTTGAAATAAGTACAGGGTACATAGAGCTTAGAGTTACCAGACATTCATCTTTCAGGATAAGAGAAAACCTCCAAAGTGAAGTCATATCGGACGATGAATGAAATGATGTTCAAATAAGTGCAGGGTAAGCAGTTTCTCCTGCTATAGGACGTTTTCCGGTTTGTTGAACTGTTTCAGGACCACGGCGGGTGTAATCCCAGGAGTACTGGCCTCTCGAGGAGCTTCAACTGGTCTACAGTAGGGACACTGCTCTTCAAATGTTATGGCTGCTTGGGAAGGCCGCCGTCGGTCTCCTCTTGCGTCATCCTTCCTCTCGGGCTGCTCCACTTGAGGTATAGGTACAATTCGCAGTGCCGAATCTCCTGAGAATGTATCCTATCCTCCTTGTTGTGAATAACTTTTGTATAACTTTTAAATTGTATTATATAGACAAAAACTTACTATAGAAATACATTTAGATATTACTAAAAACACACAAATTATGTCACGCTTTTGTAGCAGTAATGAATTTCTGCGATATACCTTGTGTATGTTTTACATTTTAAAATACTCTGCCCGATTAGGAAGTCGTTATTCATTTTATCTCTTACACATACAAAGAGAATGGTATTTCAAAACAATTACAGTACGATCCGCTCTTTAAAACATTTGACTGTCACTTAAAACTACTGTACTCCCATATTTCCGTATGCCTATATTGATACCCGTAATTAAAGCACTTATAGAAAGATTATCTCCATTATCCGAGGTTTTTAAAGCGTAGTTTGTTTAATACTGTTTAGAAAAGGGCTTGTGAGGGTGACATATATATTTTTAAAAGTGCACTGCAGATGTCCGCTGCTGTACGAATGCCATCACGGGAGGAAAGTTGGTGACGCAGTTTGAATTAGTTTCTGGTATCCACAATTCAATTTAGCCGTTGCAAATGGTAATGTACACAGTGACATGTATATAAATATTTCCAAAGTAAACACGAGGCAAGTAATTGGAATTAAGTTAGGTAATGAGAAATGCAATAAATAGTTATAAGGTGAGAAAACAAGCAGCAGTGCTCTACACAAACAACCTGTTCATTAGCAATAAACAGTCAGTAAATAGTGCAAGCATAGCCTATTAATTAACATAGTTTGGTTGACAGAGTTCTGTTCCACGTCACGGCTTTCATTTCAAACGCTTCTCACTAACTCTACTCTTTCTCTTAGCAAATTATCTAGCAAATAAAAGAAATAGGGTAATCCACACAAAAATTAAACAGACAGATTTTACGAGAATTTAGTTTTGAGGTTGAAATAAGCATTTTTATTTTTCCTGCATTAAGCACACAGCCCGCCTCTGTTACGTGTGGGTATGGTGTCTGTCTTACGTTCAAGATGACTCGGGTTTGAATCTCGGTCAGCGTGAGTTATCTGAATGCTGCTTTGTTTTCTTTTCTTGAAAGATGAAGGTCAAATATGTCTAAGCTCTACAAACCTCGGTAACGTTTGAGCATTTGACACATTTTATTCATTGTCCGTCACGACTTAACGTTCTAGGATGCTAATTTGATAAAAAACTTAAGTACAGAAAATTATTTTTCCTTTGGGACGCTCTTCACGAACATTGTGTAAAATTTCCGAGAGTCAGATGTTTATTTACAATCAGTACACCTATCAGTTAATGTTACAGCAGCAATATAAGAACCATCTTCTTACCACCATTGTTGTCAATTTATACAAATATAACAATTTTTAACTTAAATCTTTACTTATCTTATAAGAAATTAGGATGATTTTCTTATAAATACTCCACAATCGCGATTTCGTGTAAAATTATACACATCCTCAGCCGGAAACAACAGAGCTGTCGCCATCGTTACGAAAGCTAGATGTTCATATGTTCTTGTTAGTATTACTAAAATATGAAAATAAAACAAACCTAAAAACAGAATCGACTGCCGGTATTTCAAAATTCATTTGACGATGTTTGTTTTTTTTAAAATAAATATATTTTCCCAGACCATTACATCTATCAGACCAATTAATTGTTTTAATAATTTAACTTTTGGATTTATTTCATGGTTAAATTACCAAAAATGATCTGCTACGGCCGATTTATCAGTCTGTTCATACTTAATGTTGCGAAAATGTTCTTTTGTTCCGGTTTCCAAATTACGTTTTATCTTTCCTATATAAACTTTATCACAAACGAAAGAAACTAATAATACATTAAACTTTGGTCTTTATAATAAGCCTACTCATAGTGATAATTACATAAAAATAAAAGTTTTAACCCTTTTACATAAATTTGCTGTTTTAATACTTTGATTAATAGATTAATAAATAAAGATGAATTTAATAAAGAATATAAACATATTCTTAATACTGCTTTAACTAATGGTTTTAATAAAGACTTTATAAATAAAACAATTGAAAAATTCAAATATCAAATCGGGTTAATGATATTTCTACCCTTAGAAAAATAAAAGACGCTTATAATTTTTAAAAAAAAAGTTACTTACCCTCCTTGGGTTAATAAACATTTTCAAAAAAATTTTGAAAGAGTTTGGTATAACTTTAGTTCCTCAAAATAAATATAGTATTAAAAATTTATTGCATTTATTTATAAAAATAAAATTCCTAATAATAAAAAAACCTGGCATTTATCAGTTTAATTGTTTAGATTGTGATAAAGTTATAGTGGAAAGACAATACGTAATTTAGATATCAGAACAAAAGAACATTTCCGTAACATTAAGTATAAACAAACTGATAAATCGGCTGTAGCAGATCATTTTTGGCCATTTAGCCATGAAATAAATCCAGAAGTTAAATTATTAAAACAATTAAATGCTTCGATAGATTTAATGGTTTAGGAAAAAAATATTTATTTTAAAAAATAAACATCGCGAAATGAATATTGGAATACTAGCAGTCAATTCTGTTTTAAAATTTGTTTTATTTTCAGATTTTGGTAGTACTAACAAGAACATATTAACATCTAGCGTTTGTAACTATGGCGACAGCTTTGTTTCTGGTTGAGAATGTGTAAAAGTTTTACATGAAATTGCGATCCCGGACAATTTATAAGAAAAGTATGATCATTTCTTATAAGATAAGTGAAGTTTTAAGCTAGAAATTGTTATATTTGTATATATTTGTTTGCTACACTGTTAATAGCTTCTTATTTTACGTATTTATCATTCCTTTCCTTCAATCAGAACGCCTATCTGTTAATGCTATGGCAGCAATATAACAATCATCTTCTTACCAACAATGTCAGTTGTCGCACTTCTGTAGACTTACGTTCCGTTCTAAAAACTCATAGGTCGATTGACTTTTATTTTCAGGATCATAACAATAAATCCAAGATTTATCAACCGTAAGGATACTCCAAAACAGATCTGAAGTGTCACCTTGGAAGTTCTCCAGAGTTTTTCTGTAACAATCAATACGTTGTTGTTTTTTATCAGTAGTCAGTTTATGACAACAAAGTTTTCTAACGTCTAACTGTTGATGTATTTGACTCATACCAATGTCCAACGTGTCCGTCAGTAACAACAGTTCTTAGACTTAGTCCTTCACGAAATTCAGCGCTAAAAATAGAGATCTATTTTGGATTCACTGTAATAATTATAAACTGGGATTGTTCATTCAATTTATTTCTAGGTACGTCTTGGCTTTCAAATATTTATGAAATAGTTTATTCCTGAGTACATAAATTCTTAATTTATTAATTTTAAAAAGAGATTTGTTGGTAACTTGATAATAATAGTTT
This sequence comes from Mantis religiosa, assembly GCA_030765055.1. NCBI lineage: Eukaryota > Metazoa > Arthropoda > Insecta > Mantodea > Mantidae > Mantis > Mantis religiosa. Next base: position 9,259,525 of record CM060953.1, on the reverse strand, counting down.
AAGTAGATAATATGAAATTATGATTGATGGGTTTAGGCGTTAATGACGTTTAGAAATTTTATAAAATTATAGCTATGAAATGTTCTCTGGTCAAATTAACTTTGGAGTGAACACAAAATCTTTAAATAATGACAACAAACGAGTAGAGTAAATCGTACAAAGAGAAAATAACTTTTGAACGTAGCTGTCAAACACTTGTACAAGCAAGTGTCATTTGTTTAAGAAAAATGACATTCTAAAAGGTTTAGTGTCACTTTGGTATAAAATAAGGGATGTGGATTTCTTAGACCGTAGTTCGTTGGAATTGGTACTGGAAGGGTGCGGACGAGATATATCGATAAGTCGTTATCTTAATCTGCGATAGATGGAGTGTCGGAGCGTTTAAGAGGAACGAGTTATCGATGTGGAAATGAATATTTGATGTAGATCTGCACTTTAAACAACAGACTGCTGTAAATCAAAGCAAAGCGATATGTATCGAGTTGACAGACCCCACCCTTGTCTGTCCCCCCTTTATTCAAGCAGTATGCCCGATCGCTAGAACGATTATAAAATGCATTCGTCTTTCTTTGGGCCATCAAATCGACATTGGTTCTGCACCAGTCTCGAATTATAGGGAGCAGCCTTCACCCTCCGTGGTAAAGGGAGCTATGTCAAAGTGGCACTTCGTTCTAATTTCACTGTCACTTAATGACCTAGTTTTGTTTTGACTGACATTTCATACAGCACTTTGCTAATTTGGAGTAGTTCCACTGCTCACGGTCATATATATAGTTCAACTTTCGATCATAGTTCACCTAATCCTTGTTTCATGTAAGCTTGCCCAGTATCTCTTAACGGTCACGTGACCTAATCACCTCTCATTGGTTGCTGTTGTGGTGATGACTGTCGTGCGGTAAAAATTAGTTCGTTATTTAACATGGTGATATACCATTATATGTTGGAAGAGAATTGTCAAATTTATATTTTCGTAACTGTTTTAATTAAATATATTACGCAACAGGGTTGATTTATCTGAAATGCATGTTAATTCTTAAACGAAGTAAAGAGGAGGTTTCCTTTCTCAAGCACATGGCACGATAGCACGTGATTTAGCGGTAGTGGTGACATTTGTTTATATGACTTTTATCACTGACCTCGTTTTGAACTGGATTAGTCATGCATCGCCATTCGAGAGTGCGGGAGCTAAATTATTTTATTGATCGTTTATTGCGCGTGTACTTATTATATGTATAATGGCAGAGTCTACCGCCAGTTTTTCGCTGAAGTATCGCAAGGATAATTATTTACAAACAGGCGAAAAAAGAATTGGGTTGCATGTGTTTAATGCACTCATAGAGAATAATCCGTCTTTGTCAGTGAGAGAAGTCGAACAGCTGTGCTCTGAAGTTACAGGTGTGAGTGTTAGATCTTTAGGAACATCGCGATGTGAAATTGAGAAAACAAGAAAACTTACCACTCCAGGCAAAAGCAGGAATAAACAAAAGTGCGTGCTCGGAGAAAATACGTGAAAAGTGTTGTGCGTCGTCATGTGTGTAGTTTTTTCTTTAGAAACGAACTCCCTAACATAAGTAACATTTCGTCTGCTGTAAATGAGGATGCAGATTTATCAAATTTCAGCAGATTGCTTATACAGCTGGGATTTGTGAATGAAAAAAGAGGCAAGAAAAATGTGCTGAAAGACAGAGGCGATATTGCTGTGTGGCGAAGACGTTATTTAAGAACAACCACACTGCACCGAGATACAAATCGCTAAATATACACGAAGAACACACGAAAAGTAAAATATGGTGTGATACGACTTTTAAGACTGAAAGACAAGCATTTTTGAAAGGTATGTGTGCTGGTTTAAAAAATCCCAGTGGAAAAGGCCAAAGGCCTTTCATTATAAACTCTTTCAGTTTCATTGCTCAGTCATTCTGTTTCAATTTGCTCAGTTCATTATAAACTTGTATTTTTGCATGCCTTCATATCTTTATTTGTATGATTTTATTTATCTTCCCGGCAATTATCATGACGTTTACTGCAGGTTTAAATGTGACGGAAAGGCACCGCCTATGGCCTGTGGCGCGAAAGCATTAGCCAATTAGGGCGAGGGGGAGGGTAGTTGAACGCGGAGTGATACATTTCAGCGGGGCAAGGTTATATGAAACAGAGATTAGCACTTCACTAAACTGAACTAGTTCCGCTGTTCACTTAATCTCGTTCAACTTTCTCAAGAACTCACTGGAAACTTCACTAATATGTGAAGTTTTATTTTCACTTTTACTTACCGAGCGGGATGGCTCAGGTGGTTTCGTTTGTGGCCCGCATTTGGTAGGCCCGGGTTCGATTCCCATGGCCGACCTACCTGACCCATGGGCTTTTCGGGGATTTTCCCGGGTCGTTAGGCGAATGCTGGGTAGAATTTCCTGTCGCACCATTTCATCTCCATTATCATTTCACATCATCCCCCATATGGTGCTCTTTTTCAGGGTAGAAGTGTCGGCCCAGATCCTTGGTCCAGATGATCGGGGTAAACGACGTTACACGAGGCATGTCCGTAAAATAAGGTCTCCAAGGCGCTGGAGCCGTGAGCTACGCTATTACGCGAGACCCGGCAACACTGGCGTGTAACTTGGTTTCACTCCTTCAAATCCCCACCACAATGAACCCGTTACAACTTGGCTGGGCAGCCGATTGCGATGGAGCTTCCTATCACTTCCGCCGCCAAGTGCGAGTTTCGTGCAGTGATCAGTTTTTTGAGTGCCAAGGGCACTACCACACTGAAATTCATCGTACAGACGTCCATGACGAACAGCGTTCTGCTCGACCTTCGGTTTCAGCCGAAACAATTGCAAAAGTAGAGCAAGAAATGCTTGAAGATCGGCGTGTGAGAGTTCGCGAGCTGTGCGAACTTATCCCTGAAGTCGGTAAGACTACAATCGACAAGATTTTGACCGAACATTTTCATTATCGCAAGGTGTGTGCGAGGTGCGGCTCCAAAATGCTCTCAGCAACGTGTTGAAGCGGCTCACCGATTCCTGGAGCGCTATGCAGAACAGGACGAGGAATTGTTGGATTTAATTGTAACTGGCGATGAAACCTGGGTGTACTACATAACACCAGAAACTAAAGAATGTTCTCGTCAGTGGCGGCATTCGAATTCGCCGAAGCCGCGAAAGTTTAAACAGACATTTTCTGCCGGCAGAGTGATGGTCAGTGTGTGCTGGGACAGAAAAGGTGTATTGTTGTACGAGTTTATACCTACCGGCACAACAATAAACACCGCTAGCTACTGTGAGGCTTTAAAAACATTGCGACGTGTCATTCAAAATCGAAGGAGGGGAATGCTGACGAAGGGAGTGATTTTTCATCACGACAACGCTCGTCCCCATACTAATCTCCTGGCCCAGTTCGGATGGGACAGTCCAGACCTAGCACCTAGTGATTGTCATCTGTTTCCTGAGTTGAAGTCACACCTGGGTGGAACACATTTCCAGACCGACGATGATTTGAAAAACGGGGTTGAGCGCTACCTGCGTAACTTGGCGGGAGAGTGCTATGACAAGGGTATACAAAAACTGCCACAGCGCATGCAAAAGGGCATCGATCGAAATAGGGATTACGTTGAAAAATAGCTGTAAGTTCCGCCTTTCCATCAATGTAACATTCATTCACAATAAACATGTTTTCTATATTAAATAAAATTGTACACCTTATTTTACGGACACGCCTCGTAGTATACACTGATTTTTTAAGGGTTTCCTCTGTACCTTGGCTACCTGTTAATACGAAATTAAATAAATGACTTTTACAAATTACTCAGTAAATCTATGCATATGAGAGATAATAAACAAGAAAGCAGGCATCATGAGATCTATGCCTTCCCCTTTCGGGCAATTACCTCCGTTCAGCAATATGTGTATACATTTTTATTATTTTTTTCTTGAATTACGTCCTTTTTTCGGCCGTTTATTCTTGTTTTGTGTGTGCGCTCCGGCCTGTGTAGGCAGGCACGGTTCGTTTGGGGAACGCCTACTTGGCTGGCATAATGATAGGGTAGTCAGTACTACTGCTGCTACCTGGTGGGATGCTGCATCGTGACTATAGGAACTTTGGCAAAGAGGTGCCTTCTTCCCATGCCGTTAAATACCTCACAAAAACGTCCTTGCTTCACTTAGTGCATGTCATTACTTCAACCAGCTGTGTTAATTAATAAATGCTTGTAGAATAAGTAATTACAAGGTCTAGGAATAAAACGCTTATAGTAAAATGTAATTTATTTCTCGCCTTTCCTTTTACATCATCAAATGGAAATACAAAATCAAGATTAAAATTACAAAATCCATACTGGAAAACGTTAAAAATCCTACCATGTTACTTGCCATTGAATAATAATTCGGTCCCCATACACCTAACCATAGGTTTTTGTGTATTGGAGGTCCTCTACTCCTTTTTACACATCCTGCCATTTCATCTATCCTACTATACATTTTTCTCTTAATTATTCTTAGCTATTTCTCTTTAACTTTCCCTAAATAATTCCCTATATTTCTCATGCTCTTTTCCCCTTTTACTGACAAAATCTTTCTAATTACTACTTCACCCCCAAATTGTCCCATTTACGCAGCTAGGCCTGCTCTCTCCATATCTTTGTTTGACTACAATATAATATACAATAAGAATCTGCATTCTCTTCTCCACACAATGGACATTTATCAATCTCTCTGTCTTGTTCTATACCTTTCAAGCTTCTCACTCTTGTTCTCACCATAACTTATTTCATATGTCTATATCTCTCTCCCTCCCCCAGGTTGCTTTTACGAGGGCTGTTCAATAAAGAATTATCATAATTTTTACGGCCATAATCTTTTGCACTAAAATTCAAACTTATATTCTGTTAGCTTAATGTGAAACAAACACGTCGTAGTAGTTTCATTGTTGGTAGCCCTGGTTCCCGCCTGTGACAACCAGGCAAGTTCAGACATGTTCAGTATTGCCTACCGCTGCAATGGAGGTAACACACGAGAAACAATATGCGCCTTTGAAATTCTGCTTTCGTCTCAAAAAATTTACCAGTTTAGGCTATAAAATATTACAGCAGGCCTTTCTTCCCTAAAACATAGCTGGAAGGTGGTTTAAAAAGGTTTAAAGAGTGCAGACAGTCAATTTCAAAGGAAGATCGACCCGGTGCTCCAGTTACTGCTCTTACGGAAGAAAACATCAACACTGCTGCTGTCATTGTGAGAGAGGATCGAGGAATTACCTTAAGATCACTTTCTGAAGTACTGAATATTTCATTGGGTGCCACCCACACGTTGGTGACAGAAACATTACACATGAGACGTGTTTGTGCGCGACTGTACATTCCCGAACAAAAGGACATTCGCATGCAGTTAAAGTTGATGTTACAGGAAGATCCGGAGTTTCTTTCAAATGTAATCACTGCTGATGAAACTTGGCTACATTATTTTGATCCTGAGAGCAAACAGCAAAGCTCAGTGTGGAAATCTCCTTCATCAACAAACCCCAAAAATCAAAAGTGGTTGCTTCTGCTGGGAAAGTTATGGTCATCTCATTCTTTGATATTCATGCAATGGTTTATCAGCATGTTGTACCTGCACACACATCAGTAACTGGACAATACTACAATACTACAGGGATGTCCTGAAAACATTACAAGTCTATATCAGGCGAAAGGGATCACATTTCCGTGAAGCAGGCTGGATGCTGCAGCACGATAATGCGCGGCCGCAATATGTCAATGTTGTTGCTGAATATCTTGCAAAACTCAACGTTAAGTACATCCCTCACCCTCCCTATAGTCCGGATTTAGCCCCATGTGACTTTTTCTATTCCATAACTTGAAGAAACGCCTTCGTGGGAGGCATTATCCATCATCAGAAGCAGTGGTGAAGGCTGCTGAGGCGATTTTGAAGGATCTCTCAAAAAATAGTTTCCAACATGTCTTTGAAGACTGGTAGAAACACTTGGACAAGTACATCGCATTCCGGGCAGACCATTTTGAGAAGGACCATCAAAATTATGAGGATGAGTAAAGGTGCGCTGCAAAAAAAGAAAAAGAAAATTTGTGATCATTCTTTATTGCACAGCCCTCGTAAATACTACTTCAACCCCCAAATTGTCCCATTTACATAGCCAGGCCTGCTCTCTCCATATCTTTGTTTGACTACAATATAATATACAATGTAAGTCTACATTCTCTTCTCCACACAATGGACTTCTCGCCCTAACTTATTACATATGTGCATATACCCTTTCCTCCCCCAGTTTGTTCTTACTTCTTTATATCACCTCAGTGAGCTTTTGTCACGTGATCTGGCAAAAATGTCTTGTCTGTCAATACATTCTAATCTTAACCTCTTTCCAGAAAACTCTGCATTTATCCGAGAATGACCGATACCTATCTGCTTCAACATGTCATTGTATGTGCCCAAGACACACCAGTTACTACTCTTTTGAATATGAAAACATTCTTTATTTATATTGCAAAGTTACAAATTTGTGATTCTGTATAAATATTTCATTGCCCTTGTGAAGATTTTAATTTTAGTAGAATGCCTTTCATTGCGGGTCTTTATTACGTGTCGGACAGTTAACTAAATGTTTCAGGTTTTCTCTTATCCTGAAAGAGGAATGTCTGGTAACTCTAAGCTCTATGTACACTGTACTTATTTGAACAGCATTTCATTCATCATCCGATATGACTTAACGTTGGAGGTTTCCTCTTATCCTGAAAGATGAATGTCTGGTAACTCTAAGCTCTATGTACCCTGTACTCATTTGAACATCATTTCATTCATCGTCCGACATGACTTAACGTTGGAGGTTTTCTCTTATCCTGAAAGATGAATGTCTGGTAACTCTAAGCTCTATGTACCCTGTACTTATTTGAACATCATTTCATTCATCGTCCGACATGACTTAACGTTGGAGGTTTTCTCTTATCCTGAAAGATGAATGTCTGGTAACTCTAAGCTCTATGTACCCTGTACTTATTTAAACATCATTTCATTCATCGTCCGACATGACTTAACGTTGGAGGTTTTCTCTTATCCTGAAAGATGAATGTCTGGTAACTCTAAGCTCTATGTACCCTGTACTTATTTGAACATCATTTCATTCATCGTCCGACATGACTTAACGTTGGAGGTTTTCTCTTATCCTGAAAGATGAATGTCTGGTAACTCTAAGCTCTATGTACCCTGTACTTATTTGAACATCATTTCATTCATCGTCCGATATGACTTAACGTTGGAGGTTTTCTCTTATCCTGAAACATGAATGTCTGATAACTCTAAGCTCTATGTACTCTGTACTTATTTGAACATCATTTCATTCATCGTCCGATATGACAACGTTGGAGGTTTTCTCTTATCCTGAAAGATGAATGTCTGATAACTCTAAGCTCTATGTACGCTGTACTCATTTGAAGATCATTTCATTCATCGTCCGATATGACTTAACGTTGGAGGTTTTCTCTTAACCTGAAAGATGAATGTCTGATAACTCTAAGCTCTATGAACCCTGTACTCATTTGAACATCATTTCAGTTAATGTCCTCGCGTCCTCCTCGAACCTTGACGTAGAAAGTCATAACTGTTACAAAACCAGGCTCTAAGCTGTAAAGTTTATGATCCATAGTCAGGTCTCTTTGCTTTTACTTTCAACTACCTTCCCATTGTCTTCTCTTTCTTGCTACATCAAAGTTCGTCTTATGTTTATCCCTTGGGCTGATGTTAACACACCTTTAGCTTTACTTTTTAGGTATCGAACTTATAGTCTGACCTTCTTCTGTTTCTGAATCTCAGGAACGTAATATTTGGATTGAAAACTGTTAGTTTTTCTCGCTTTTGATTTATTTCCCATAATCTTTGTCTTTATTCTATATCGTATGCCACGATTTCAGGCAGAAAAAGGCTTATTTATTTCTCAATTTCTTCCATACTTTATGAAATAATATAAATTCAACTGTCATTATGCCAAACAAAAGAGTGTGTTATATACAACGGTTTTTCTAAACAAAACAGTAGCGATTTGTTTTTGTTTATTCTAAAAGCCTTCAAATATAGAAAAAGTTTTGTAATCTGGAGAGGCTTTATGGAATTTTATATATAATAGTTATTTATGATACAAAGATTAATAAATCACAACATTTTACATAAGGGAGGCGATGGAAATAATAAAACAATGAAAATAAATAACAAAATTTTAATTAGTTAATAGATTACAACATTTTCCAAACTTACTCGTATTTTGAGAAAACTGAAATGTTGATTGTACGCAATTACAATCAGATTCATGCTCTTTGTGTTATATTGCGTATTTACCAATATATGATACTGAAGTCAAAGCAACGAGAAGAAAACTGTCTATTTTTACTTTCAAAAATTTATATCAAGTGTTTGCCATAACATTTACTGGGTTTATTTCGTTTGGAAATGCTATTTACAGGATGCCATGCGTATATTGTGAGCATGTATCAGTCTTCAGTTGTTAATAAACAATTACAAAATGGAGATAGCAAAGTCTGAACTTACAGTACTTCTAAAACATTACTGGAAACAAGATTATAAAGTCGCTGTCGCAGCTAGAAGAATATGTGAAGTGGAAGGAGAAGATGTCGTTAGTGAGCGTGTGGCACAGTGATGGTTACAACGTTTCAACAATGGAGACGAAAACACTAAAGATTTACCATGGTCTGGAAGACATAAAGTATGGAATATTGCGAATAAACACGACGTTTTGTGAGAAAATACACGAAAAGCTACCCGTAGGCTTTCAGAAGAACTTGGTACATCAAAAGATATCACACATCGCCATTTTAAGACATTTAGAAAATTATACAGAAGCTGTAGATCTGCACCTTATGAACTGACACCTCAACAGGCTGAACGTAGAGTAGATATTTGTCGTCAGCTTATCCGTAATCACATGGGTGATAGATTTGTCAGGAGAATTGTCACTTCTGATAAATAATGGGTATATTACCTAAACCCTGATGTCTCGAAACAGTGGCTTCATCCCTGCCAACCTGACAAAGTCATCGTTAGAAAAATATCAGTTCAGTCCTAAAGTAATGTTTTGTGTCTGGTAGAATGTTGAAGGAGTGATTTACTGCGAGTTTGTTCCAAACGAGCGAGCGAATGATCCGGATCTTTATTCTCAACAACTGGAACGAGTTCATGAAATTTTGAGACAGAGATACCCAGCATTAGTTAACCAAAATAGAGTTCTATTGCAACAAGACAATGTAACACTCCATACTACACGAACAACCATGGAAAAAATTCAGGAATTGGAAGGAATCAAACTGCTACCACACCCAGCATACAGTCCTGATCTCGCACCATCAGATTACACTGGGCAACAATGAAAATGTTTCGGGCTTAAAAATATTGAATTTACATGCATTTCCAGCTGCGAATTCAAAAATCTCCATAAAAATGATAGATTAGCTTCTGTTTTGAAGATAAAATGGCATTTCATTTTTTAGAGTGAAGACTATAAATTTGGGGGTTTTTTTTTGGGAGTTGGCACACTCGTCATATAACAAAACAAAAATGCTCTTCAGCTGATGAAAAAGTTAAGGTAGGCATTTTTGTCGGACCACAAATAAGAGAACTTGTAAAAGATCCTTCATTTGACCAAATTTTGGAGGGGAAAGAAAAGGAAGCTTGGGAAGCCTTCAAGGGGTTTTCATGGATTTTTAGTCAACAAAACAGATGACAACTACAAGCATTTGATGACACTGCTCCTGCAAAAATACCGTAACCTTGGATGCAACATGTCCCTTAAGATCCATGTTCTCCACTCCCACCTAGACTTTTTCCCTCCTAGTTGTGGAGTTGTTAGTGATGAACATGGGGAGAGATTCCATCAGGACATTTCTGTTATGGAACAAAGCTATCAGGGCCGTTGGAATGAAGTAATGCTTGGTCTTTGTATAGGGATTCTGTGGAACTCCATCACAAGAGGCAAGTCAATAGGCCATCACATGATTCTCTTCAGACACGACCATCTGCGAAGTACCTTTCCAGCAATTTAGAACTCTTAGCGTGTAATTACCAGTTAAAAATCAAATGCACTTTCATTGTTGTTAACATGTATGTAATTAAAATGTACCCTTTTCTCTCAATCCGTTAATATGTAATACTTCCACCTTGTGTATATCATAGAAACTAGAGCTAATAAAAATCTTTCTTTGTTATATTTGTTTTTATCAGCCCAAAATTAGGAGGAATTGACTCAGGAGGTGCTCGAAACTTCAAAAATTATTTTTTCTTGCCCAGTGTTATCATCTTTTTCGATCCATGACCCATTTTCTTCGTGGAAGCAATTTTGACAACTTTGAAGCAGTGCAAGTGGATGTCGCCGAATTCTTCGTATCAAAAACCAGAAACTGTACAACTGTAGGATAAATCTCGCTGAACTTTGCCTTTTTAGCTAATTTTTTAATTAAAGATGGCTTCTTAGCATTTTTGTTTTCAGTTTTCATCAACTTTGACGTACTTTGACTATTACCGTTCAACAGAGTCTACCTTAAATTCCAAGTTCTAATATGCACTCCTAGGTGTGGCGACTCGAGGTAACAGGTGAGAGGACGTTTCCTGTTGGATTCAAGTCATTAGCATCTAGAGAACCCAGTAAATGCTCTCTAAATATCCCTTCATTTTGAATAGCATCGTGACAATGTTCTCAAGTGGGTAGGTTGGTTTCACTGTAGTTTCGTAGTTTGTGAAAGAAATTGTAGTTGCAGATATGCCAAAAACTAAGTCTAGTAAAACGTCTATACATCCTTCTTAGCAATCTGTAGGTCCTTTTAGGAAATTTTAGGCCTTTTTAAAGGTTCTGTTTACACAATTTATAGGTCCTCAACTTCCTGGCCTTGCCCTGTCCTACAAGAAAAGTCGTAATGGAATGAATTCCAAACATATTTAGCCTGAAAAGCAAAATTATGTTCCTTCATTGCAGAATTAATAAATATGAACATCATTCTTCAGATTTTTTGTTTGTTGTATTGTTCTTCAAATGTTTTAAGTAAAGAGCAAATGAATTAACCAGTAAGATAGCTTCACGTGTTCGTTAAATTTACTAATAAATTAAAATTACAACAAAATTTGCGACTCATTAGAGAAATCCTATGTTAATTTGATTTAAATTTAATGAACCTTGCTCTTTAAATTAGGAGTGAGAAAAATAATTGAAACATTAAGACAAACCGTAAGTTTCAAGGAGTAAAATGTTATTTATTATGAATAACAGAAGCCGTTATCTAGGATAGCGCGGCAAAGAGCCGGCAAATAACGATAGCGCCGATAAATAGCAGACGGATTGTGTATCACGGAGATAAAGGACTTGCCGACACAGATAGGATTTCACGTTTGGAAGGTTCTAGTCATATCTTCATTGACAGAGAAAACTTGATTGTTCGAGAAACCTCTCGAATTTATCAGTGAAGTATTTAAGAGAGCAACGAAATGAAATGAAATGTGTAGTGTTTAACGCCCGCTTTTACTACATATGGCACCGCAGGCGGTGACACTGATGATACATGAGATGAAGATGGAGCACCGGTGGAATGAGATGGCGGGGGAAACCGGAGGTCCCGGGGAAAACCCGCCCCAGCGCCGTGTTGTCCATCACAAATCTCACTTTGCGGTTGCCTGGGATCGAACCCTGGCCGCCTTGGTGAGAGCCAAGCGATCTAACCACTGAGCCACGGCGCGGCCAGAGCGCAACGACTCGCCAAGACAGTCGCGAGAGAGGTAAGTAGTAAACAGCTGTAGGGTGCTGTAACGAGAGCTGATTGTTATTATCATCGACCTTGGAAGATTGTGTTGTATATGTGATGTGATACCTTTACGTGAGAATTGAACAGTGTATTTCTATGGAAATAAAGAACATTTGGAATATCTGCAACTCGGACTTTTAGTTCTACGAACCCTCCAAGTTACAATATATTAACAAGAATTTTATATGAGGTATAACTTATGAACTAAATATGTCGTATAAAAGTCAAGACACTGACAGCAAAGCTTAAGGAAGGTTCTGACTCATAGTTGATTTGCTTTTGACAAGAAATATGGTGAGTATATTTTGTGCATCCCTGTGGTAGCACCCAGCAGCAAATGACTCCATCTAAATGCATGATGCGACGCGACGGGACGCCATGCGACGCTCACCGCTATCGCTCCAGATTGTATGACCACCACCACCAAGTGTAAACCAACCCCCTCCTTGCTAGCACGAGATTTGTTTTTATTTTGGGATTTGTTCTCGGCTCTTTTCTCTTTTTAAATTGGCTAAGCCGCGAATACAAACCAAAAAGACTAGGTGCACATGGGCTATTTGCATTCAATCATTTCCGAAACAATTTATTCCGTAAGCAAACTTTACGCACTCGACGTGCCGATCGCTTCCGTAAATATGGATGTTCTTTTGTTTCGACTGTCTATTTTTTTCACGTTATTTAGGCTACCAACACTACAGGCATTTCCTATAGAATGCAGTAATTAGTGTTTATAACAGAACCTGTATCCACCCCCTGTTCCCAAACTACCCTTAATAAATAAATAAAATAGGTATATAGCATACGATAAATTTGTTTTGTCAATTTACACTAGTAAGTTTTAATGAAGATGAGTTTTCATAGTCTATTTCCAGAAAATTGCAGATTTAAAATTTATTCGGCGTGAAAATGTCTTAAAAACGTGACGTGGCAATAATAACGGTCATAAGACGTGAAGCTTTCCTGGCGACGAATATGTTCGACGTTTTCTCGGGAAACAAGCCACGTTTAAAAAACAGCTATACAACTTGATTATCTAGTTAAGTAGTTACGTTTCTTTAACCTAATTAATTTTCTATACTCACACCATCTCCTGACCTGGCATTTAATTTACTGAAAACAGTCTTTTGTTCAGTGATGCGAATATTGACAGTGTTTTATCTTTGTTTATATTTGTGTTATACTCAGTGATACATTTGTGGTTATAACATTTATTAAAATATCCTGATGATGTGAGAGATGTACACTCATTAAACGTCGATTTTTAATCGTCTTTTCACCTGACTTGCTTCCTGAGAAGACCTCGAATAAGGACCATTCTTGGAAGGTAAAAATCAAGAGAAATGTTTGATATAAGTAACAAGTGAAGACCGATATCTCAAAATCGTTAATCACGATAATGGAAGATGTAGAAATTACGTTCTGAGTATCTTTTCTAGTCATAGAATTCTCTTTCAATAGATTTGCACACAGCGCGATTTAAAATATCATTTTTATACAGTTGGTAATGAAAGTGGACCTTTTAGTAGTTCATGACCGTATTAAGCTGCTTAAAACCTTTCAACGCACGTAATGCCAACTTTGGTATATTGTCACAATCACCTCATTCAAGCAGGCCGTGAATCTGACTTAAATAATACTTATATAAAACATTTCAGTTTTCTTAAAAGATAAGTAAGTTTGGAAAATGTTGAAATCTATTAATTAATTACATTTAAGTTACCTAATTTCTATCGTTTTATTATATCCAGTGCTACCTTCATTATTAGAATGTTTTGGTTTCCTAAAAATCATGTTGTCTAACCTCAAGACAAATTAACATCATGATTATGATAAAGTTATAACAATAAATTATGTGATGGATAGAGTCAACATGAAAAATTCAATGCCATGGCCGGGATTTGAACCACGGATCTCCTGGTTTCCGTCCAGTCGCTCTTAACCTTTGAGCTAACATGGCCAACGTGCCTTCCTGACATTAAATTCTCCAGTTGACTCGTATATTTCTCCGGTAGACCACTAGGGGTTCTCGCATCCGAGATACACCGTTTGTGGCGACTTACTATTGTAAGTACTTAAGTCCCAGGCTTCATCATTTAACTCATATTAGTTTAGTTAATTGATGGAAATTAATTATTTCTCCACACTAGCCGTCTATAGGCTAAGATATTTGATGGATAGAGTCAACATGAAAAATTCAATGCCATGGACTGGACGGAAACCAGGAGATCCGTGGTTCAAATCCCGGCCATGGCATTGAATTTTTCATGTTGACTCTATCCATCAAATATCTTAGCCTATAGACGGCTAGTGTGGAGAAATAATTAATTTCCATCAATTAACTAAAATAAATTATGTATTTCCTGAGGCCTTGACTGCCGGCGTCATGAAGAACAGTAACTAACGTTTCCGGGTAAAACGTTGGGATATTCAAATCCTATTAAACCACGACTTACAAGCCCGGAACAATACCATATATTTATATACAATCAAAAACGCGAGAACGGCTGAACCGATTTGCGTAATTTTCTTATTGAAATATTTGCCTAAGCCCAGGGAAGGTTTAAAAAGTGAGAAAAAAGCTCAAGTGATAATGGACTGGATTATAAAGTAAATAAACATAAAATTACACACGAAAACTTTTCCGAAACACATGCGCCTTCTTTTATTTTCAACAAACAAAAGCATTACAAAGTAGAAAGATATTCCACTCCTTGCAAAAGTTTTCAAAGATATTTCACTTACCACATTTTATTAACGTTTATCATTTGTTATCAAGACAAACTTTTTATGTAGCATAATGATACCTTTCTAAGATTACACACAAAATTAATTTCTGAACGCACTATAACACTATAAATATTTCACCACAGACAGTGATCAAATATTGGTGAATCCTTGGATACCTCCTTTATCATTTGTATTTGGGAATTTGTGAAGGTGAATTGAATTGACACAAAATTAATTAATTCCTTTGTGACTTAGTGAAGTTCGCGGAAACTGGAAATGTGTTTTTGAAGCAGTTGTTAGACATTGGAAATGGTTAAGTCGCAACTGACACCTCCACCAGATTAATTACATTACCCACAGATACAGACTCGAAAGAGGAGCTTATTCAACTTATTTTTTCCGGACATTATGCAACAGTACACTAACCATAATTGACTGAGTGAACGAGCAATTTTGGTGGCAAAAAATACAGTTGTTGATGATCTCAATGCGACCATACGGAATTTTCTTCCAGGGGAGTTGCCGTCGTACAAATCAGTTGACACAGTTATAAACTAGGATGACGTAGTCAACTATCACACAGAGTTCTTAAACTGATTAGAACTTTCGGACTCCCAGCTCACAATTTAAAATTAAAAATAGTTGCGACCATGTACCGTACTATTAACCAACCACGACTGTGCAATGTAACGAGAAAAAGCTGATGAATAACGTCATCGAGGAAACAAACATCAAGGGAAAGTACAAAGGAGAGGATATCTTGATCTCGTATTCTGATGATTCCAACGGATTTATCTTTTGATTTTAAGCGTCTACAATTTGCCGTACCCTTGGCCTTTGCTATGATCATAAATAAATCACAAGGACAGTCGTTGGAAGTTTAGGGAATCAACTTGGAGTTTCCTTGTTTCTCTCATGGATGTACGTTCGCAAGTCCGAAAACCATCATCTTTATATATTTACGCACAATAAAAAGACAAAAAGTATTTTTTATCAGAAAGTTTTAAATTGATTAGCTTAATTGAAACTGTGTTGTATTCAAACTTCACCCCAAATGGTAGAATAAATAACTGACTAAATCCGAATTTGTTTTATTTCTATAGATAACTTCGAAAACTTTTATTTTTTTCGATTATATTTTACTTTGCATATTCCAAAATTTTACAATTTACAAATTTAGGTTACATTTATTTGTCTTTACGTTGTTGCTACCTTGGCTTACATGACACCCTGGTCTTCTGCTCGTAACCTCCATGTTTTCTTGTTACTTAATTAGTCCCTTTCTTCCCCCTCATCTTTCGTTCTTATATTCTTTATATTTCTGGCCCCTTTTTCTTTTAATTTCTGCAAGAACTCACCAATACTTCTTACCTTCTTTTCCTCCTTTCCTGTTAACATTTTTATAGCTACTATCCTCTTCTCTGCTTTCTCCCTTTTTACCTACCAAATCTTTTTTTCTCCAAATCGCAACCTCGTCGCATTCTGTTACACAGTGTTCTACGAGGGCTCCTCAATAAAATGATCACAATTGGTTTTTGACAACGTACTTTTACTCATCCTCATAATTTTGATGGTCCTTCTCAAAATAGTCTCCCCTGAATGCGATGTACTTGTCCCAGCGTTTCTGCCAGTCTTCAAAGACATTCTGGAAACCATTTTTGAGATATCCTTCAAAATCGTCTCCGCAGCCTTCACCACTGCTTCTGATGATGGATAATGCCTCCCACGAAGGCGTTTCTTCAAGTTAAGGAATATAAAAAAGACACATTGGGCTAAATCCGGACTAGAGGGAGGATGAGGGATGCACTTCACGTTGATTTTTGTAAGACATTCAGCAACAACATTGGCAATATGCAGCTGTGCATTATCGTGGTGCATCATCCAGCCTGCTTCACGGAAATGTGGTCTTTTCCGCCTGATATGGACTTGCAATGTTTTCAGGACGTCACTGTAGTATTGTCCAGTTACTGATGTGTGTGCAGGTACAACATGCTGATAAACCATTCCTTGAATATCAAAGAATGAGATGACCATAACTTTCCCAGCAGAAGCAAACACTTTTGCTTTTTTGGGGGGGGGGGGTTGGTGATGAAGGAGATTTGAACACTGAGCTTTGCTGTTTGCTCTCAGGATCAAAATGATGCAGCCAAGTTTCATCAGCAGACGTTTGAAATAAACTCCGGATCTTCCTCTAACATCAACTTTAACTGCATGTTACCTACATTGCAGTGGTAGGCGATACTGAACATGTCTGAACTTGCCTAGTTCTCACAGGCGGGAACCAGGAGTACCAACAATGAAACTACTACGGCGTGTTTGTTTCACATTAAGCTAACAGAATACAATGAGATTGAATTTTAGTGAGAAAAATTATGACGTAAAAAATTATGATCATTCTTTATTTAACAGCCCTCGTACTTTCTGTAAGAACTCACCAATACTTCTTACCTTGTTTTCCGCCCTGCCCGTTAACATTTTTATAGCTACTAAGCTCTTCTCTACTTTGTCACATTTTTCCTCCCAAACCTTTTCTCTCCACATTGTAACCTCCTCGCATTCTGTTACATAGTGTTTTATGCTTTATATTCCCCCACAAAATTCACAAATTCCCTTTTCCCTACCTCTTACTCCTCTTAGAAATACTTTCCCTGTTCTCATCCAAGCTAACCCTTCTCTCTCTTGCCTATTGCAGTAATCTACATATGCTTCTCGTCCCCAATTTCTTTTTATTTTCTTGTGGAATTGTAATGATTTCATATTACCTATACTTCCCCTTATTTCCTGTCTTTCTATATCTCCTATTCTGCATTTTACTAATTTACCCACATCACTTGTATTCCTTTCCTCTAATCTCCATATATCTCCCATTCCTAATTTTTCCGTAATTTCTCCTATCTCTGCCCACCAACTATTTGAGTTCTCTAATCTTTTTTGCTGTCTCATGCATAATTTCGTAATTTCCCCTTCTTCTTTGGCAAACACCTATACCAAAATTGTATTATTCTTTCCATTATTATTCCATTTCTTCTTGTATTTCCTAACTCTACTAAAGGCGGTACCAAGTTCACTGGGTCAGCTGATATATCTATAAATATTCAGGACTGTCAAAAAATAGTGTATGATGATTTTATTTCATTTGTAGTTCTATGCCTAAGACGTCGTTTCGGAATCACCTATAATAACAAAATAAAATCTTTCTTTTAACTCTTGTAAATAACTATTCTCTGACTCAAGAAGTTTCAAGGCGTATATGTAGTGAAACCTCGTAATTAATTATTTCAGTGAATGGTATACTTATGTACTTAGATTTATTTAAAATAAATGTATTAAAATATATAATTTTATATTGACTTTGTTCTTGAAATTTATCTCATGTCATTTGTTTTTATGTGACCATAAATCTTGTCAGTTGTTCTGTGATTTTCTTTTAACCTAACTGAAAACAAGTGAACAGAGATTTAAAAACTACAAACAATCTGTGAGGTGTTCACAGGAAGGATATGACATTTTTGAAGATTTCTAAGTAGACGAAGATTCACTTAGGCCCGCAAGGTTCTAATACTCTACTTAACAATTGCAATGCTGACTGTCAGTATCTCATTTTCTCATCTCCCTGGTTCAATTTCACCTTTTCGACAATCATGAAATATATGTTCCGATGCAAAATGAGAGAAGTCACGAAGCATGAAGCGGTGCACGAGTGTGACTTCATAATGGCAACTGGTCTCGCAATTTTTGCTGACGAGTGCCATCTCACTGCAACTCGTGCAAATTTGTACCACATCTAAATCTATCTGGTTCAGGGGCAAATCAATTTATAATTGCATGCTCTTAAATACAAGATACATCAGGCAAAATCAGAGCTGCTTCACTTATATCAATTTCACTATTCACGTTTCCACAAAATACCTTTATGGAAGCTTATT
Source organism: Mantis religiosa (assembly GCA_030765055.1). Taxonomy (NCBI): domain Eukaryota; kingdom Metazoa; phylum Arthropoda; class Insecta; order Mantodea; family Mantidae; genus Mantis; species Mantis religiosa. The sequence goes on along the minus strand of CM060953.1, from coordinate 9,241,075 downwards.
ATTGTATCCATTTTCTTGTTGATCTGTATAAACTGAATTAAGTCGTTAATACACAGAATAAACGAAATATTTCACCAATTCTTAATTGGATTAGTTTTAAAAAGTTAGTAAAAATTTATATGTACGTATTTAATATTCAAATTTTACATCTTGAGCTACGCAAACTAATTACAACTAAACGGATAATTTAATATTTTTAACCAGTACGCAAAATCCATTACTACACAATACCTGAAGCAATATTGAAGATTTCGAGCTCATAAATATATACTGTAGTCCAGGGAGCACTCTTCAATAACAAAAGAACGCTCGTTAAAGCCGCAGTTTGCTGCTTTGTAGTGCAGGGGGATCACGGGTTCGACTTCCGCTTTGAGCATATGAGTTTGTGTATGTGGATATTAGTATAAACAATCAGAAAATAACTTAACTCCAACTTAAAGATGGAAGACCAAAATAAAAAAGAAGTTAAATACCTACCCTTACCTAACCCCCTTCTCCCGCCGATGTAGTGGTATTTATTTTTGCCCGTTGGCAGCGCTGATTAAGTAACTATCATAACAACAAGGAGGATTATGGATGTAAGAAAGTCTGTATTTTCTTACTGTACAAGTTTCTGGAGCAATTTCAATGTACATTCGTTATAAATCTATGTTAAACGAAGCTAAAAAATAACAAAAGGTCAGTAATGGAGCAATGACATACCACGTTTCCGTAATAGAAGCTCGATTTGTCACTTAGACAAAACACAATCGTATTACACAGTCAACTGTCTCAGGTAGTTAACTTCTCCGTTCTAACAAAACAATACACTATCGTCACCTAGGGAACAGATTTTGAGAAATAAATCATAGTAGCCCGCGTTTACGTTATACATAAGTTTCCGATAGTGAAAAACGTTTATCTGAAGCTATCGCTTACAAAATCAGAATATATATATTTATTTCACACAAAATTAAATTATCTATAGTAAGTTCATCTAATTTTTTAGACGACTTTTGTTTTTTTTAAAGAAATCCGCACTTTTTAAAAACTATTCCATGTAAACAACGTTTGGGAAACTTATTAAAAAAAAGTAACATCGTATCCTTGAAATCGAATATTTGTTTAACTCATGTCCTCCAGCGTTAAGTCATATCGGACGATGAATGAAATGATGTTCAAATAAGTACAGGGTACATAGAGCTTAGAGTTACCAGACATTCATCTTTCAGGATAAGAGAAAACCTCCAACGTTAAGTCATATCGGACAATGAATGAAATGATGTTCAAATAAGTACAGGGTACATAAAGCTTAGAGTTATCAGACATTTATCTTTCAGGATAAGAGAAAACCTCCAACGTTAAGTCATATCGGACGATGAATGAAATGATGTTCAAAGGAGTACAGGGTACATAGAGCTTAAAGTTACCAGACATTCATCTTTCAAGATAAGGGAAAACCTCCAACGTTAAGTCATATCGGACGATGAATGAAACGATGTTCAAAGGAGTACAGGGTACACAGAGCTTAAAGTTACTAGACATTCATCTTTCAGGATAAGAGAAAACCTCCAACGTTAAGTCATATCGGACGATGAATGAAATGATGTTCAAAGGAGTACAGGGTACATAGAGCTTAAAGTTACCAGACATTCATCTTTCAAGATAAGGGAAAACCTCCAACGTTAAGTCATATCGGACGATGAATGAAACGATGTTCAAAGGAGTACAGGGTACACAGAGCTTAAAGTTACCAGACATTCATCTTTCAGGATAAGAGAAAACCTCCAACGTTAAGTCATATCGGACGATGAATGAAACGATGTTCAAATGAGTACAGGGTACACAGAGCTTAAAGTTACCAGACATTCATCTTTCAGGATAAGAGAAAACCTCCAACGTTAAGTCATATCGGACGATGAATGAAATGATGTTCAAAGGAGTACAGGGTGCAAAGAGCTTAAAGTTACCAGATATTCATCTTTCAAGATAAGGGAAAACCTCCAACGTTAAGTCATATCGGACGATGAATGAAACGATGTTCAAATGAGTACAGGGTACACAGAGCTTAAGGTTACCAGACATTTATCTTTCAGGATAAGAGAAAACCTCCAACGTTAAGTCATATCGGACGATGAATGAAACGATGTACAAATGAGTACAGGGTACACAGAGCTTAAAGTTACCAGACATTCATCTTTCAGGATAAGAGAAAACCTCCAACGTTAAGTCATATCGGACGATGAATGAAATGATGTTCAAAGGAGTACAGGGTGCAAAGAGCTTAAAGTTACCAGACATTCATCTTTCAAGATAAGGGAAAACCTCCAACGTTAAGTCATATCGGACGATGAATGAAACGATGTTCAAATGAGTACAGGGTACACAGAGCTTAAGGTTACCAGACATTCATCTTTCAGGATAAGGGAAAACCTCCAACGTTAAGTCATATCGGACGATGAATGAAATGATGTTCAAATGAGTACAGGGTACACAGAGCTTAAAGTTACCAGACATTCATCTTTCAGGATAAGAGAGAACCTCCAACGTTAAGTCATATCGGACGATGAATGAAATGATGTTCAAAGGAGTACAGAGTGCAAAGAGCTTAAAGTTACCAGACATTCATCTTTCAGGATAAGAGAAAACCTCCAACGTTAAGTCATATCGGACGATGAATGAAATGATGTTCAAAGGAGTACAGGGTACACAGAGCTTAAAGTTACCAGACATTCATCTTTCAGGATAAGAGAAAACCTCCAACGTTAAGTCATATCGGACGATGAATGAAATGATGTTCAAAGGAGTACAGGGTGCAAAGAGCTTAAAGTTACCAGACATTCATCTTTCAAGATAAGGGAAAACCTCCAACGTTAAGTCATATCGGACGATGAATGAAACGATGTTCAAATGAGTACAGGGTACACAGAGCTTAAAGTTACCAGACATTCATCTTTCAGGATAAGAGAAAACCTCCAACGTTAAGTCATATCGGACGATGAATGAAATGATGTTCAAAGGAGTACAGGGTGCAAAGAGCTTAAAGTTACCAGACATTCATCTTTCAAGATGAGGGAAAACCTCCAACGTTAAGTCATATCGGACGATGAATGAAACGATGTTCAAATGAGTACAGGGTACACAGAGCTTAAGGTTACCAGACATTCATCTTTCAGGATAAGGGAAAACCTCCAACGTTAAGTCATATCGGACGATGAATGAAATGATGTTCAAATGAGTACAGGGTACACAGAGCTTAAAGTTACCAGACATTCATCTTTCAGGATAAGAGAGAACCTCCAACGTTAAGTCATATCGGACGATGAATGAAATGATGTTCAAATGAGTACAGGGTACACAGAGCTTAAAGTTACCAGACATTCATCTTTCAGGATAAGGGAAAACCTCCAACGTTAAGTCATATCGGACGATGAATGAAATGATGTTCAAATAAGTACAGGGTACATAGAGCTTAAAGGTACCAGACATTCATCTTTCAGGATAAGGGAAAACCTCCAACGTTAAGTCATATCGGACGATGAACGAAATGATGTTCAAATAAGTACAGGGTACATAGAGCTTAGGGTTACCAGACATTCATCTTTCAGGATAAGAGAAAATCTCCAACGTTAAGTCATATTGGACGATGAACGAAATGATGTTCAAATAAGTACAGGGTACATAGAGCTTAGAGTTACCAGACATTCATCTTTCAGGATAAGAGAAAACCTCCAACGTTAAGTCATATCTGACAATGAATGAAATGATGTTCAAATAAGTACAGGATACATAGAGCTTAGAGTTACCAGACATTCATCTTTCAGGATAACAGAAAACCTCCAACGTTAAGTCATATCGGACGATGAACGAAATGATGTTCAAATAAGTACAGGGTACATAGAGCTTAGAGTTATCAGACATTCATCTTTCAGGATAAGAGAAAACCTCCAACGTTAAGTCATATCGGACGATGAACGAAATGATGTTCAAATAAGTACAGGGTACATAGAGCTTAGAGTTACCAGACATTCATCTTTCAGGATAAGAGAAAATCTCCAACGTTAAGTCATATCGGACGATGAACGAAATGGTGTTCAAATAAGTACAGGGTACTTAGAGCTTAGAGTTATCAGACATTCATCTTTCAGGATAAGAGAAAATCTCCAACGTTAAGTCATATCGGACGATGAACGAAATGATGTTCAAATAAGTACAGGGTACATAGAGCTTAGAGTTACTAGACATTCATCTTTCAGGATAACAGAAAACCTCCAACGTTAAGTCATTTCGGACGATGAATGAAATGATGTTCAAATAAGTACAGGGTACATAGAGCTTAGAGTTACCAAACATTCATCTTTCAGGATAAGAGAAAACCTGCAACGTTAAGTCATATCGGACGATGAATGAAATGATGTTCAAATAAGTACAGGGTACATAGAGCTTGGAGTTATCAGACATTCATCTTTCAGGATAAGAGAAAACCTCCAACGTTAAGTCATATCGGACGATGAATGAAATGATGTTCAAATAAGTACAGGGTACATAGAGCTTAGAGTTACCAGACATTCATCTTTCAGGATAAGAGAAAACCTCCAACGTTAAGTCATATCGGACGATGAATGAAATGATGTTAAAATAAGTACAGGGTACATAGAGCTTAGAGTTACCAGACATTCATCTTTCAGGATAAGAGAAAACCTGCAACGTTAAGTCATATCGGACGATGAATGAAATGATGTTCAAATAAGTACAGGGTACATAGAGCTTAGAGTTAACAGCCATTCATCTTTCAGGATAAGAGAAAACCTCCAACGTTAAGTCATATCGGACGATGAACGAAATGATGTTCAAATGAGTACAGGGTATATAGAGCTTAGAGTTACCAGACATTCATCTTTCAGGATAAGAGAAAACCTCCAACGTTAAGTCATATCAGACGATGAATGAAATGATGTTCAAATAAGTACAGGGTACATAGAGCTTAGAGTTACCAGACATTCATCTTTCAGGATAAGAGAAAACCTCCAACGTTAAGTCATATCGGACGATGAATGAAATGATGTTCAAATAAGTACAGGGTACATAGAGCTTAGAGTTACCAGACATTCATCTTTCAGGATAAGAGAAAACCTCCAACGTTAAGTCATATCGGACGATGAACGAAATGATGTTCAAATAAGTACAGGGTACATAGAGCTTAGAGTTATCAGACATTCATCTTTCAGGATAAGAGAAAACCTCCAACGTTAAGTCATATCGGACGATGAACGAAATGATGTTCAAATAAGTACAGGGTACATAGAGCTTAGAGTTACCAGACATTCATCTTTCAGGATAAGAGAAAATCTCCAACGTTAAGTCATATCGGACGATGAACGAAATGATGTTCAAATAAGTACAGGGTACTTAGAGCTTAGAGTTATCAGACATTCATCTTTCAGGATAAGAGAAAATCTCCAACGTTAAGTCATATCGGACGATGAACGAAATGATGTTCAAATAAGTACAGGGTACATAGAGCTTAGAGTTACTAGACATTCATCTTTCAGGATAACAGAAAACCTCCAACGTTAAGTCATTTCGGACGATGAATGAAATGATGTTCAAATAAGTACAGGGTACATAGAGCTTAGAGTTACCAAACATTCATCTTTCAGGATAAGAGAAAACCTGCAACGTTAAGTCATATCGGACGATGAATGAAATGATGTTCAAATAAGTACAGGGTACATAGAGCTTGGAGTTATCAGACATTCATCTTTCAGGATAAGAGAAAACCTCCAACGTTAAGTCATATCGGACGATGAATGAAATGATGTTCAAATAAGTACAGGGTACATAGAGCTTAGAGTTACCAGACATTCATCTTTCAGGATAAGAGAAAACCTCCAACGTTAAGTCATATCGGACGATGAATGAAATGATGTTAAAATAAGTACAGGGTACATAGAGCTTAGAGTTACCAGACATTCATCTTTCAGGATAAGAGAAAACCTGCAACGTTAAGTCATATCGGACGATGAATGAAATGATGTTCAAATAAGTACAGGGTACATAGAGCTTAGAGTTAACAGCCATTCATCTTTCAGGATAAGAGAAAACCTCCAACGTTAAGTCATATCGGACGATGAACGAAATGATGTTCAAATGAGTACAGGGTATATAGAGCTTAGAGTTACCAGACATTCATCTTTCAGGATAAGAGAAAACCTCCAACGTTAAGTCATATCAGACGATGAATGAAATGATGTTCAAATAAGTACAGGGTACATAGAGCTTAGAGTTACCAGACATTCATCTTTCAGGATAAGAGAAAACCTCCAACGTTAAGTCATATCGGACGATGAATGAAATGATGTTCAAATAAGTACAGGGTACATAGAGCTTAGAGTTACCAGACATTCATCTTTCAGGATAAGAGAAAACCTCCAACGTTAAGTCATATCGGACGATGAACGAAATGATGTTCAAATAAGTACAGGGTACATAGAGCTTAGAGTTATCAGACATTCATCTTTCAGGATAAGAGAAAACCTCCAACGTTAAGTCATATCGGACGATGAACGAAATGATGTTCAAATAAGTACAGGGTACATAGAGCTTAGAGTTACCAGACATTCATCTTTCAGGATAAGAGAAAATCTCCAACGTTAAGTCATATCGGACGATGAACGAAATGATGTTCAAATAAGTACAGGGTACTTAGAGCTTAGAGTTATCAGACATTCATCTTTCAGGATAAGAGAAAATCTCCAACGTTAAGTCATATCGGACGATGAACGAAATGATGTTTAAATAAGTACAGGGTACATAGAGCTTAGAGTTACTAGACATTCATCTTTCAGGATAACAGAAAACCTCCAACGTTAAGTCATTTCGGACGATGAATGAAATGATGTTCAAATAAGTACAGGGTACATAGAGCTTAGAGTTACCAGACATTCATCTTTCAGGATAAGAGAAAACCTGCAACATTAAGTCATATCGGACGATGAATGAAATGATGTTCAAATAAGTACAGGGTACATAGAGCTTGGAGTTATCAGACATTCATCTTTCAGGATAAGAGAAAACCTCCAACGTTAAGTCATATCGGACGATGAATGAAATGATGTTCAAATAAGTACAGGGTACATAAAGCTTAGAGTTACCAGACATTCATCTTTCAGGATAAGAGAAAACCTCCAACGTTAAGTCATATCGGACGATGAATGAAATGATGTTCAAATAAGTACAGGGTACATAGAGCTTAGAGTTACCAGACATTCATCTTTCAGGATAAGAGAAAACCTGCAACGTTAAGTCATATCGGACGATGAATGAAATGATGTTCAAATAAGTACAGGGTACATAGAGCTTGGAGTTATCAGACATTCATCTTTCAGGATAAGAGAAAACCTCCAACGTTAAGTCATTTCGGACGATGAATGAAATGATGTTCAAATAAGTACAGGGTACATAGAGCTTAGAGTTAACAGCCATTCATCTTTCAGGATAAGAGAAAACCTCCAACGTTAAGTCATATCGGACGATGAACGAAATGATGTTCAAATGAGTACAGGGTACATAGAGCTTAGAGTTACCAGACATTCATCTTTCAGGATAAGAGAAAACCTCCAACGTTAAGTCATATCAGACGATGAATGAAATGATGTTCAAATAAGTACAGAGTACATAGAGCTTAGAGTTATCAGAAATTCATCTTTCAGAATAAGAGAAAACCTCCAACGTTAAGTCATATCGGACGATGAATGAAATGATGTTCAAATAAGTACAGAGTACATAGAGCTTAGAGTTATCAGACATTTATCTTTCAGGATAAGGGAAAATCCCGGGACAAAAACCTTATCCAGAAATCTCAGCCTGACTGATATTCGAACTCGACAGTTCTTGAACGTGAGGCAGAGACACTACTTTGTAGGCAATAGAGGCAGGATTCTGTAGCAGGAATGGTCTTATATACACAACTTGTTATCAAATCCAGCTTTCGTGTTTAATTTATGGTATTTTCGTTAATATACAAAGGAACTTCCGTTGAAAATATTGTTTTGTTTAGGATAGGCTCAAAACTTTCAGTGAAATATTGATATCAATTGAAGAAAAGATGAACGTGCATTTTGTTTTATCCAGGAAGTGTTGAAACATAGATAAAATGCTAATTTTTGGGCGAAAGGCAATAACTAGCTTTTGTTTTGACGTAGAAAGAAAATTAAAGGTTGTATTGTCGTATAATACGCAGCTTTCATTCACAAACTTAGCTACTTTAATGACAAAGCAACATTTGTATGTTAAGGAAAGCGAAAGCGAAAAAAAGTTTAATTAAATTGGAAAGGCTGTACCAGTTTTGCTATAAGCACTTGCGGCGTTTCAATCTACGAATCGGTTAACAGCCAGTGAAAAGTTGGCAAAATGACAGATAGAGAGCGCACGCACGCACGCATGCCAAATATTTACTAATAATTAACATCCTTATTTTTAGTTTGTGTACCCTTTTTAAAGAGTCAACATGTTTCATTTAGAGCGGGGCCCATAAAAAAGAAATTACTTTGCCGCAATATTTCGGGGGCCCGAGGGCATCAGAAAGTCAATTTGCGTTATTGTCGTCAGCAGTAGTAATCGCTGGCGGGCGTAATGCTATTTTTTAAAACAAACATTACCCACCAAAAAGAATATACGTAGATTCCAATTAATAGCCAACGCGTAAATAATATCTCGCTTCCTTTTTTTTTTCCCTCTCCGCTCTCATTCCGAAATCGAGAATTCATATTAATTTTCATGACCTTTAAACAAATATTCCGCAGAGAAGGCGATATGAAGCTGGCAGCGATTAACATACAAATACCGCTATAAACACGCTAATGTTTCTAGTTAAAATTATAATTCTTCTAAAGTTGGCTACTTTCAATCAAAATCATCAACAATAAACATAACCATAATTCCCCCCTTTTATGGAACGTGGTCATCGCCATTTCATATTCCTTTTGAATCCTAACCTCAACATTTGTAAATTTGCCTATAATAACGTTATTAAATTTTAAAACACAAGCTTCCATTTACAATTTGCTATAATAGAGTTATAAAACCTACATAACAATTCGGTATACGACTTCTCTGCTTATTGTTCAACAAATTATTCATTACCAAATGTCATTCTTTTGTACACATCATCCAAAACATTTGCAGAGATTTTATTTTTGACACTTGGTAATAAAAGTGAGGCTTTTAGTAGCTCATGGCAGTGCTAAAATTACAAAATTGTTTCACTCAGTGTTATCCAGGCATCGGGGAATACGAAAGCACTCCGGGGAAACCTACAAGTGTCCCGGACTCACCTTAGTCCCACCATAACCTCAATAGTCTCCTACAATTAGCATCTCTATCATCCTACAACTTGTGATACTTCATAAAAAAATAAACCACAATCTACCCACCGTCTATTATTATAAATCCCTGATAACATCAATAAGGGATAGAGTTCCAGAATGGCAAAACTTCGAAGGTTCCTTGTCCTCGGAGAAGGATGACTCTTCAACGTCACCTCTATGCTGTCCCAGTGTTCGAAAGCTTTTAACACGTAGGTAATGCCAACTTTGGTTTATTGTGGAATGTGACAATCGCTTCATTCAAGAAGGCCATGATTTCAATTTACTCAAAAAATTAGTTAAATTTCCTAAAAGTTTAAATCTGTTAATTAATTACAGAAAAATAAAGCAAGTAAAGATACTATTTTAAAATTTTACAAAGTAATGTCAGTACCAAAAGTAAAGTCTGTCTAGACAACGGGTGTGCAGTTCGGACTCAAAGGAACCTGGCCCTCCCGCCCACTAATGGCCGTCATAAATCTATCTCCACACTTCAGAAATAAAATATGGAACACTGTAATTGAGGACCAATAGCAACCCTGATTTTCTCGAAGTGACAGTCGCATGTTTGCTCCACGTGGAGTCTCAGTAACCAAAATTCCAACTTCCAGTTGATCTGTTTCATTACGTGCAGAAATTCGCTGTGTGTCACGATATGGGGACCGTGGGAGGGAAATGCAGTGGTAAATGCAAATTAAGTAGTAGATAACTTTCAGTCAAGTGAAGACAATAATGTGAATAAATTGGAAAGTGTTGCTCGGCCGAGTTAAGTTACTGGAAAGGCCTCAAAAACAAAGTTATGACGAGAACTCTTTCTAAGCAAATTCAAGCGCTTCTTTTGAACACACAAATATGTGCTGAAAAATAATCTTGGTAAGGGGTCATGCAATGAACCTTATGATAAACTCTGGGTATTCACAGAAATACAGTAAGAAATGTTGTGACGAAAGGAATACCAAAGATGCCGATCAAGTGTGAAAACAAAAGAAAACGTTTCTCTAAAGTAGATAATTTCACATGCGATTTAATTCGTCGAGAAATTTATAGATTCTATGTAAAAGGGAGAGCGCCTACCTTAGACGAATTGGTTGCATATTTGCAAGAAATTTGTGATTTTCTTTATGGACGCTGCACTTTGCGCGGCCTCTTCAAGGAGTTAGTATCAAATACCGCACTTTGAATAAGATAAGGGTTATTATGGAATCCAGTAGAATTGTATCTTGGCGATATATATATAAGGAAGTTTCGTAGTACTATATATACGTCAAAACTAAGGAAGTTTTGCAGTAATGGACATAAGATAATTTATTCAGACGAAACCTCGTACGATATCCATGACGTATTGAGAAAGGTGGCAATCTTGGAGAAAGGACTGGGAGAAGATTATAAAACGATTATAAGGGTTCGTCAAAGGAGTCGGCCGACGTGCACACGAGTTAACTAAACAGACTTTACTATATGGCAGCGAAGTATGAGTCACAACTGAAAAAGATAAAAGAAAACTTCAGGCAAATGAAATGAAATTTCTAAGAAGCATTGCGGGATATAGAAAAATCGACCACAAACGAAATGAAGATATACGTGTAGAGCTAGAGATATTCGACCTGAATGACAGAGTACAAGAATACAGAAGCACAAAATCTGGAGAAAGAAAGATTACCACGCTATTTTATGAACTATAGACCAATAGGATAGAGGAGTATTGGAAAAACAAGAAAACGGTGGAACCAATAAAATAAATTATGTAGACTGCAACAGGCAGTAATGTCTAAAGCATGAAGGAAAATAATGATGATGTTGATGATGAATTAATTATATGTTTAGTTATTTTCATCGTTTTATTACTTCCACGGCCTTCCTTATGTAGATGTTGTGGTTTTCTAAAATTCATGTTGTCAACGCACAACAAATGAACATCGCAACCCCAGGAATATAATGAACATGACATCTATAAATCTATAAATATTCAGGACTTTCTAAATATAGTGAGTGCTATGATGCACGGGTTAAAAGGTTTTTATTTTGCTCATAGGTCCCGGCCTGAAACTCGTTTTAGAATCACATCTACTCACAAAATAATAACTTTGTTTTAACTCTTATATCATAAATAACCGTTATGCATATTTCCATAAGCGATTGTCAATTTTTATAACAGCTAGTTGCTATGCGTTTGAAATGCTCAAATTAATTTCTCATTTGATAAGATTAAAAATGTCGGAAACTTTAGACCATCCAGCTCTTTCTCAAGTTCCGAGGTGAATCTTGATAGAATGAGTTATCTGGACAAGGTCTCTTGCATCAAATTAAAAACGTCAAATTAAGTAATCACGTTTTCTACGACCTATCCTACGTTTGCTACACCCGCGCCATCTCCTGGCCTAGTATTATTTACTACAGACAGTCTTGTCTTCTATTAGAGGGATTCTAGTATTGATAGTGTTTTGTCTTTGTATATTTTATCTCATTTTATTACTTTAGAGCTTTACATTCACAGCTTTATTCATTGATCGTGCTGATGATGGGAGAGATGCACGTTCCCAGAACGTCGATGCTTCATCCTCTGTTACACCTGCCTTGAGGCCTGAGAATATCTCCAATATTATCTTGGATATTAAATACATTACAATGCTAAAGTTTTGCTCATGTTCCGGACTTACCAAATGTTCCTCTACCATCGATAAATAATAATTTAATTTAAATCCTACTTTATACATCTTTTTCTTTTACAGTTACAAGAAAACAGAGCAACAAGCGTTTATAAAACAATTTGTACAGGAGCGGATGAAGAAAGCTATAGGTATTTGAGTATAAAATAATACTTTTTAAATTAAAACACTCACAAACTGACAGCAAGTTCGAATTAACAGACTGGTAAGTACATATGCCAAAAATACCTACGATAATTAATAATTTTAATGATTTTAATGTTACAGTAACCAATTAACGCAAAATACATAATTAATGATTTTGAAATATGTCGACCACGTGCAATAAAAAGTCTGTGCTAATGATTTTAGAATGTATGTAACAAGCAGTGTAAATGTTTTAATGGAGAAATAATTATGCGCCAGCGGGAAGTAATTAATGAAACCAATAAGCTAATAACTAGCGAGCAGAACTGTGCATGTATTTGTACGTATCTCGTATGTAACTAGGAACATTGCAGCTTCCATCTTTCGTACAGGAACATTTCAGACTTGCTTGTTCTTAAGAAACATATTGTCACTTTGTGGCTTCGTAAAATTAAAAGTCGAGTTTGCAGAAATTTAAAAAGCTCCTTATTTCAGTAAAACAGACGCTTTGTATTTCCCTTACAGCAGCAAAATGACGTCACATACTCAAACGCAGTCCTTAAGGTCGCCTGTCACATGTAAACAAAACGAAAGAAATGACTGCGATACACTCACAAATGTCTACACAGCTGCACACCCGTAACTCAACTCTTGCAGGCTTTTATACCTCCAGTCATTGGGTCTAGAAGGCCGCCGACGTTTCGAGGCCTTTCACGGCGGCAAGAAAAGGAAATAACTATCCAGACATCACTCTGTCTCTTTCTCTCCCCGCTCCTGTCTCTCGGCAAACGCCCATCGCTCGCCTACGCGCCGGCCGCAAGGAAACAATGAGATCGATGACAATATACTTCTCATCCCAAAAAATAGTCGCCATCACTTCTCCGGCCAATGGGACAGTCTTTGCTTTCTTGGGAGCAGATTCTCCGGAAGTAACCCATTGTTTTGATTGTTGCTTGGCTTCCGGAGTATAATGACGAATCCAGGTCTCATCGACAGTGACAACTCGACGCAAAAAGTTCGGATTTCGCTTAAACAAGTTTGAAGTTAAAAGTCGTGCCCGCTTGTTGTCCACAGTAAGCGAACTCGGCATCCATCGGATCAACAGCTTTCTCACCTCCAATTTACTTGCAAACTATCAACTGCCATTCCCGCTGATACACTTATGACCTCTGCCACTTCGCGAACTTTCGTTCGACGCTGAGCGAGAATCATATAGAGGACTTTTTCAATAACTTCCTCTGTAACCACATCCATAGGGCACTCCTCGTCAGAGACGGTATTCGGCCACGTTTAAATTCATTATACCAATATCTAGCAGTTATCATAGAAGGCGAAAGGTCTCTATAAACAACATCCAAAAAACTCTTTTATCGCCTCGCAAGGTGTCCTATCTAAAAGTAAATAGAGAATCACCGAAGGACACTGTACTTTTTCCATCTTAACAAAAACATGTTGAACAACCTATTGATATATCTGTAAAATCTAAACTAACCTAACCAGAACCAAATATGTTTTAATAATATGTAACAAATGATAGTACATGACACAAACTTCCCTTAGTAACATGAGCACTTAATGAATGCTGTAACATACATCATTTGCCAAGCCCGCCTCGGTAGCGTGGTGGTAGCGTGTCTGCTTCACGTTCAAGAGATCCCGAGTTCGAATCTTGGTCAGGGTGAGTTACCTGGATAAGTTTTTTACGGGGTTTTACCTTATCCTGAAAAGACGAATGTCGGGTAACTCTAAGCTCTATGGAACCTGGGCTCATTTGAGCATTATTTCACCCATTCAATTCATCGTTCGATATGACTTAACGTTGGAGGACGTAAAATAAAAAAAAAAATAAAAAAAAATATTTGCCAAGGAATGCAATTTAAATTCAAAATTAACCTCAAAAGAATACCCTCAAATATACTCTAGTGGCAGCGCTTTTAGTAATCCTGAAAGTTGGAACACTCTTTTCGTTATGCTGTTCAGCGATTCTGTTTTATTTCATTTTACAACGTTCTTTTGTCGTTCTCTTCATCACAGGAATAGAAAGTAGTCACAGGGGGCCATGTCTGTTAGCTACATTGGCTGAGAATACATTGTGGTTTTGTACTTTACTGAAAAATCACGGATAAGGCATTGAAGTGTGAGCAGGAGAATTATCGCGATTGAATTTCTTCAACTGGTTTTGCCAGCGTTCTAGTGAAACTCTTCTGATAACAATTTCCTATTTTCCGGAACCTTTTCTATACTTCTTCCACATTGTCATCAGTAACTAATTTGCGAGGGGAGCACGTGTTTCTCTGTTCTAACCAGAATGCATTTAATTCCAAATATAATACGTAAGGTAGCTTGATTAGTTTATTAGATGCTAGAATGACTAGCTATTGTTACCAAAGTCCAAGAAGCACTGTAACCTGCTTCCGCATTTCACCAACATCTTCCAATAATAGCGGCTATTGATATAATTAACTTAACGAGAAATTGGGGCAATATCCTTCAGATTAAATCGATGTAATTTTTCGGCAATGCAGCTGCCATTGCAGCGATAGCCGCTTTAATAACTTTATTTTACTTCGTCCATTCGTTGGAACATCATCTTCATGCATATAGAATGTTATATATAATGCGAATAAAGAATATGTCATTCCCAGAGCTCGGGTTATTTGCATATTTGTATATTTTATTGCTTTTTAGCTAAACATTTGCATGTAAGTCATAAATTTACTCCACATTATGAGTTTATTACGGAAGTTTCATATTGCCTATAACTGCATATTTAAGGGGTTACTGTACATTTAAGTAATTCGTGTATACTTATGAATATATTTAACTTTTTCAATAATGACTTGTACAAATATTTCACTCCAATACTTTAAAAAGAGAAGTCTAGGAGAAAATATCTACTGTTTTACTGTTTGTGTAAGACTTAGCTATCGTGTTCCTAAATACACAAAAAGTCGCCAACAATGACAAAGTGCTGTCAGCACTTAGCACCCCCTGCCACTCAATAACAAACTAAATAGCGTTCAACAATCATGTAGTAAGTCTTTAAAGTTCGGTGTGGCCGTTGTATCATAAAACTCGATATGGTTTATCGTCAACATCTCCAAGAATTAAAAAGTGTAATTTTCACTTAACTTTTAAACTTGTACTGATGTACTGCTGAAGTGTGAGCAATATGAAATGTCGAAAGAGAAGAGCAGTAAAGCTTATTTGGTTTCATGAAAATCCTACTCTTAACAACAGATGGCAGCACTGTAGAAGTGTGTTAAATTATTAAGTTTTATTTTTGTATTCTCAGAATATTTTAAAAATCAAAGTGATTTTCGAATTAGTGATTATCGATTTTATTTAACTAAATTAAATCCATACAATCTGATACCATTGTTATAGGTGCCCTGCAGCAAAAAATTAGATATATCGCAGCATCTACAAACAGCTACTCATAGAAATATGAAAACATTTGAAGTAACAGAAGAAAATCGTTTCTTTCAGAAAACTGTTTACTGCAGTAAACTCTACTAATACTAAACTAGACTGACAGAAAGACTAATAAATATAAACTAATTAGTGCCTGTGTTTAACAATTTTTTCTTTAATTACTTCAAGATAAGTAAACTTAATAACGGTAAAGAACTGTAGGTTATTTTAAAGTTTTAGAGGGTATTTAGTAGAATTTTCGTACATAAATGCATGCATATATTTATACTTTATAGTTTATACACGTAAATCGAGCTCTGGTACTGACGCATCTGGGCCAAAACATATTCATAAGTTCTACAACGTGAAACAATATTCTGCCTTTCATCCAAAAGCTAAATCCCTATTACTTCCGGGGAATATATTTTGAGAGCTCATGATTTTAAATAACGGCCATGTTCGTTTACCTATGAAGAGGTAAAGCGAAAAGTGAGTCAAATTCCAGATTAGGTATTTAATTTCAGTAACTTCAAGCGATGTGACAACAGGATATTCACGAAAAATTCGCTCTATCCCAATCTAAGTTGAACATCCTTCAAACAAGTTTATTTCATCAAAAATAACTCTAATTATATTGAACAAAATATTACATCATCATATTTTCATGGCAATCGAAATGAATATCTTGAAATAACTTGTAATGAACTCAGAAGTCATAAACATCCTGTAAGTCTTGTGTAAAACATGTAAAATTTAAGAAATGCACAACATTTTACTCAAAAACAAATTACATCTCTTATTAGAGCACATTTTTATGTTAACCATTTAAAAATATTTATTGGATCTCTAAGTTTCAGAATTTCCTCTATGTGCTTTTGCAACTTTCCTAAATCTGACCTTAAAATAATAGTTTCCTGATCGACTAAATTCCAATCTATAATTGCCTAATTAGACTATGGAATTCGATAATGAACTCTAAATAATTTTAAGCCCGTGCTTTGTTTTTAAAATACTGAAATTACACTCGAAAGCATATTCTAAGCTTTCCGCAGTTACTGAATTAAAATAACCGCCGTTCCATATATATCTAAACATATCAAATTGTGACCGCTGGTGCAGTTTGACCTCTTTTTCTTAATCTGAAGGAATGATAGAAAAATAAATATTTACATTATTATTTTGTTCTCGGAAAATCATTATCCAACCAAAGGAAATTAATTTCTCTCCTTTTTTTCTCCCTCCTCTTCCTCCTCCTCCACCACCCCTTTCCTCTCTCTGCTTTCCACAATCACTAAGCTTACAGAGCACCCATTGTCCGCTTCTGTATCATAGGTGGTCGAGTGTCAGCGTACCGCCCAAACGTCCCGAGTTTGCATCTCGTTAACACTAATTCATCTAGATAACTCCTCTTTTCCAGGTTTTTCTCTTATCCTGAAAGATGAATGTCTCGTAACTCTAAGTTCTATGTATCCTGTACTTATTTGAACATCATGTCATTCATCGTCCGATATGACTTAACGTTGGAGGTTTTCTCTTATCCTGAAAGATGAATGTCTGGTAACTCTAAGCTCTATGTACCATGTACTCATTTGAACATCATTTCATTCATCGTCCGATATGACTTAACGTTGGAGGTTTTCTCTTATCCTGAAAGATGAATGTCTGGTAACCCCCAGCTCTATGTACCCTGTACTCATTTGAACATCATTTCATTCATCGTCCGATATGACTTAACGTTGGAGGTTTTCTCTTATCCTAAAATATGAATGTCTGGTAACTCTAAGCTCTATGTACCCTGTAAATGGAGTTTAGAGGATGTTAAATAAATAAAACAGGCACTGCAGGCAATATATGTAGCAAATAATTTGTATAATCAGGTTGGTACACCTACTTAAAGAATGGAGTTAATACTCAATTTTGCAATTGGAAAGTTATTCTTTACTCTTTTTTGACACTTGTTTATAAAATTGATGATCTTTGTAGTATAAATTTTGGTAGCAGAATATTCAGTTATTTAAATGGCCCGCTATGAGCATGTGCATTGCCTTCCTAGACGTGAATGTGTTAGTGGGAACTGATGAAGACACGCACGGTAGCTGGTCTGTTATTACTGGCGGCTCGGTAATAATGCACCGCTTTCTCACGGAGCTCGTCTACGTGTCGGACTCTGTGTGCAAATTAGCAACTCCTCTCCACATGTACAAAATTAAAAAAAAAAATACTATTTAAAAGATGCCACAATTTTATCGCTTTTCAAAGCATTTCCTTTTTACGTCAATATAGCTGTATTCGATTAAACAATTTCTTGAAGCAATATTTTCTCCTTTCCTAAGCCACTTCAGAAACTAATTTTCCAAAATGTGCCACTCCATCTAATATGAAAATGTGATTTCACATATTTTATATTGAATTTTTGGAAACAAAAGAAAATCACAAGCTGCTAGGTCAGAGCAGTATGATACTGACTTTTAGCACATCCAGATATTCAGTTGTTTGTTTTGTTGTATGTAAAATTATGGCTCCATTTGGGCGTTTTATTGTAACCTTTTCAAACCTTTACAGCAAACAGACATTTGTGTACAGCCAGTACGTCTGTCTTCTTGTACGAGGGCTGTTCGATAAACAATGATCACAATCTTTTTTTGACAACGTACCTTTACTCATCCTCATAATTTTGATGGTCCTTCTCAGAATAGTCTTCCCTGAATGCGATGCACTTGTCCCAGCGTTTCTGCCAGTCTTCAAAGACATGCTGGAAACCATTTTTGAGACATCCTTCAAAATCGCCTCCGCAGCCTTCACCACTGCTTATGCTGATGGACAATGCCTCCCACGAAGGCGTTTCTTTAAGTTAGGGAATAGAAAAAGTCACCTGGGGCTAAATCCGGACTATAGGGAGGGTGAGGGATGCACTTCACGTTGATTTTTGCAAGATATTCAGCAACAATATTGGCAATATGCGGCCGCGCATTATCGTGGTGCAGCATCCAGCCTGCTTCACGGAAATGTTGTCTTTTTCGCCTGACATGAACTTGCAGTGTTTTCAGGACATCCCTGTAGTATTGTCCAGTTACTGATGTGTGTGCAGGTACAACTTGCTGATAAACCATTCCATGAATATCAAAGAATGAAATGACCATAACTTTCTCAGCAGAAGCAACCACTTTTGCTTTTTGGGGGGTTGGTGATGAAGGAGATTTCCACATTGAGCTTTGCTGTTTGTTCTCAGGATCAAAATGATATAGCCAAGTTTCATCAGCAGTGATTACGTTTGAAAGAAACTCCGGATCTTCCTCTAATATGAACTTTAACTACATGCAGACCTGCAGGCGAATGTCCTTTTGTTCGGGAATCAACAGTCTTGGAACCCAACGCGCACAAGCACGTCTCATGTGTAATGTTTCTGTCACCAACGTGTGGGTGGCACCCAATGAAATGTTCAGTATTTCAGAAAGTGAAATTAAGGTAATTCGTCGACCCTCTCTCACAATGGCAGCAGCAGTGTTGATGTTTTCTTCCGTAAGAACAGTAACTGGAGCACCAGGTCCACCTTCCTTTGAAATTGATTGTCTCCCCTCTTTAAATATTTTAAACCACCTTCGAGCTGTGCTGTAGGGAAGAACAGACTCTCCATAGGCCTCGTGTAACATTGTATAGGCCTCAACTGAAGATTTGTTGAGACGAAAGCAGAGTTTCAAAGCCGCATATTGTTCCTCGCGTGTTATCTCAACTGGCGATACTGAACATGTCTGAACTTGCCTCGTTTTCAAAGGCGGGAACCAGGAGTACCAACGATGAAACTACTACGGCGTGTTTGTTTTACATTAACGTAACAGAATATAATAAGATTGAATTTTAGTGCGAAAAATTATGATCGTAAAAAAGTTATGAACATTCTTTATTTAACAGCCCTCGTATATTCAATTTTTTGAAACAAAAAAAAATCTACTAAGCTACTAGTTCAGGGCTGTATGATACTGACTTTTAGCACATCCAGATATTCAGTTGCTATGTAAAATTATTGCTCCATTTGGGTGTTTTACTGTAACCTTTACAAAACTTTACAGTAAACAGACATTTATGTACAGCCATTACGTCTGTCCTCTAATACTATACAATCTTCTTACCAACACTGTCAATTTGCTTTGACTTTTGTACAGTTAGGTTCTGTTTAAAAGACTATTGAGTCGTTTCACTTTTGTTTTCAGGATCATAGCAGTAAATCCAATTAAATAAATTATCGTTTTCAGTCATTTAAATGCCAGGTCGGAGATGGCATGAGTATAGAAAACAAATTACTACTGAAGAAGCAGTCTTTTTTCAGTAATGCGTATATTGGTAGTGTTTTGTCCTTGCTGGTATTTGTGTTATATCCAGTGATACCAGTGACGTATGTTATGGGCCATCAAAGCTATCATCGAAGCTCATATATAAAGTAAACTAGAAATGAATAAGCAATATTAATAATAATTGCAATTCCAGCCAGTTTCCCCCATAAAGAATTAGTGCGTAGGGCTCTTTCCCTACCACTGAACAGAGGGGCAAGCAGAGCTTCGGTAGCTACTGTTGCAGCGTTCTCTATGGTAAGGAGCAGTGAGGGACGAGGGGCAGGAATGCAGGATTCAACATGCCAAGGCTTTGGAACCTTACATCGGTAGACTCACACGACCTTCTCCAAAATGTACCGTACGGACACACTAGCGTGTTTTCAATTATTGTGTGATTGTTATGGTCCTCAACAGCTGTTTTAGTGTAGTTTATTTCATAGTGTACAGTGCACCAAGACAGTTGCTAGCGCCAATTCTTTGAAATGGGTGAAGAGTGTGTAATTAAACAATTAGTACAAATACCATTCCCACAGTTTAAATACAATGATAAGTTAATGATAGTAAAATAGGAAAGGCTTACTCCAGCTCTTCCTCACTTGCAGTGTGAACAGAAGGAAAAAAATAGTAACCCTTATAAAAGCTATTTTAACTGATTTTAACATTTCCTTCTACCACTGCAAATGCAGAAAGGAGTTTTTCAGCCTTGAAACGAATAAAATATTATTTACATGCAACACAAGGAAAAATTCCTCTGAGAAACTTGGCTCTTCTATCGGTGGAAAAAGATATTCTTCTTTCATTGAGAAGAGATAACGAGAAACTGTTTTTTGATAGTGTCACAACTCAGTTTACCCCCAAAAAGACACGGCTGCACTTCATGTATATGTAAACAGGTATTTAAAATTGTTTTTATTTTTTATTTGTTTTAACAGCTTGTTTCAAGAAAAGTTTATTTAAATGCACTTCCTGTAGGGGAGGAGATCCGCCCCCTTCAGCTGCCGTGATGCGAGCGCTGCGGACTCCTAACACTCCTGGTATCTCTGACGTTACTAGAGGAACCTCGGGCCGAACATTCGAGCCCCTCCCTGATTGGAAATTGTTCGGATTGGGTTGGTCTCGGGGGTCAATGGTTCCCGATACCCGTGGAAGATCGGGTGCGTCTCCGGACGGGGTTGAGGGAAGCTAAAAATTCCCGCGTACTAGCCGCAGAGCTAGTAGAAGGTGTGCTAGATCACCAGGCGGCCCCAACGAGGTCATATCGGTAGCCTTCTCCTTTGTGGTTGGCGCGCGTAAGTGGCGTATCCACGTTCATCCCGTCTTGTGTCCACAGGACAGATGGGGGGGCCTTGTTAGTCTCTAGGTCTTGCCCTATGGAAAGGGCTCCACGGAGACGCTGGGCGCTCTTTTGGGACAGCTCGGTAACTCCCTGGTCGTCAGAGAGGGGTCAGTCTTCACTCTGTGAGGATCTGCCCTGGTAGATACCCTCGAGCTTATATATTTAAATGCATTGTTTGTGAAGCTAACATTTAATCAACAATCCCTTACTGTCCCGACTGGTGGGCCTAGTGATAGCCCCAGCATACGTCACTGAGTCATACATTTTGTAGTTATAACATTTATTAAAATATCCTGATGATGGGAGAGATGTACACTCTCAAAACGTTGATTTCTATTCGTCTTTACAGCTGGCTTGCTTCCGAAGAAGAACTGGAATATATATTAACACAAATGTTTTCAAAAAAATTATGCCTTATTATTGGAGCTTCAAACCCCATTTTTTCAGATAAATTACCTATCAAGTTTTCTGCAAATGTACGCTGACCCCCCTGTTATTTCTAACTACGAAATAGAAAACGTAAAAATGTTTATTTGGATTCAGGAAACATGGTGTGACCTAGACATAGAATATTTGGATGTTACGTGCTATAGGTAAGTAAAAAACAAACATTGTCCTCACAAGTCGTCCCTAAGCATCATGGCCAATCGGTAATGGGAAGGGTAATTAGATACAGTAGTTGTAGCTTCGCGATTAGCGGCAGAGACTCGCTCTCTCTCTCGCTTGCTATCTACACTAGAGTCATTTGCTTGGATCGTGTCCAGGACCGCCTCCTTCAATATACCATCATACATTATTATAACTTATAATAATGATAAACCTGGTAGCGCTGGACGGCGCTCCTATACTCCGTGAGCAAGCAGATAAACTCAGGCCTTCCTGCAACAACGGCACATCGCCCATTCACATCAGCTAAACATAAGGTAAGCGCGGGTCAATCCGATCAATATTTTGAACATCTTTCACAAAAGCCATATTTGTTACGTAAATATGCAAGCGTTTACCTTATATTGAAGCCTTGACATTCTAGATTACGTTGAATGCTAAAAATTTTCTGTGTACTTCCGTTTTTATTTTTATTCCGAGCGGAAAAAATTCCTAATCGTCCGCAATAGGATTGTTATAGCGGACGAATCGGAATGGAACATTCAATTTGAGTACATAATGTAATCATGAGAACAAAATAACACATTTCTGCACTTGTATATTCATATCTTTATGTATCTCACATAAATTTTACATATATGAATTGCTTCTTTCTCACAGCGACAGTCCACACAGTTTTCGTGGTAACATTCTCCAGTTTTCTGGGCTCATTTGAACATCATTTCATTCATCGTTGGATATGGCTTAATGTTGGAGGAAGTAAATAAAAAATAAATAATTCCCTTCGCCTGCTGTTGTAACCATATTTATTTTTGTCCGTTGGCAGCACTGATTAAGTAGCTATCACAACAACAAGGAGTACTATGGATGTAAGAATGTATGTATTTTCTTATTGTACACGTTTCTGGAGCAATTTCAATACACATTCGTTATAAACCTATGTTAATCGAAGTTAAAAAATAACAAAATACCAGAAATGGAGCAACGACATACCTCGTTTCCGTAAAAGAAGCTCGATATATCACTTAGACAAAACACAATCGTATTACACAGTCAACTGTCTCAGATAGTTAACTTATTGGTTCCAACAAAACAATAACCTATTGCCACTTAGGGAACAGATCTTGAAAAACTAATCCGAAACACCCGCGTATACGTTAGCTCAGAACTGGATGGCAGTACAATATTAACTCACTTTCAAGGAAATCTCCCACTTCAAACTAACCTATAAAATAAAAAAGAAATTAAGCTTTCATTATGAGTAGGTGGAGCGTTAAAACTCTAAATATAGCTCAGAACTGGATCATAATGTGATATTAACTCACCTTCAAGAAAATTTCGCTCATCAAATCACTCTTTACATGAAAAAGAATTTAAACTGTGTTCACGAGTAGCTGAAGACTTAAAATTTTTTAAGATAAATTTATTTATTGTCGCCTAACAACAATGGTCTTATAGGGACAACTTTAAGATGGTAAAACAAATTTTGTATACAATTGGCCAGTACAATTAACGTTTTAGGAATTATTATGTTACAGTACAGTACCAATATATAAGTTCGCATAAACTATACATTCATAAAGAACTGAAGAATCGATATCACATAGCTTAAGAACAGGAACAATATATCTAAGAGGGATAAGAGGTAGGGAAAAAGGAATTTTTGAATTGTGTGGGGGAAAAGAAAGCATAGAACACTATGTAACAGAATGCGAGGAGGATGCAATGTGGATAAAAGAGGTTTGGGAGGGAAAATGGGAGAAAATAGAGAAGAGGATAGTAAATATAAAAATGTTAACGGGAAAATAAGGTAGGAAGAATTGGTGAGTTCTTACAGAAAGTAACAGAAAGATGCGCCAGAAATGTAAAGAAATTAAGAAAGGAAGATAAGGGAGAAGAAAGGGACTAATTAAGTAACAAGGAGGCATGGAGGTTAAGAGCTACCTGACAGAGTAGAAGACCAGGGTGTCATGTAAGCCAAGGTAGCAACAAGGTAAAGATAAATAAATGTAGCCTAAAGTTGTAAACTGTACGAGGGCTGTTCAATAAAAATGATCATAATTTTTTACGAACATAATTTTTCACACTAAAATTCAACCTTAAATTCTGTTAGCTTAATGTGAAACAAAGACGCCGTAGTAGTTTCATTGTTGGTACTCCTGGCTCCCGCCTGTGAGAACCAGGCAAGTACAGACATCTTCAGTATCGCCTACCGCTGCAATGGAGGTAACATGCAGTTAAAGTTGATGTTAGAGGAAGATCCGGAGTTTCTTTCAAACGTAATCACTGCTGATGAAACTTGACTACATCATTTTGATCCTGAGAGCAAATAGCAAAGCTCAGTGTGGAAATCTCCTTCATCACCAACCCCCCAAAAAGCAAAAGTGGTTGCTTCTGCTGGGAAAGTTATGGTCATCTCATTCTTTGATATTCATGAAATGGTTTATCAGCATGTTGTACCTGCACACACATCAGTAACTGGACAATACTATAGGGATGTCCTGAAAACATTGTAAGACCATAACAGGCACAAAAGACCACATTTCCGTGAAACAGGCTGGATGCTGCACCACGATAATGCGCGGCCGCATATTGCCAATGTTGTTGCTGAATATCTTGCAAAAATCAAAGTGAAGTTCATTCCTCACCCTCCCTATAAACCGGATTTAGCCCCATGTGACCTTTTTCTATTCCCTAACTTGAAGAAACGCCTTCGTGGGAGGCATTATCCATCATCAGAAGCAGTGGTGAAGGCTGCGGAGACGATTTTGAAGTATCTCACAAAAATGGTTCCCAGCATGTCTTTGAAGACTGGCAGAAACGCTGGGACAAGTGCATTGCATTCAAGAGAGACTATTTTTAGAACGACCAACAAAATTATGAGGATGAGTAATGATACGTTGTCAAAAACAAATTGTGCCCATTCTTTATTGAACACCCCTCGTAAAATTTTGAAATATGCACAATAAAAATCTAATCATACTTGTTATATATTACTTATTAATTATAGTTATTCTCACTTTACAGAATGCACCCAAACCAGGTAACACTCAATAGACTGTCATATTGAAGAAGTTAATTTACAGTCTTGTAGAAATAAATACAGTGACTGTAGACGTTCATCTAGCAGAGCATGAAGATCTGTAGGAATTTTATGAAGAGTCCTATCGGTTGAGTAGTGGGTACATTCGGTTATAATATGATTTACTGATAATGGTTGGTTGCCTGGTTCAGAGTGTGGAGGTAATCATGTGTAAGCTTTGTAAGTCTGGATAGTAATATTTGTTGTTTTCGACTTGTATGTTTATAAAGACGCTGAGTAGGAGATGTGTTTAGTTTCACTTGTAGGAGTTTACTATGTACATTGGTTGCTAGCCATTCTTAAATTGGAAACCGTTGCTCACTTTTTTATCTCTTGGCTGTGCAAAGAGAAGAAACTAAGCGGCTATTCTTAAAGCATCAGAACATCACTTGACTGTAATAACTGTATCGCTGTATCTACCTGGACATTTTTATAATAAATAATGAACAACAGAGAAATTTGGAAGGGTGCAACGAATCAAACATTTTTTATTTTTCAAGCCGTCCTATGATGTATTTTTCAATGGCAGAGGTAAGAAGCAGAGAAAGTATAATATTTAAATATTAAGTACCCAATGGTTGAGGTAGAGATAAGGAAAGACCGGTAGCTAATGTGTCAATTCAGTTCCACAAGATTTCCATCTAATCCCGCGGGGAATGTCGCATTCTATTACTGTAAGCAATTCATCATCTCAAAACTTTAATTAAGGGGCCAGCTTCATCAAGATGGAAGATCTTAAGATTGTAATAACTTGTTCAAATTCATGATAAATTCTAGTTTTGACACATCCATGCTCAGGTACCCGACAATTTAGATGAACTGGACAGCAAACAAATGAATAAGTTAAGTAACCTTGCCAACCAGCTCGATGGTTAGAGATGAAGAAGCTTAAGAATGAATGTAGTTCTTAAAACACAAGGGCTGATCAACAAAGCCTCAGATTGATTTTTGTTTTCACAAATGCTTCGTACTGCAAATCAATGTTTACATGATCTTTTTCAAAGTAATCCCTTTCTACTTCAACGCACTTTTTTATAGCGTCTCCGCCAGTCCTTGAACACGTGCTGCAGACCATTCTTTGTCAGGTCCTTGAGAATCGCCTCACTTTTCTTGAGTATTGCTTCAGAGTTCACAAATCGAATACCCCTCACTGGTGATGAGTCACGCTGCATCATTATGATCCTGAAGGAAAACAAGCCAGCACAGCGTGGAAATCGCCAAGTTCTCCATCACCAAAATAAGGCAAAATTTGTTCCATCTGCAGGTAAAGTGATGGTGATCACATTTTTTTGACTGTAATGCAGTTTCCCCTAACACTACTGTTACAGCAGCATACTACACGTCAGTATTGGCTACACTGAGGAAGTACATTACAAAGAAACGATTAGAGCTTTCTCGAACTGGGTGACGCCTTCATCATGACAATGCACGGCCTCACGTCGCATGCAGCTCCTCCTCACACTACTGTTACATCAGCATACTACACGTCAGTATTGGCTACACTGAGGAAGCACATTACAAAGAAACGACCAGAGGTTTCTCGGACTGGGTGACGACTTCGTCATGACAATGCACGGCCTCACGTCACATGCAGTTGCCCCTCACACTACTGTTACAGCAGTATACTACACGTCAGTATTGACTACACTGAGGAAGCACATTACAAAGAAACGACCAGAGGTTTCTCGGACTGGGTGACGACTTCATTATGAAAATGCACGGTCTCACGTCACATGCAGTTCCCCCTCACACTACTGTTACAGCAGCAAACTACACGTCAGTATTGGCTACACTGAGGAAGCACATTACAAAGAAACGACCAGAGCTTTCTCGGACTGGGTGGCGACTTCATCATGACAATCACGGCCTCACGTCGTATGCAGTTTCCCCTCACACTACTGTTACAGCAGTATACTACACGTCAATATTGGCTACACTGAGGAAGCACATTACAAAGAAACGACCAGAGCTTTATCGGACTGGGTGGCGACTTCATCATGACAATGCACGGCCTCACGTTGCATGCAGTTCCCCCTGACACTACTGTTACAGCAGCATACTACACGTCAGTATTGGCTACACTGAGGAAGCACATTACAAAGAAACGACCAGCGCTTTCTCGGACTGGGTGGCGACTTCATCATGACAATGCACGGCCTCACGTCGCATGCAGTTCCCCCTCATACTACTGTTACAGCAGCATACTACACGCCAGTATTGGCTACACTGAGGAAGTATATTGCAAAGAAACGACCAGAGCTTTCTAGGACTGGGCGACGACTTCAGCATGACAAAGCACAGCCTCACGTCGTATGCAGTTCCCCCTCACACTACTGTTACAGCAGTATACTACATGTCAGTATTGACTACACTGAGGAAGCACATTACAAAGAAACGACCAGAGGTTTCTCGGACTGGGTGACGACTTCGTCATGACAATGCACGGCCTCACGTCACATGCAGTTCCCCCTCACACTACTGTTACAGCAGTATACTACACGTCAGTATTGACTACACTGAGGAAGTACATTACAAAGAAACGACCAGAGGTTTCTCGGACTGGGTGACGACTTCATTATGACAATGCACGGTCTCACGTCACATGCAGTTCCCCCTCACACTACTGTTACAGCAGCAAACTACACGTCAGTATTGGCTACACTGAGGAAGCACATTACAAAGAAACGACCAGAGCTTTCTCGGACTGGGTGGCGACTTCATCATGACAATCACGGCCTCACGTCGTATGCAGTTTCCCCTCACACTACTGTTACAGCAGTATACTACACGTCAATATTGGCTACACTGAGGAAGCACATTACAAAGAAACGACCAGAGCTTTATCGGACTGGGTGGCGACTTCATCATGACAATGCACGGCCTCACGTTGCATGCAGTTCCCCCTGACACTACTGTTACAGCAGCATACTACACGTCAGTATTGGCTACACTGAGGAAGCACATTACAAAGAAACGACCAGCGCTTTCTCGGACTGGGTGGCGACTTCATCATGACAATGCACGGCCTCACGTCGCATGCAGTTCCCCCTCATACTACTGTTACAGCAGCATACTACACGCCAGTATTGGCTACACTGAGGAAGTATATTGCAAAGAAACGACCAGAGCTTTCTAGGACTGGGCGACGACTTCAGCATGACAAAGCACAGCCTCACGTCGTATGCAGTTCCCCCTCACACTACTGTTACAGCAGTATACTACATGTCAGTATTGACTACACTGAGGAAGCACATTACAAAGAAACGACCAGAGGTTTCTCGGACTGGGTGACGACTTCGTCATGACAATGCACGGCCTCACGTCACATGCAGTTCCCCCTCACACTACTGTTACAGCAGTATACTACACGTCAGTATTGACTACACTGAGGAAGTACATTACAAAGAAACGACCAGAGGTTTCTCGGACTGGGTGACGACTTCATTATGACAATGCACGGTCTCACGTCACATGCAGTTCCCCCTCACACTACTGTTACAGCAGCAAACTACACGTCAGTATTGGCTACACTGAGGAAGCACATTACAAAGAAACGACCAGAGCTTTCTCGGACTGGGTGGCGACTTCATCATGACAATCACGGCCTCACGTCGTATGCAGTTTCCCCTCACACTACTGTTACAGCAGTATACTACACGTCAATATTGGCTACACTGAGGAAGCACATTACAAAGAAACGACCAGAGCTTTATCGGACTGGGTGGCGACTTCATCATGACAATGCACGGCCTCACGTTGCATGCAGTTCCCCCTGACACTACTGTTACAGCAGCATACTACACGTCAGTATTGGCTACACTGAGGAAGCACATTACAAAGAAACGACCAGCGCTTTCTCGGACTGGGTGGCGACTTCATCATGACAATGCACGGCCTCACGTCGCATGCAGTTCCCCCTCATACTACTGTTACAGCAGCATACTACACGCCAGTATTGGCTACACTGAGGAAGTATATTGCAAAGAAACGACCAGAGCTTTCTAGGACTGGGCGACGACTTCAGCATGACAAAGCACAGCCTCACGTCGTATGCAGTTCCCCCTCACACTACTGTTACAGCAGTATACTACATGTCAGTATTGACTACACTGAGGAAGCACATTACAAAGAAACGACCAGAGGTTTCTCGGACTGGGTGACGACTTCGCCATGACAATGCACGGCCTCACGTCACATGCAGTTCCCCCTCACACTACTGTTACAGCAGTATACTACACGTCAGTATTGACTACACTGAGGAAGTACATTACAAAGAAACGACCAGAGGTTTCTCGGACTGGGTGACGACTTCATTATGACAATGCACGGTCTCACGTCACATGCAGTTCCCCCTCACACTACTGTTACAGCAGCAAACTACACGTCAGTATTGGCTACACTGAGGAAGCACATTACAAAGAAACGACCAGAGCTTTCTCGGACTGGGTGGCGACTTCATCATGACAATCACGGCCTCACGTCGTATGCAGTTTCCCCTCACACTACTGTTACAGCAGTATACTACACGTCAATATTGGCTACACTGAGGAAGCACATTACAAAGAAACGACCAGAGCTTTATCGGACTGGGTGGCGACTTCATCATGACAATGCACGGCCTCACGTTGCATGCAGTTCCCCCTGACACTACTGTTACAGCAGCATACTACACGTCAGTATTGGCTACACTGAGGAAGCACATTACAAAGAAACGACCAGCGCTTTCTCGGACTGGGTGGCGACTTCATCATGACAATGCACGGCCTCACGTCGCATGCAGTTCCCCCTCATACTACTGTTACAGCAGCATACTACACGCCAGTATTGGCTACACTGAGGAAGTATATTGCAAAGAAACGACCAGAGCTTTCTAGGACTGGGCGACGACTTCAGCATGACAAAGCACAGCCTCACGTCGTATGCAGTTCCCCCTCACACTACTGTTACAGCAGTATACTACATGTCAGTATTGACTACACTGAGGAAGCACATTACAAAGAAACGACCAGAGGTTTCTCGGACTGGGTGACGACTTCGTCATGACAATGCACGGCCTCACGTCACATGCAGTTCCCCCTCACACTACTGTTACAGCAGTATACTACACGTCAGTATTGACTACACTGAGGAAGTACATTACAAAGAAACGACCAGAGGTTTCTCGGACTGGGTGACGACTTCATTATGACAATGCACGGTCTCACGTCACATGCAGTTCCCCCTCACACTACTGTTACAGCAGCAAACTACACGTCAGTATTGGCTACACTGAGGAAGCACATTACAAAGAAACGACCAGAGCTTTCTCGGACTGGGTGGCGACTTCATCATGACAATCACGGCCTCACGTCGTATGCAGTTTCCCCTCACACTACTGTTACAGCAGTATACTACACGTCAATATTGGCTACACTGAGGAAGCACATTACAAAGAAACGACCAGAGCTTTATCGGACTGGGTGGCGACTTCATCATGACAATGCACGGCCTCACGTTGCATGCAGTTCCCCCTGACACTACTGTTACAGCAGCATACTACACGTCAGTATTGGCTACACTGAGGAAGCACATTACAAAGAAACGACCAGCGCTTTCTCGGACTGGGTGGCGACTTCATCATGACAATGCACGGCCTCACGTCGCATGCAGTTCCCCCTCATACTACTGTTACAGCAGCATACTACACGCCAGTATTGGCTACACTGAGGAAGTATATTGCAAAGAAACGACCAGAGCTTTCTAGGACTGGGCGACGACTTCAGCATGACAAAGCACAGCCTCACGTCGTATGCAGTTCCCCCTCACACTACTGTTACAGCAGTATACTACATGTCAGTATTGACTACACTGAGGAAGCACATTACAAAGAAACGACCAGAGGTTTCTCGGACTGGGTGACGACTTCGTCATGACAATGCACGGCCTCACGTCACATGCAGTTCCCCCTCACACTACTGTTACAGCAGTATACTACACGTCAGTATTGACTACACTGAGGAAGTACATTACAAAGAAACGACCAGAGGTTTCTCGGACTGGGTGACGACTTCATTATGACAATGCACGGTCTCACGTCACATGCAGTTCCCCCTCACACTACTGTTACAGCAGCAAACTACACGTCAGTATTGGCTACACTGAGGAAGCACATTACAAAGAAACGACCAGAGCTTTCTCGGACTGGGTGGCGACTTCATCATGACAATCACGGCCTCACGTCGTATGCAGTTTCCCCTCACACTACTGTTACAGCAGTATACTACACGTCAATATTGGCTACACTGAGGAAGCACATTACAAAGAAACGACCAGAGCTTTATCGGACTGGGTGGCGACTTCATCATGACAATGCACGGCCTCACGTTGCATGCAGTTCCCCCTGACACTACTGTTACAGCAGCATACTACACGTCAGTATTGGCTACACTGAGGAAGCACATTACAAAGAAACGACCAGCGCTTTCTCGGACTGGGTGGCGACTTCATCATGACAATGCACGGCCTCACGTCGCATGCAGTTCCCCCTCATACTACTGTTACAGCAGCATACTACACGCCAGTATTGGCTACACTGAGGAAGTATATTGCAAAGAAACGACCAGAGCTTTCTAGGACTGGGCGACGACTTCAGCATGACAAAGCACAGCCTCACGTCGTATGCAGTTCCCCCTCACACTACTGTTACAGCAGTATACTACATGTCAGTATTGACTACACTGAGGAAGCACATTACAAAGAAACGACCAGAGGTTTCTCGGACTGGGTGACGACTTCGTCATGACAATGCACGGCCTCACGTCACATGCAGTCCCCCCTCACACTACTGTTACAGCAGTATACTACACGTCAGTATTGACTACACTGAGGAAGCACATTACAAAGAAACGACCAGAGGTTTCTCGGACTGGGTGACGACTTCATTATGACAATGCACGGTCTCACGTCACATGCAGTTCCCCCTCACACTACTGTTACAGCAGCAAACTAAACGTCAGTATTGGCTACACTGAGGAAGCACATTACAAAGAAACGACCAGAGCTTTCTCGGACTGGGTGGCGACTTCACCATGACAATCACGGCCTCACGTCGTATGCAGTTTCCCCTCACACTACTGTTACAGCAGTATACTACACGTCAATATTGGCTACACTGAGGAAGCACATTACAAAGAAACGACCAGAGCTTTATCGGACTGGGTGGCGACTTCATCATGACAATGCACGGCCTCACGTTGCATGCAGTTCCCCCTGACACTACTGTTACAGCAGCATACTACACGTCAGTATTGGCTACACTGAGGAAGCACATTACAAAGAAACGACCAGCGCTTTCTCGGACTGGGTGGCGACTTCATCATGACAATGCACGGCCTCACGTCGCATGCAGTTCCCCCTCATACTACTGTTACAGCAGCATACTACACGCCAGTATTGGCTACACTGAGGAAGTATATTGCAAAGAAACGACCAGAGCTTTCTAGGACTGGGCGACGACTTCAGCATGACAAAGCACAGCCTCACGTCGTATGCAGTTCCCCCTCACACTACTGTTACAGCAGTATACTACATGTCAGTATTGACTACACTGAGGAAGCACATTACAAAGAAACGACCAGAGCTTTCTCGGACTGGGTGGCGACTTCATCATGGCATTGTACGGCCTCACGTCGCATGCAGTTCCCCCTCATACTACTGTTACAGCAGCATACTACGCCAGTATTGGCTACACTGAGGAAGTACATTGCAAAGAAACGACCAGAGTTTTCTCGGACTGGGTGGCGACTTTATCATGACAATGCACAGCCTCACATCGTAAATCAAGTCATGCAGTTTCTGGCTCGATTCAACATTACCTGTGTACCACATCCATCTTATAGCCCCGATCTTGGAGCCTGTGACTTTTTGTTTATTCCTGTCACTAAAGGCAAAGTTTAGGGGTATTCGATTTGAGAACTGTGAAGCTGTGATCTACAACATGTGTTCAAGGACTCGCAGAGACGCCATAAAAACTGCTTTGAAGAAGAAGGGGACTACTTTGAAAAAGATCATATAAACATTGAATTACAGTAATAAGTATGTCTTAAAAAGCGAGTCTCAGTCTTTGTTGTTCAGCCCTCTTAGCACTTCAGCTGAAAATACAGTATTTAAAAATGGGAGTTTTAAAAATTTCAGAGCCTGAGATGCAAGTATAACTAAAATTGGATCAGTTTTGGATATTATTGGATACTCTTAGAAGAATTATAGTTGTCAATATTGGTTAGCATGAAAACAAAATGTCTGAATTTATAAATTTAGTTGTGTCATCTACTTTGTAAAGAGGGTTGGATGTTCGAGTTGCCTTGATTTACAATTCAAATTATTTTTTAGATAGTTTATGGTAAAAATGCTACTTTTAGTAGCCCGACACTTCACTGTGACAATCGTCTCATTCAAGAAGGCCATGAATCCGACTTAATCTCAATGATTAATATGATGAATAACTTTGGAGAAAGTTGTAATCTATTAATAAAGTTTTTGTTACGTTTATTTTCAACGTTTTATTATATCCGTTGGTTTTCTAAAAGTCAAGTTGTGAACACTGATCCTATGCATGGCAAATGAATATCGCAATCCGAAGAATGTGACGATCAAGAGAAAGGTAAAACAATGCCATAATATTACATATAATGTATAATATATTGTGACTCTGTGGGTTCGTAGAATTAAATGTCCAATTTGCAGAAATTCAAATCGTTCTTTATTTGCGTAGAAATACTCACAGTAGCACTATTACATCACAGTCTACCAAGGTCGATGACCACACCAGCGTTCTGATTACATCAGCTCTCGTTACAACATCTGTTCACGACTGACTGCTGGCATGTCACAATCTCTTATATATCTCATTGATAATTTCTATAATGTTCTAAAACAAACGAGAAACCGAATAATCTCTATCAATCAAGATGCCACCAGAATGTTCTAATTACCTCACTCATCTGTGTCGGTAAGTCTTTTATCTCGCACTATCTTTATCTGTTTCTGCAGGCTCTGTCTGCCTATCAGTTCCTTTGTGTGAACAAGCCGCGCGAACCATTTTAGCGCGTACGCCGCTAGTCATAAAAAGGGATTCGCGAAAATTTCTATAAATATTCAGGACTGTCTAAAAATAGTATATGGTGTACAGGTTAAAAGGATTTTATGTTGGTTGTACGGTTTATTTTGGTTTAGAATTTTCAACTATTTGCACTAGAATTGCTGCATATTGAAGAACGACGCTAATATTAACCTACCGAGACACGAGATTGGTAGATGCTTAATAAGAATCAAAGAAAACCGTTTTTCAATTTTCAAGATTCATTACGCACTTTCCAAATGTATATTATATACCATTTTATACCAATTAAACGATATTAATTGTGATTTAGCTGAAAAAATAAAACATTTAAGTGTTTTGCCTATGGTTGCTATGGGAAGAGTATGTTGTTTTTCATGTCGCCATTTTATCTTATAATTTTATAGTTGTGTTGACAATATGATTTGATTTTACTTCATTATGGAAATATTATACCGGACGTGTTCCGCGTTTTAGAAATATAAGAGGCTTAGGAAAGCAGATGTCAAAACAGAGTTGACGTGTATACATATATGTACATCAGGAGATCAAAGTAGCCATGCGTTTTGAACCTAGCGCTCTTTCTTCACGTTTGCTTGACGTCTTCGCTCTTTAAATATTCCCTCGATAAGGTAGTACTACTATAGTTTGAAAGCTTACTTGATTTGTTATAAAGGAAAAACTATTGAGTTCTAAGCATAGTTAAATTCTAAAACTATACACTAACTAGCCTAACCTATACGTCGTATCTGAGATAAGGGGCAACAAGGAAACAACAAGAAGGTATCAGAAAGAGTGAGTGTTGGTAAACATAAGTTACGAAATGGTGAAGAGACAATAATACTGCAAGTATTTAACAAGTTGTGTAACAAATATCCAGAATTTGTTATCGATGAAGTGGTGAAATTAATATCCCTGTTTACTGGTGTAACAGTTTCAAGAGTTTGCGAACGTAAAGTGAGGTTAGAACTGCCTACAAGAAGAGACCAATTTACAGCTCAAATTGCGAGGTAAATAGCAAATTATTTCCGTGACGGGTGTGCTGTATGTTATTTATATTCATTTCGAATAAGCATGTACTTTTAGTGGTGAAATAGCATTATCAAAAGTAGTAATAACTGTATTTTGTGGCCGTGCAGAGATACAAACTGGTGATTTCAATGTCTAATTTACTCACCTGATGAACAAACTGTACGTACTTCATTTTGAAAATGGTTAAAGCAAAACGTGTAGACATCAATAAAAGAACAAAGTATTGGATTACTTAGTTATACAAATTAGTAAACTATTGAAGTTTCTTTTCGGAAGCTTTCATGCTCAAAACTGTAGTAAACTTAAATGATAGAACTGATTTCAAAAAATTTATATCATCACTACCATTGTTTCAGCACTGATATTTATTTTGTTTCTATAACAACCAGATTACACGTTCGAATTTCTACTTCCGATGTACAGTAACATTATTACTAAGTACACAAAACAGTTACGATGTGCAAAAATAAGATATTCCAATATTTATGGCGTAAATGTACCAAACTATGGGCATTCAGTATTGTTGCAGTGACTGTTTTAGCTGATACGTTCTATTACTTGTACACAAAGATCGAAATGAGCCTTGCTGTTTCAGTGCAAAGATTAATATCTTCCTCAAACCAGAATCTTCGTGTATGTCAGAGTTACAGAGGGAGAAGGAGGGAAGGAGAGATTGTAGGGTTTTTTGCAGAGACGTAACAACGCGTAATTTAGCCCAAGAACCGTTTACTTGCCTCGGACTGGAAAGGAACAGCCTTGTTCCCTTAAAAAACAAAGTTTCATAGCAGGTTCTTAAATTGAATATGCCAAAATGTTTCATTACAAATGAAATAATATTTCACAGAAAATGAAGATAGTTACAGTGAAGTAATAAATATTATACAAACTAAAATATGAAGTAATTAACTTCCACTTATCTTAAGAAGTTGATGTTAATACTTCTATCTTCTTTATACGAGATGAAATGCAAATGTTCATGAAATTAATATCATATAAATAAGGTAGAAGTATTAACAGCAACTTCTTAAGATAAGTGGACGTTAATTACTAAACATATTTCTTTGTATAATAAGAAATAATACTTCGTTCATTTTCTTAGTGTTATAACAAAAGACGAACGATATGAATATTAAACCTTTCAAAACAGTTTACGCCACGAAGTTCTTACTGTTTCTATTACCTAATGACATGTAATGACCCCTACACCATTGCAGACACCCTAAATTCAACAGCTATACTTCTTTTAAAAAGCCTATATGCCTATCAGTGAAACAGATAAATCAAAATCCAAACATACGTTAAATAAAACACGTGGCCTTCACCGTCCTTCAAGAACGCTGCATGACAATATGCCTAACCCAAACTACACATTTTACGGAAAAATTGTACTTACGGTTTCCTCAAAAATATTAATGATGATTGTCATTTAAATAACTTTATGCAATTTGATCAAAAAGACTGAACCACTTTTCTATAACTGGTAAATCAAAGAGATGTACAAAACTTTACTGAGCAAAATTAATTCATTTAAACTACAATACCTTCTTATTACTAATACCTCATTTCTGCAGTGAAAATTTTCAGACATATTCTTGTAAACCTTCAACGCAAATACATAACGGACGATGAATGAAATGATGTTCAAATAAGTACAGGGTACATAGAGCTTAGAGTTACCAGACATTCATCTTTCAGGATAAGAGAAAATCTCCAACGTTAAGTCATATCGGACGATGAATGAAATGATGTTCAAATAAGTACAGGGTACATAGAGCTTAGAGTTACCAGACATTCACCTTTCAGGATAAGAGATAACCTCCAACGTTAAGTCATATCGGACGATGAATGAAATGATGTTCAAATAAGTACAGGGTACATAGAGCTTAGAGTTACTAGACATTCATCTTTCAGGATAAGAGAAAACCTCCAACGTTAAGTCATATCGGACGATGAATGAAATGATGTTCAAATAAGTACAGGGTACATAGAGCTTAGAGTTACTAGACATTCACCTTTCAGGATAAGAGATAACCTCCAACGTTAAGTCATATCGGACGATGAATGAAATGATGTTCAAATAAGTACAGGGTACATAGAGCTTAGAGTTACCAGACATTCATCTTTCAGGATAAGACAAAATCTCCAACGTTAAGTCATATCGGACGATGAATGAAATGATGTTCAAATAAGTACAGGGTACATAGAGTTTAGAATTACTAGAAATTCATCTTTCAGGATAAGAGAAAACCTCCAACGTTAAGTCATATCGGACGATGAATGAAATGATGTCCAAATAAGTACAGGGTACATAGAGCTTAGAGTTACCAGACATTCATCTTTCAGGATAAGACAAAATCTCCAACGTTAAGTCACATCGGACGATGAATGAAATGATGTCCAAATAAGTACAGGGTACATAGAGCTTAGAATTACTAGAAATTCATCTTTCAGGATAAGAGAAAACCTCCAACGTTAAGTCATATCGGACGATGAATGAAATGATGTTCAAATAAGTACAGGGTACATAGAGCTTAGAGTTACCAGACATTCATCTTTCAGGATAAGAGAAAATCTCCAACGTTAAGTCATATCGGACGATGAATGAAATGATGTTCAAATAAGTACAGGGTACATAGAGCTTAGAATTACTAGAAATTCATCTTTCAGGATAACAGAAAACCTCCAACGTTAAGTCATATCGGACGATGAATGAAATGATGTTCAAATGAGTACAGGGTACATAGAGCTTAGAGTTACCAGACATTCATCTTTCAGGATAAGAGAAAATCTCCAACGTTAAGTCATATCGGACGAGGAATGAAATGATGTTCAAATAAGTACAGGGTACATAGAGCTTAGAGTTACCAGACATTCATCTTTCAGGATAAGAGAAAATCTCCAACGTTAAGTCATATCGGACGAGGAATGAAATGATGTTCAAATAAGTACAGGGTACATAGAGCTTAGAGTTACCAGACATTCATCTTTCCGTGTAAGAGAAAACCTCCAACGTTAAGTCATATCGGACGATGAATGAAATGATGTTCAAATAAGTACAGGGTACATAGAGCTTAGACTTACCAGACATTCATCTTTCTGGATAAGAGAAAACCTCCAACGTTAAGTCATATCGGACGATGAATGAAATGATGTTCAAATAAGTACAGGGTACATAGAGCTTAGAGTTACCAGACATTCATCTTTCAGGATAAGAGAAAACCTCCAACGTTAAGTCACATAGGACGATGAGTGAAATGATGTTCAAATGAGTACAGGGTACATAGAGCTTAGAGTTACCAGACATTCATCTTTCCGGATAAGAGGAAACCTCCAACGTTAAGTCATATCGGACATTGAATGAAATGATGTTCAAATGAGTACAGGGTACATAGAGCTTAGAGTTACCAGACATTCATCTTTCCGGATAAGAGAAAACCTCCAACGTTAAGTCATATCGGACGATGAATGAAATGATGTTCAAATAAGTACAGGGTACATAGAGTTTAGAGTTACTAGACATACACCTTTCAGGATAAGAGAAAACCTCCAACGTTAAGTCATATCGGACGATGAATGAAATGATGTTCAAATAAGTACAGGGTACATAGAGCTTAGGGTTACCAGACATTCATCTTTCAGGATAAGAGAAAATCTCCAACGTTAAGTCATATCGGACGAGGAATGAAATGATGTTCAAATAAGTACAGCGTACATAGAGTTTAGAGTTACTAGACATTCATCTTTCAGGATAAGAGAAAATCTCCAACGTTAAGTCATATCGGACGATGAATGAAATGATGTTCAAATAAGTACAGGGTACATAGAGTTTAGAGTTACTAGACATTCATCTTTCAGGATAAGAGAAAACCTCCAACGTTAAGTCATATCGGACGATGAATGAAATGATGTTCAAATAAGTACAGGGTACATAGAACTTAGAGTTACCAGACATTCATCTTTCAGGATAAGAGAAAATCTCCAACGTTAAGTCATATCGGACGATGAATGAAATGATGTTCAAATAAGTACAGGGTACATAGAGCTTAGAATTACTAGGAATTCATCTTTCAGGATAAGAGAAAACCTCCAACGTTAAGTCATATCCGACGATGAATGAAATGATGTTCAAATGAGTACAGGGTACATAGAGCTTAGAGTTACCAGACATTCATCTTTCAGGATAAGAGAAAATCTCCAACGTTAAGTCATATCGGACGAGGAATGAAATGATGTTCAAATAAGTACAGGGTACATAGAGCTTAGAGTTACCAGACATTCATCTTTCAGGATAAGAGAAAATCTCCAACGTTAAGTCATATCGGACGAGGAATGAAATGATGTTCAAATAAGTACAGGGTACATAGAGCTTAGAGTTACCAGACATTCATCTTTCCGTGTAAGAGAAAACCTCCAACGTTAAGTC
The DNA here is from genome assembly GCA_030765055.1 of Mantis religiosa. Lineage (NCBI taxonomy): Eukaryota > Metazoa > Arthropoda > Insecta > Mantodea > Mantidae > Mantis > Mantis religiosa. The sequence goes on along the minus strand of CM060953.1, from coordinate 9,201,624 downwards.
ATATCGGACGATGAATGAAATGATGTTCAAATAAGTACAGGGTACATAGAGCTTAGAGTTACCAGACATTCATCTTTCTGGATAAGAGAAAACCTCCAACGTTAAGTCATATCGGACGATGAATGAAATGATGTTCAAATAAGTACAGGGTACATAGAGCTTAGAGTTACCAGACATTCATCTTTCAGGATAAGAGAAAACCTCCAACGTTAAGTCACATCGGACGATGAATGAAATGATATTCAAATGAGTACAGGGTACATAGAGCTTAGAGTTACCAGACATTCATCTTTCCGGATAAGAGGAAACCTCCAACGTTAAGTCATATCGGACATTGAATGAAATGATGTTCAAATGAGTACAGGGTACATAGAGCTTAGAGTTACCAGACATTCATCTTTCCGGATAAGAGAAAACCTCCAACGTTAAGTCATATCGGACATTGAATGAAATGATGTTCAAATGAGTACAGGGTACATAGAGCTTAGAGTTACCAGACATTCATCTTTCAGAATAAGAAAAAACCTCCAACGTTAAGTCATATCGGACGATGAATGAAATGATGTTCAAATGAGTACAGGGTACATAGAGCTTAGAGTTACCAGACATTCATCTTTCCGGATAAGAGGAAACCTCCAACGTTAAGTCATATCGGACGATGAATGAAATGATGTTCAAATGAGTACAGGGTACATAGAGCTTAGAGTTACCAGACATTCATCTTTCAGGATAAGAGAAAACCTCCAACGTTAAGTCATATCGGACGATGAATGAAATGATGTTCAAATGAGTACAGGGTACATAGAGCTTAGAGTTACCAGACATTCATCTTTCCGGATAAGAGGAAACCTCCAACGTTAAGTCATATCGGACGATGAATGAAATGGTGTTCAAATGAGTACAGGGTACATAGAGCTTAGAGTTACCAGACATTCATCTTTCAGGATAAGAGGAAACCTCCAACGTTAAGTCACATCGGACGATAAATGAAATGATGTTAAAATGAGTACAGGGTACATAGAGCTTAGAGTTACCAGACATTCATCTTTTAGGGTAAGAGAAAACCTCCAACGTTAAGTCACATCGGACGATAAATGAAATGATGTTAAAATGAGTACAGGGTACATAGAGCTTAGAGTTACCAGACATTCATCTTTTAGGGTAAGAGAAAACCTCCAACGTTAAGTCACATCGGACGATAAATGAAATGATGTTAAAATGAGTACAGGGTACATAGAGCTTAGAGTTACCAGACATTCATCTTTTAGGGCAAGAGAAAACCCGGGGAAAAAGCTTATCATATTGACCAAGATACCATCTCGACACCTGTTGAAAGTAAGGCAGGTAGGTTAGCATATAAGGAGCAATGTGGAGAAATGTTTTTAATATCTTCGTATGAAATTGTTTGAAGATGAAGTAATCTAGGTTTTCACTGACAGTTATTCGTGAGAAAAACGTTTTCTTAATCTTTCTATAAAAGTATTATTAAATGTCAGCCTGTAAATTCAAGGTCTCTTACACTTTTGATACAGAAAACTCTTTAGAATATTTTAATACGTTTGGATAAAACGGAAAAAAAATGTAGAAATATGATCTACTGATACTGTTAAATAAATTGAAACAAAAGAGGATTTATTTTTCTAGCGGAATTATCAAATTCTACAACAAAGCTGTAGGAACATTTGAAAGCTACGCAACACCATGAAGTGTTCATTTACCCAGAGCGTAAACTGGAACATATCTCAGGTCTTCGCATTCATGAGAGTGTCTCCCTGGTTACGCCCACTTTGTAATTACTTATACTTCCTAGTCTGAAAGAATGTACTTTTTAATTGAAAATATTTCAATAGCAGAGGCTTCCCTTTCAAGAATGCCCATGAGGAAAATTTCTAAATGCTGTCCTTTTCTCCCATTTTTTTTCTTCAATATTTTAACCCATTTTCTGCTGAACTCTATAGCGTGAACTGTGTGAGCAAGTGATGGAGCAGGACGCTATGCTGTACAAGCGACGAGATAACGCGAAGTACTTGAGCAGTTTAAAAGCAAAAGGAATTACAGTTGTACAATATGGCTGCTTCCGTGCAATATGTGAACATCACAGAGGGAAACGGTTAAAAAGTGGTGAAACGCAAATTATATTGAACGTTACATAAATATAACTATTTTTAACAAAAAAACTTCAGTTATTTAAGAAAATTGTGTTAATTCTTCTTTCTAATGGAGATCGATTTTTATGAGTTTTTTTCGAAATGCGAGTCACTAAAGCATTTCCTTTGATTTTTAAAACCTGTTATAGATATACTGATGATATTTTTGCTATTGTTCCTGATAAACAAATTAACGACGCTTTAAAATTACTGAATGTATAAGATAAAGGTATAAAATTAACATTAGAAACTGAAACTAATGGATTTCTTGCTTTTCTAGATTTGAAGGTAATAAGAAATAATAATAAATTACATTTTGGTATCTATAGGAAGTCTACTCATATTGATAATTGCATAAAAATAAATGAGTTAACTATTTTTCACATAAATTTGCTGTTTTCAATGGTTTGACTTATAGATTAATAAATATACCCCTGAATAAAGATAAATTTAATAGAGAATATAAACATATTATTAATAATTCTTTAATTAATGGTTTTAATAAAGACTTTATAGAAAAGAAGATTGAAAAATGTAAATATCGAAAAACTGTTAATGATACCTCTATCCTTAAAAATAAAAGACGATTATAATTTTTAAAAATTTACTTACCATCCTTGGGTAAATAGACATTTTCAAACACATTTAAAGAAGTATTGGAATAACTTTAGTTCCTCGAAATATAGTATTAAAAATTTACTACATTTTTACAAAAAAAGAGATAAAATTCCTAATAATAAAAATTCTGGTATTGATTGTGATCAGGTTTATATCGGAAAGACAAAACGTAATTTGGAAACAGAACGAAAGAACATTATCGTAACATTTAGTATAAACAAACAGATAAATCGGCCGTAGCAGATCATTTTTGGTCATTTAACCATGAAATAAATCGCAAAGTTAAATTATTAAAACAATTAAATGATCCGATAGAATAATGGTTTGGGAAAAGATATTTATTTTAAAAAGTAAACATCGCGTAATGAATTTTGAAATACCGACAGTCAATTCTGTGTTTAGATTTGTTTCTTTATCAGATTTTGGTAATACTAATAAAACATAAGAACGTGATAACTGGAATCCTTGACTACGAAATTTATTGATGGACTAATGATGCAAAAAATCTGTTTTTGAAATCAATCTCCATTAGAAAGAAGACTTAACACCATTTTATTAAGATAAGTGAAGCCTTTTATTCTATATTTGTGTAATATTCAAGCAGTAAACAATGATCCCGAATTGCCGAGCTTTGAAAAACGAGCTTCCACAGCATTCTTCGTGAACTGATTTTAAATGTTTGAACAGCAACAGAAAAATATATAATTTTTGTGCGTGAAGATATATTGTTGTGAAGCAGGAATTATCAAAAGAAAATTCGGAAGTGGAAGTCCATTGCCAGATTCCAATTAGATACGTAATTATTTTTCCAGTTGCATGCCAAGTAATTGCCAAAGAGGCTACACGGAAATATTTAGCACTGTTGTTCCGTAGACATACCTGTACCGTTACTTGTAATTTATAAAAGAGGTGAGATTATGTGAAGAAACCAAATCCTATTTAATCAATTGATATAAGCATTCAGTCACTTTCTAACGTACAAAAGGACAAATAACTTTGCATACAATTTCATTGACAGCACACATTTTTGCAACGTGTTGGATAACATAGTGGAATTATTCCCTCCAATCACAGTCACTGACGGAGTAATACATTTTCTCGCTTTGTTTACATCGCCACATTAACTAAGGGCTGCGCTGGTATACAAGGGAATGATGATGATTATCTCTCTCGATTATTATGAAATAATTAGAAGAATAAGAGTTTTTAAAGTTGTTTCTTGCAATACATTAATACAAACCTTAGTTGTTTAGATGGTTCATCTGTAATATCGGTAGATAGAGGTTTATCACGCCTGCATTTAATTCTAACTCGTACTAAGCAGGATATAGAAAGCAAATGAAACAAAACAAAAGAATGTGGTGCTCCAAGTTTCAATACTGGAAGGCCGCAGGTTTGGAAAACTGCCATTTCAGCAATCAATGCATTTGATTAACTGCTTTTATGGAGATGGCACATCATTAATCAATGTTATCTTTCTCTGAAGAGCCTTTGTTAATACCGTCTACCTGCTGTGTAACATCACCTGTTGTAACACACATACAGCAAAAAATCCAGTCAATTTAACGGTTCGAAAATCTTCCGGGTTCAAATACATATTTCAGTTATGTGTAACACAACTCAATTTTGTGGTACGAGGGCAGCACTGAAACGTTTTCTGGAAACAAATGAAACCTGTTTATATATAGGAGCTACTTTTTAATGTTTTGCGAGTTCATTTTGGAGTAGTTTTTTTCCGTTTGCCCTAATATTTTATTATTTAAAGAATTTGTTTTCAGGGAAAAGCGAATTTGAGTGCACAAGATTTTTTTTTAATTTACGTCCTCCAACGTTAAGTCATATCGGACGGTGAATGGAATGGGTGAAATGATGTTCAAATGAGCCCGGGGTCCAAACAGCTTAGAGTTACCCGACATTCGTCTTTCAGGATAAGTGAAAACCCCGGATAAAAACCTTATCCAGGTAACTCACCCTGACCGAGATTCGAACTCGGGACCTCTTGAACGTGAGGCAGACATGCTACCACCACACTACGAGGCGGGCAGTACACAAGTTTTACATACTATTATTTTTACACCTTTAGGTCTTCATTTACATCTAAAAATGTGAACATCGGCTAAAAATACATTTGATGAGGAATTCCATCCAAAACAATTGATACAGTAAATTCAAAAACGATCTTTTTAAGTACTTAGAGTCATTTATATGAATCCAGAGTTGTCTCATTCTTTGACTGTTGGCTTTCTTTCTCTCGTCTGTCAACTTGACACTTATGTACCTCCATTCTAGTATATCGTCTTGAGTGATTCCTGACAAATTTAAATCATTTTTTACTTCACCATTCCATGTCATAGTGTCTACTTGTGCTTTACTTCTATTTTCGTAACATTCCATCATTTGAAAGGGTAGAGGCAGACTGAAAAATTCAATGTCATATCCGGGATTTGAACCACGGATGTTCTGGTCTCCGTCCAGCCGCTCTAAACCATTGAGATACTATGGCCAACGTGCCTACATCATATTAGATTCTCCAACTGACTCGTGTTTTCCCCGGTAAACCACTTAGGAGTTCTCATAGACACCTGAGACAACTATCTGGCGACTTACTATGGTGTAAGTACTTTAAGGCCCGGGCTTTATAGTTCGGACCACTATTAGGTCAATTAATGGAAATTAATTGTTCTTTCACACTAGCCGTGTGTGAAAATTCAATGGAGAAAATTCAGTAGAGAATTCAATGTCATGTTGGCACGTTGGTCATAGTAGCTCAATGGTTTAGAGCGGCTGGACGGAGACCAGAACATACGTGGTAAAAATCCCGGCTATGACATTGAATTTGTGTATTTTCGATATCTTTTTTTCCGTTCAAAATTAATATTTCTGTCCACAGAGGCACTCTGGTTCAATTACAGTGCTATTTTGTCTTAATTTTGTATATTTAGACATTCATTTTTTATTATATGTTTTAGATAAGCGGATACGCTGCTTCCATTTTTTGACACCTGCTTTTGTTTGCTTCAGTTTCAATTCCAGTTTCCCCAGATATTTATATTCTGAAACTTATTTTTCCATATTTGGCTTCCATGTATTTTGGTGCTAGTTTGTTGCGCGAAAAATATTCAGTTTTTTCGAAAGACATTTGAAGATCAACTTTTTCTGCAGCTTATTTTAGTAATTCAATCTGTTTTTCAGCTGTTACGATGCCATGGGTTAACATTGATTAATTTTGAGTATTTTTATTATTAATTATTATTATTATTATTATTATTATTATTATTATTATTATTATTATTATTATTATTATTATTATTATTATTATTATTATTATTATTATTATTATTATTATTATTATTATTATTATTATTATTATTATTATTATTATTATTATTATTATTATTATTATTATTATTATTATTATTATTATTATTATTATTAATTATTATTATTATTATTAATTATTATTATTATTATTATTATTATTATTATTATTATTATTATTATTATTATTATTATTATTATTATTATTATTATTATTATTATTATTATTATTATTATTATTATTATTATTATTATTATTATTATTATTATTATTATTATTATTATTATTATTATTATTATTATTATTATTATTATTATTATTATTATTATTATTATTATTATTATTATTATTATTATTATTATTATTATTATTATTATTATTATTATTATTATTATTATTATTAACGCAAAAGCAGGAAGTATACAAAGGCAACGCCTCACGTAGAATGTGCCATAAGCCGCTGTTGCACTGAGATGCATGTAGCAGCGGCCAACAGACCGTTCCTCGAGTCGGTAGCTAAAATCCTAAGGAAGAGCAGGAGAAAAAGGGTTGGGTTGCTATTATCTGGGACATGACGGTATGGAGCCTTTACCGTCCAGTCTACGTTACTTTTGAAACAAAAAAAATCACGATACCACACAGTGTGCTGCGAAATATTAGTCTCTCTGCGCGACTCGCTTCTGTTTGAAAGCGCAGCACACTAGTTCGCAAAAATAAAGGTAACAATTTCTGCATACCTGCATGTGTTTACCTTCTAATTTCTCTAATGCGTAAGGTAGTTTTCGGTTTATATATTTATTTTTAATTTATGATCTCCAACGTTAAGGGAAAACCTTCAGCGTTAAGTCACTTCGGACAATGAATGAAATAATACTTAAATGAATGCAGCGTACATAGAGATACCAGAATAAAGGAAAAGCCCGAGAAAATCTTATCCATATAGAATTTAATCATTCTTCCACACTAGCCGTGTCTAGGCTAGGGTTTAGAAAGGTAGATTCGGACTGAAAAATTCAATGCCATAACCGGGATTTGAACCATGGATCTCCCAATCTCCGTCCGGTTGCTCTCAATCATTGAGTTACCATGGTATCAAACTTGGCGTTAAATTCTCCAAATAACTCATACTTTTCCCAATAATTATAGTTTTATTAATGAACTATAACTTTGAACTCAATAAGTTTATATTTTAGAAAAAATGAACTGTGCTTTCAAACCTTAGAAATCCTACTTACTCAAGGGACTATTTAGAGGGCGAAAGTGTCAAGCAAATCATGAAATACTAAAAGCATATGTCTTTGTTTACATGTACTGAGATCTCATTATGTACATAGTGCAGTAAAACGTGCCTAAACGGACCCCTTGTATGCCAAATAACTAGAAAAACGGATACGGAAATACTCTTTGGGAATCGTTTGCGAAAGTAAACTGATTAAAACAGATTACTTTATGTGTAACGGGTTACAACGTATGTATTTTAAAAAATGCAATAATTTTGAGGGTGACTGTACTTGTACCTAAGTTCCATGAACCATAAAGTCATTAACTGTAATCCTTCAATTAAAAGAGAAAATAAATCATTAGCTCTGTCAACTGTCTTCCAACACACGTGGTAAGGGTACAACTGTTTTGTAGTGTGTTCATTCTCAGTTTAGTTGTTATAAATAATCAAGTACGAGTGGAAGAAAACTGCCAACTTTTAGAAATTAATTGTTATTTCACACTAGCCGTGTATAGGACGCATTATTAAAGGGTAGAGCCAGACTGAAAAATTCAATGTCATAGCCGGGATTTGAACCACGGATCTTCTGGTCTCCGTCCCGCTGCTCTAACCATTGAGCTACTATAGCCAACGTGCCAACATGACATAAAATAATTTAACCACGGTTCAAATTCCGGCTATGGCACTGAATTTTTCAGTCTGGCTTGACTCTTTCATAGTGCATCCTACATACGGCTAGTGTGAAACAACAATCAATTTCCATTAATTGACCTAATAGTGGCCCGAACTATAAAGCCCTGGCCTTAAAGTACTTACAGCATAGTAAGTCGTCATTAAGGTAGTTGTCTCATGTGTTTATGAGAACTCCTAGTGGTTTACTATAAAGCCCGGGACTTAAAGTACTTACAGTATAGTAAGTCGTCATTAAGGTAGTTGTCTCATGTGTTTATGAGAACTCCTAGTGGTTTGCTGGGAAAAACACGAGTCAGTTGTACCTAATAGTGGTCCGAACTATAAAGCCCGGGTCTTAAAGTACTTACAGCATAGTAAGTCGTCATTAAGGTAGTTGTCTCTTGTGTTTATGAGAACTCCTAGTGGTTTACTATAAAGCCCGGGCCTTAAAGTACTTACAGCATAGTAAGTCGTCATTAAGGTAGTTGTCTCATGTGTTTATGAGAACTCCTAGTGGTTTACTATAAAGCCCGGGCCTTAAAGTACTTACAGCATAGTAAGTCGTCATTAAGGTAGTTGTCTCATGTGTTTATGAGAACTCCTAGTGGTTTACTGGGAAAAACACGAGTCAGTTGTACCTAATAGTGGTCCGAACTATAAAGCCCGGGCCTTAAAGTACTTACAGCATATTAAGTCGCCATTAAGGTAGTTGTCTCATGTGTTTATGAGAACTCCTAGTGGTTTACTATAAAGCCCGGGCCTTAAAGTACTTACAGCATAGTAAGTCGTCATTAAGGTAGTTGTCTCATGTGTTTATGAGAACTCCTAGTGGTTTACTGGGAAAAACACGAGTCAGTTGTACCTAATAGTGGTCCGAACTATAAAGTCCGGGCCTTAAAGTACTTACAGCATAGTAAGTCGTCATTAAGGTAGTTGTCTCATGTGTTTATGAGAACTCCTAGTGGTTTACTGGGAAAAACACGAGTCAGTTGTACCTAATAGTGGTCCGAACTATAAAGTCCGGGTCTTAAAGTACTTACAGCATAGTAAGTCGCCATTAAGGTAGTTGTCTCATGTGTTTATGAGAACTCCTAGTGGTTTACTGGGAAAAACACGAGTCAGTTGTACCTAATAGTGGTCCGAACTATAAAGCCCGGGCCTTTAAGTACTTACAGCATAGTAAGTCGTCATTAAGGTAGTTGTCTCATGTGTTTATGAGAACTCCTAGTGGTTTACTGGGAAAAAACACGAGTCAGTTGTACCTAATTGTGGTCCGAACTATAAAGCCCGGGCCTTTAAGTACTTACAGCATAGTAAGTCGTCATTAAGGTAGTTGTCTCATGTGTTTATGAGAACTCCTAAGTGGTTTACTGGGAAAAAACACGAGTCAGTTGTACCTAATTGTGGTCCGAACTATAAAGCCCGGGCCTTTAAGTACTTACAGCATAGTAAGTCGTCATTACGGTAGTTGTCTCATGTGTTTATGAGAACTCCTAGTGGTTTACTGGGAAAAAACACGAGTCAGTTGTACCTAATAGTGGTCCGAACTATAAAGTCCGGGCCTTTAAGTACTTACAGCATAGTAAGTCGTCATTAAGGTAGTTGTCTCATGTGTTTATGAGAACTCCTAGTGGTTTACTGGGAAAAACACGTGTGAGTTAGAGAATTTAATGTCATGTTGGTATGTTGCCCATACTAGCTCAAATAAGGAACAGCAGGTGATGTTAGACGCATCACAAAATCTATAGAGTATAACGAGTTAAATCGCGCTGTGTTCGAGTGGTTTGTTAGTGCTCGCGCTAAAGGAATTCCCATTTCTGGACCATTACTTAAGACTCAAGTGTAAGAGACCACAAGACAATTAGACAAACACAATTTCAGAACTACCAATGAATGACTCGAGAGTTTCAAACATCGACATAACATTGTTATGAATGTTGTTTGTGGTGAAACAAAAATGATGTTGATATGCAGACAGTTGAAGATCGGAAAGGGAAAATTAAAAATAGACAGAGAAACTAGACGATAAAGTATAATTATTGATGTAAGCTGAAAATATAGTACATAATACATATAAGTCTATTATTATTTACACTTCATCTATATTATTCCTTCACTGTAAACCTGTACGACTATTTCGTAATTCCTTTGCATTCAAATACAGCCATCTGTAAGACGGAAAATGTGTAAACGGAAGGTAAATATCAGAACGACCGTCTTCTGTTTTAGAGAGAATTTAGTATATATGTTTTTCTCAAATGGGAAGTTCGTTATTCTTTCTCTTATTACTTATAGTCTACTGTATTCCAAAATGCTCTTTTACAGTAAAGGAAATACACAATGGAATCGTTTTAATAAAGTTCCTTCTGGATTAAAGTCCAGTTCTAGAATAGTACAACAATAGTAACAACAGTTCCCGCAAGAGAGGGTAGAGAGTAGAGTGCTACACGTCAGATGTTTCATATCATGATTCTCATTAGTTATAAACTTCTAGCAAGTCATGGCCACCTAAAATAATAAAACAGTGATTAATAGAGCCTGCCATGTTATTTTTATAAAAATAAACAAACTATTCTTATTGCGCCCTTAATATATTGTTGTAAATTTCAAAATAGTAGAGCTTTATAGCCCCCAATGGGAATTATAAACGGTATTCCTGTAAAAGTTTCCTATTTGTGTTATTAAAAGTAAGTTCCCAGTGTGTGAGTTGCAAAAATACGACGTACTGACTAAAGGTTTAATGAAATGATCAAATCGTAAATCTGTATGATACCAAGAGCATAAATGAGCAAATGCCTACCTGTAAAATTCAGACAAAATCATATTACAATAACTACACAGTTTAGTAAGTGGAAGGAATTTCCTAGTTTTCGGTAACATATCCTGAATTGAAATTTTTAAATTTAGTCCTCACATGTTAAGTCACATCGGACGATGAATCAAATGATGTTCAAATGAGTACAGGGTACATAGAGCTTAGAGTTATCAGACATTCAGCTTTAGGGTAAGAGAAAACCTCCAACGTTAAGTCATATCGTACGATAAATGAAATGATGTTCAAATAAGTACAGGGTACATAGAGCTTAGAGTTACCAGACATTCATCTTTCAGGATAAGAGAAAACCTCCAACGTTAAGTCATATCGGACGATGAATAAAATGATGTTCAAATGAGTACAGGGTACATAGAGCTTAGAGTTACCAGACATTCATCTTTCAGGATAAGAGAAAATCTCCAACCTTAAGTCATATCGGACGATGAATAAAATGATGTTCAAATGAGTACAGGGTACATAGAGCTTAGAGTTACTAGACATTCATCTTTCAGGATAAGAGAAAACCTCCAAAGTTAAGTCATATCGGACGATGAATGAAATGATGTTCAAATGAGTACAGGGTACATAGAGCTTAGAGTTATCAGACATTCATCTTTCAGGATAAGAGAAAACCTCCAACGTTAAGTCACATCGGACGAAGAATAAAATGATGATCAAATGAGTACAGGGTACATAGAGCTTAGAGTTATCAGACATTCATCTTTCAGGATAAGAGAAAACCTCCAACGTTAAGTCATATCGGACGAAGAATAAAATGATGTTCAAATGAGTACAGGGTACATAGAGCTTAGAGTTATCAGACATTCATCTTTCAGGATAAGACAAAACCTCCAAAGTTAAGTCATATCGGACGATGAATGAAATTATGTTCAAATGAGTACAGGGTACATAGAACTTAGAGTTGCCAGACATTCATCTTTCAGGATAAGAGAAAACCTCCAAAGTTAAGTCATATCGGACGATGAATGAAATTATGTTCAAATGAGTACAGGGTACATAGAGCTTAGAGTTACCAGACATTCATCTTTCAGGATAAGAGAAAACCTCCAACGTTAAGTCATATCGGACGATGAATGAAATGATGTTCAAATGAGTACAGAGTACATAGAGCTTAGAGTTACCAGACATTTATCTTTCAGGATAATAGAAAACCTCCAACGTTAAGTCATATCGGACGATGAATGAAATGATGTTCAAATGAGTACAGAGTACATAGAGCTTAGAGTTACCAGACATTTATCTTTCAGGATAATAGAAAACCTCCAACGTTAAGTCATATCGGACGATGAATGAAATGATGTTCAAATGAGTACACGGTACATAGAGCTTAGAGTTACCAGACATTCATCTTTCAGGATAATAGAAAACCTCCAACGTTAAGTCATATCGGACGATGAATGAAATGATGTTCAAATGAGTACAGAGTACATAGAGCTTAGAGTTATCAGACATTCATCTTTCAGGATAAGAGAAAACCTCCAACGTTAAGTCATATCAGACGATGAATGAAATGATGTTCAAATAAGTACAGGGTACATAGAGCTTAGAGTTACCAGACATTTATCTTTCAGGATAATAGAAAACCTCCAACGTTAAGTCATATTAGACGATGAATGAAATGATGCTGAAACGAGTACAGGGCACATAGAGCTTAAAGTTATGAGACATTCATCTTTCAGGATAAGAGAAAAGCTCCAACGTTAAGTCATATCAGACGATGAATGAAATGATGTTGAAACGAGTACAGGGCACATAGAGCTTAAAGTTATGAGACATTCATCTTTCAGGATAAGAGAAAAGCTCCAACGTTAAGTCATATCAGACGATGAATGAAATGATGTTGAAACGAGTACAGGGCACATAGAGCTTAAAGTTATGAGACATTCATCTTTCAGGATAATAGAAAACCTCCAACGTTAAGTCATATCAGACGATGAATGAAATGATATTGAAACGAGTACAGGGCACATAGAGCTTAAAGTTATGAGACATTCATCTTTCAGGATAAGAGAAAAGCTCCAACGTTAAGTCATATGGGACGATGAATGAAATGATGTTCAAACGAGTACACGGTACATAGAGCTTAGAGCTACCAGACATTCATCTCCTCCTGGGGGAACTTATCACTCGAACTTATAAATTGAAGTACGGCATTTTAAGTTATAAACAAATAATGCCAACGCCACGAGACATTAATTATAAAAATACATAATGAAATGCAATACCTCATGAAAACAAGTTATTAAACATTTCTAAATAAAAAGTATATTTACGATGCAACTGAAACTTAATGAAAGTTGGTAAGAGCGTAATTGAGTTTTATTTAAATATTCTATGGCTCTCAGCTTCCATTATACTAGCACACTGGGCGTGAAAGATGCTCAATTTTACTTACACATCTGTTTATCAGTAAGGAAATTCAAAACAGATCAGTTTTTTCTTAATGATAAATTTCGTGAAGGGCTAAGTCCAAGAACTGTGTTTACTGACGGAGATGTTGCACATTGGTATGAGTCAAATACATCAACATTTAGATGTGAGAAAACTTTGTTGTTATAAACTGACTACCGATCAAAAACAACAACGTATTGATGGCTACAGAAAAACTCTGGAAACATTCAAGGTGACACTTCAAACTTGGTTTGGAATATCATTATTGTTGATGAATCTTGGATTTATTGTTATGATTCTGACTCAATGGGTCTTTTGAAGAGAACCTAAGTGTCAAAAATCCGCAATGTTGGTAAGAAGATGGTACTTATATTAGTACTATAGCATTAGGACATAGACGTTGGTACACAAATGTCTGTATAGCACAAAGTTTTGTTAGCAAAAAGATCTGAAAAGAAAGCGTAGCTTTATATCATGACAACACATGCAACAAAACTAACAAGTGAATATCTGGAGTCCTGCATCATACACAGCTCCTTGTGATTTCCTTTTGTTTCCGAAAGTTCGTCGTCAGAAGACTACTAAGGGCCTGTATTACGATCTCCGGTTACTAGCGGAAGTTTGTTACCTTTCAGTTATCGATAACTATTGGTTAGATACCTTGTGCATTATGGTGGAATGTGAACGGTTGGCAATATTTTCCACTAGGATTTTACCTTGTTTGCAACGCTATCTTGTGTTTAGAATGTGAATTAGCGGGAAAACCAAACACATGTAATAGCATCAGGCGTTTTGTTTTAACTTTTTATTAGCTGTTTTCTGTATATTTTCATTAATAGTTCATTCGTAATAAGATCTAGCACAGTTCGTGTACAGTTTAATTTTTCCATAGCATTAGATTCTTTTTCATAACGTTAGGTTAGTGTTAGAGGTTATGTAGGTTGCGTTAGGTTAGTGTTATTATAGATTAGGTGAGATTGGAGAATATATGGAATGCCTTGCTAATTTATGAACACCAACAGATTTCCAGTCAATTTTTTTTAAATAAGGCCACATAACTGTTATTAATTCTGATAATAGTATTGCACAAATGTAATTCGGCTAAAACCATTTGGTTAGTAGTTTATCCTCATGAATAAATCACCTCTTTATATATGAATTTTCATTTCACAGAGGTATATGCAAAGAGGGAAGGTCCACAAATTATAAGTCATCCATGAATAAAGGCAAGCTTATAAAATATACATTCTGGGACCAGTAACTTGGTACCTGATTTTTAAAACATAATATATTTGGCTAGTTATGAAGCAATAACTATGGTTTTCTTTTAAGGAAACAGGTTGTAGCAAACTTACATTTCTTCTTGACACTTCATAATAAAACGCCATATTTCAGTCACAGCATTGTGCCCTTGATTGAAAAACGTAATTGAACAAATAAATGGCTTCATTTAAATACCACAGGACACAAGATGGGAAGGTTTTAACATTTGTTTACGTGTGCAATTCGCAGCAAATATATTTATGCAGTGCGTTTGCACCAACTATAGTAGGTACGGCAAGAATCATAAGTAATACTTCAACTTGTATTGAGACAGCGCACACACTGCATAAATCGCAATATAATTAGCAACTGGTATTCTTTAAGGTACATTGAATGCCAAAACCATTATGGTATTGTACATGCAACCAACTACATTACATGTGTAAACAGTGTTTGCAATAACGGTTTGGACATCGATTCAAATTGCATAACCTAAAAAATTTGTTTTATTTACTGTTTACATTACAGTTTGTTACTTTCCTCTGATAATGCTTTAACGAAACGCAAATTAAACATTTCACCCACTATTAGCAAAGTCGAATGTTTACTACTTCAGCATATTTCTGAACATTTATACCTACCCACCTACACATACAGTGTTTCGTGTACTTTCCGGTATAGGTTTAACATGCTTTATTTATTACATTTATGTTCGTTAAAACATGTTGCAATATGGTCGCATAAAATATTGTATTGCTTGGAACAAGTCACTGACACAATGGGGCACTAGAAATTATCATTCCATAACCTATTACGTCAAGTTACCTAATACTCATGTGGGTTATTTTATTCCATTTTCAACATCTCACGAATATATATGAAATTATCTTTCCGCATTCTAATTCTTTTAGCTCTTCTTCTATTAAATAAATAGTGTGCCAACATTTCATCCTCGCTGTCAATATTCAATCTGGCCTGCAGGTACGCTATTTTCTTTTTTGTGTGTGAAGGTAAACTCCAAGTTATCTCACTAACCGCTACTCGAGGTGAGGGTTAGTTTACCTCCAGAAATAATTCTCAGTTAGCCCTTAACCGAAGATCGTAATACCGACATCTGCGTGTAACTCCAAGTTAACCGTTAACCCACATATTAACCGGAGATCGTAATACAGGCCCTAAGACAATATAAGAAGCTAGTTTTTGGAGTGGGTTTCATTTAAGGACTGGTTTTGTCATATATAAAAATGTATTAAGGGAATATTTTGAAAGAATAAAAATTTAATTGGATGAAATAAAGCATTGAATGTGTTATATTTTGCAAACGATATTGTATTAATTTTTGACAGGCTACAAAGAGTATCATCTGAATTAAATAATATATGTAAGAAATATAGAATAATTTCAAAGTCAAAAGCTAAAGTAATAGAAGATAATCAGTAACAAGAAAAATATTAATGGAAGATAAAGCGTTGGAGCTGGTTTCACTCTTGGATTGTAAAATAAGTAGGGGACGGATTTTGCCCTATTTTGTTCCCTTGTTCAGAAACGAAGGCTTTTAAGTTATAAGCACGTTTCCTACAATTATTAGCCTAATTTCTTAGTTTTATAGTGCCTATAAATGCCTATTTCATACGTTTGTGCCTATTCTGCTTATTAGTGCCTAAATCTGCCTTTTTAGCCAATTTCTTCTGCTTGTAATTTGTTTCAATGCATTATCATGATATTTTTGAGCTGATGTAAAGGCTTATTTCTTGAGTTAATGGTAATGCTTGGGGGAGGGATTATTAATTAAATTATTGATGGTTTCAATTGTTAACAATCATCAGATCACAATCGGTACCGCTGGTAAGCAGGAATTTACTCCCGTAAGATTTATGCATAAATCTGTAAGATTGATAATGTCATCTATTTCTCTGGGGTCCGTTGTAGTCTGGGTTAGCCATAAGGAATAATTACTTCATGTTTAAACAAAAATTCTACAGACAATCAAAAGGATTAGCAATGGGGAGCCCACTTTCGCCTATTTTAGCAGACCTATACATGAGCTATTTTGAAATACACATAGTAAAGGCCTTCCCACAGATTTATAAATTTTGGCAGAGATATGTTGATGATGTTTTTGCTATCATTCCGGAAAAACTTAGAGAAGATTCTCTAAAATTACTAAACCTGCAAGATAATCACATCCAATTTACTATGGAAGTAGAAAGAGACAACACCCTACCCTTTATGGACCTCAAGATAACTAGAAATCGTCATGGTGTAGATTTTGGAATATACAGGAAGCCCACACACATAGATAATTACATAAAGAAAACTGAATACAACTCAGTTTCACACCAACTAGCTGCCTTTAGAAGTCTAATTCACCGGCTATACAACATCCCACTGAGTAAGGATGAATTTTTGAAAGAACAACAACACATAAAAGACATAGCGGTATTAAATGGATTCAACCCAGCCATCATAAGGAACACGATGAAGAGAAAAGAAAAACTGAAGATAAGATCAAAAATACCACTCTCACACCACTTAACACAAATTGGCAATATAGAAAATTCACCTACCATCCATGGGCTTTTACAAAATTTGAACGAATCTTCAAAAGACTAAACTTAAAACTAGCACCCCAAAACAAATTCAGTCTGAGGAACCTGCCAAATAAACCACTGAAAAATACAATCCCCAACAGTTTGAAATCAGGAATTTATCGCATTAATTGTGAAACCTGTGAAAAAAGCTACATAGGAAAAACTAAGAGAAACTTGTTAACACCAGATGAACATTAAGTTGAAACAAACAGAAAAATCTGCAGTTTCACACCATTTTTGGACAGAAAACCACAACATTGGCCACAACATTAAACTGTTAAAATCTTTAAGTACACCCATAGAATTGGATATTTGGGAAAAAATATTCATAAACAAAAACCGTGATAAAGTTATAAATTTTGAAATCCCGGCATTAAATGAAGTATTAAAACTTAGTGCCCCTAACACAAGATGGCAGAGTGATCGGAGCTCCGTAGTAGTGGAAGAAGAGGAAGGTTCATTTAGTCACCAAACAGCTGAGGATGAGATCGAATGATCTTGAATACGTTTCAGTTATACAACAACAAGTGAAGACTGAGTGTAAACATAGTGACTCATAAATCAAACTTAAATATGAAGAATACTTCACTGTTAATAATGCTTCTGCTTTTAATATTTATTAATTTTAAAATTACAGTATGTGATACATTTTCAATATCGTCTGTAATTTAGACATAAACTGTTAATTCCTCAGAAACTGTTGTAACTAGAAAGCTGAAACTTGGTATTACTCCATTCTTGATCGATCATAATGGCATAAATTTGAAACAAATCTAACAAAAGCTTTAGATATTTCAATTTTCACTCTTAAGCCCCCCCCCCTCCCAAACACATGTTTTTGGTTTCTGACATTGTTAATTACTCCACACCTTTCTACACATTATGGTTGTTACTTACTGAAGTGGAGTTATATGTATTTTGATTATACGACAATATCTGTGGAGCCATTTATGACATTTGGAATAAATGTAGAACTATTTCGTCTAGGGAACCGCAAAATTATATGTATTTGGCGAATTTGCTGTAGCATATGTTGCGATGATTGTCATTTTGTTATAGTACATTTAGGAGCCATTTTACCAAAATTGTGTATATCTAAGTGTTTACTTAAGCAAATTTTAGTGCCTATAAATCCGCTCCCTAAATATAAGGTATGAAGAATAACAAGATAGATAATATAATGTACTAGGCTATAGAGGGGATTGGGCACCAGGGTCCAAATTTGGTCGATTGTACTTATACTCTCAAGTGGGGCATCCCCGGGAGGAGGGATGAGGCCAGAGGACCCAAAGTCACGGTAGTGCCGAGTGTAGGGTCGCTACAGTTTACAAGTTGGAAATTCTCCGGTAAACCAGTGCAGCCGATATCCCAGCCGCACTTCTACCCTCAAGGAGACCACCAGGGGCAGGAAATTCGGGGGATGTAATTAACCTACCGAGCATTCGATGACTCACCCCACCCCATGAGGTTGAGGTAAGTTCGTAGGGGGAATCGAGCCCGAATCTCCATAAAGCGGGTCACAGACGAGGCCGTTGATAACGCCATCATGACGATCACTTCTACTTGCATCACTCGATAATGCCTAGCACAACCAAATGGTAATAAACAATTAGGGCATTCAATTTTCAGTCTGACTCTACCTGTCCTGGTATGAAAAAGCAATTAATAGTTGCGCTTTGCTGAAATAACAATAGACGATTAACTAATTAGGCTCGTTCGCTCTTGCCCGCTCGTGTGAAAAAGCAGCCTTTATATATTCAGTTTCGGTATCTTCCGTGTCCTTGGTTCGGGATGTCTCTCAATTAAAATTCTATAGATACCAATCAATACAACGATAGATTCCTGGTTTTTCTCAATGAAAACGTAAATATCCAATTCAATATTTAATATCCAGACAGAAATTTCCACGTTAAATCTAAAAACTATAGTAAAACTGAAAAAATATAATAATAATGATGGTTCCGCCATCTGTGGACGGATAACGAAAACGTTACACAGTAATGCCATCTGCCATGTAGTTTAGAAGCTTTCAGTAGTAGCTCTTAGTATATTTCAGTGTTTCCCTTGTCCGAGGGCTGTTCAATAAAGAATGGTCATAAGTTTTTTTTACGGTCATAACTTTTCGCACTAAAATTCAATCTTATTATATTCTTATTATATGCTGAACAAACACGCCGTAGTAGTTTCATTGCTGGTACTCCTGGTTCCCGCCTGTGAGAACCAGGCAAGTTCAGACATGTTCAGTACCGCCTACCGCTGTAATGGAGGTAACACGCAGTTAAAGTTGATGTTAGAGGAAGATCCGGAGTTTCTTTAAAACGTAATCACTGCTGATGAAACTTGGCTACATCATTTTGATCCTGAGAGCAAGCAGCAAAGCTCAGTGTGGAAATATCCTTAATTACCAACCCCTAAAAAAGCAAAAGTGGTTGCTTCTGTTGGGAAAGTTGTGGTCATCTCATTCTTTGGTATTCATGGAATGATTTATCAGCATGTTGTACCTGCACACACATCAGTAACTGGACAATACTACAGGGATGTCCTGAAAACATTGCAAGTCCATATCAGGCGCATAAGACCACATTTCCGTGAAGCAGGCTGGATGTTGCACCACGATAATGCGCGGCCGCATATTGCCAATGTTGTTGCTGAATATCTTGTAAAAATCAACGTGAAGTGCATCCCTCAGCCTCCCTATAGTCCGCATTTAGCCCCATGTGACATTTTTCTATTCCCTAACTTGAAGGAACGCCTTCGTGGGAGTCACTATCCATCATCAGAAGTAGTGGTGAAGGCTGCGGGGGTCATTTTGAAGTATCTCTGAAAAAATGGTTTCCAGCATGTCTTTGAAGACTGGCAGAAACGCTGGGACAAGTACATCGCATTCAGGGGAGACTATTTTGAGAAGGATCATCAACATTATGGGGATGAGTAAAGGTACATAGTTAAAAAGAATTGTGCTCATTCTTTATTGTACAGCCCTCATATTTCATGTACTTATTCGGTACACATTATTTCGGAGTGGGAGAACTCGAGTTCGGTGACACGCTGTAGTGCCCCGGACTGGGCGGTCGGTAGCTGATGAGACTAGCCCCTGCTACGTGACTACCGTGCGCATTGTGTAAGTTGCTGCCCCGTTACTACACGACGACGGCGATGACGACGACGCCACCGGGCTAATAACGAGAAGCAAAAGTTAATCGACATTCAAGCAAATGAGTCCAAGAAAAAACAAAATGAAAATAATACTACGCCCAAAGTCTTGTGCTTGGAACAACAGGCTATTATCCTAGTGGCCAAGCTATAAAACATAACACGAGAGGAGGGGCAAACGTAAACCTTCAATGGTTCTTACTCGACCAATAATCTCCACATCTCCCCTACACGCACTTCCTATACAGCCAACCACATTTATATCATAAACCAAACACTAAATATTAAGTTTCGCTTAAATATAACTTTACAGTTCACAATATGTACATGGCTATTGAGTAAGGACCTCGTTGAATCGAAAGAATGCTACAGCCCACCTCGGTAGTGTATCTGCCTCACGTGCAACAGGTACCAAGTTCGAATCTCGAACCTCATCCTGAACAATGAATGTCTGCAATTGTAACCTCTATGTACCCTGTACTTATCTGAACATCATTTCATTCATCGTCCGATATGACTTAACGTTGGAGGTTTTCTCTTAATCTGAAAGATGAATGTCTGGTAACTCTAAGCTCTATGTACTCTGTACTTATTTGAACATCATTTCATTCATCGTCCGATATGACTTAACGTTGGAGGTTTTCCCTTATCCTGAAAGATGAATGTCTGGTAACTCTAAGCTCTATGTACTCTGTACTTATTTGAACATCATTTCATTCATCGTCCGATATGACTTAACGTTGGAGGTTTTCTCTTATCCTGAAAGATGAATGTCTGGTAACTCTAAGCTCTATGTACCCTGTACTTATCTGAACATCATTTCATTCATCGTCCGATATGACTTAACGTTGGAGGTTTTCTCTTATCCTGAAAGATGAATGTCTAGTAACTCTAAGCTCTATGTACCCTGTACTTATCTGAACATCATTTCATTCATCGTACGATATGACTTAACGTTGGAGGTTTTCTCTTATCCTGAAATATGAATGTCTGGTAACTCTAAGCTCTATGTACCCTGTACTTATTTGAACATCATTTCATTCATCGTCCGATATGACTTAACGTTGGAGGTTTTCTCTTATCCTGAAAGATGAATGTCTAGTAACTCTAAGCTCTATGTACCCTGTACTTATCTGAACATCATTTCATTCATCGTACGATATGACTTAACGTTGGAGGTTTTCTCTTATCCTGAAAGATGAATGTCTGGTAACTCTAAGCTCTATGTACCCTGTACTTATCTGAACATCATTTCATTCATCGTACGATATGACTTAACGTTGGAGGTTTTCTCTTATCCTGAAATATGAATGTCTAGTAACTCTAAGCTCTATGTACCCTGTACTTATCTGAACATCATTTCATTCATCGTACGATATGACTTAACGTTGGAGGTTTTCTCTTATCCTGAAATATGAATGTCTGGTAACTCTAAGCTCTATGTACCCTGTACTTATCTGAACATCATTTCATTCATCGTCCGATATGACTTAACGTTGGAGGTTTTCTCTTATCCTGAAAGATGAATGTCTAGTAACTCTAAGCTCTATGTACTCTGTACTTATTTGAACATCATTTCATTCATCGTCCGATATGACTTAACGTTGGAGGTTTTCTCTTATCCTGAAAGATGAATGTCTGGTAACTCTAAGCTCTATGTACCCTGTACTTATCTGAACATCATTTCATTCATCGTCCGATATGACATAACGTTGGAGGTTTTCTCTTATCCTGAAAGATGAATGTCTGGTAACTCTAAGCTCTATGTACCCTGTACTTATTTGAACATCATTCCATTCATCGTCCGATATGACATAACGTTGGAGGTTTTCTCTTACCCTGAAAGATGAATGTCTGGTAACTCTAAGCTCTATGTACTCTGTACTTATTTGCACATCATTTCATTCCTCGTCCGATATGACATAACGTTGGAGGTTTTCTCTTACCCTGAAAGATGAATGTCTGGTAACTCTAAGCTCTATGTACCCTGTACTCATTTGAACATCATTTCATTCCTCGTCCGATATGACTTAACGTTGGAGGTTTTCTCTTATCCTGAAAGATGAATGTCTGGTAACTCTAAGCTCTATGTACCCTGTACTTATTTGCACATCATTTCATTCATCGTCCGATATGTCTTAATGTTGGAGTTTTTCTCTTATCCTGAAAGATGATTGTCGGGTAACTCTAAGCTCTATGTACCCTGTACTCATTTGGACATCATAAACTCTACTGTATTCCCTTGTAACTACAATAAGATAATGCTTATCTCGAAGTAGATAGAGCAATAAGTGTTTGTACAAGAGTAGAGAAAGTCATGTATACATCACATAACGACCAAAACATTTGACTATCACTTAAAGTCTACTGTATTCCCTTGTAACTACAATAAGATAATGTTTATCTTGAAGTAGATCTTGCAGTAATTGTTTGTACAAGAGTAGAGAAAGTCATGTATTAATCACATAAGACCAGCTGTTTAAAACATTTGACTATCACTTAAAGTCTACTGTATTCCCTTGTAACTACAATAAGATAATGTTTATCTTGAAGTAGATCGAGCAGTAAGAGCTTGTACAAGAGTAGAGAAAGTCATGTATACATCACATAACGACCAAAACATTTGACTGTCACTTAAAGTCTACTGTATTCCCTTGTAACTACAATAAGATAATGTTTATCTTGAAGTAGATCAAGCAGTAAGTGTTTGTACAAGAGTAGAGAAAGTCATGTATTAATCACATAAGACCAGCTGTTTAAAACA
The DNA here is from genome assembly GCA_030765055.1 of Mantis religiosa. Classification (NCBI taxonomy): domain Eukaryota; kingdom Metazoa; phylum Arthropoda; class Insecta; order Mantodea; family Mantidae; genus Mantis; species Mantis religiosa. Next base: position 9,178,648 of record CM060953.1, on the reverse strand, counting down.
TTTGACTATCACTTAAAGTCTACTGTATTCCCTTGTAACTACAATAAGATAATGTTTATCTTGAAGTAGATCGAGCAGTAAGAGCTTGTACAAGAGCAGAGAAAGTCATGTATACATCACATAACGACCAAAACATTTGACTATCACTTAAAGTCTACTGTATTCCCTTGTAACTACAATAAGATAATGTTTATCTTGAAGTAGATCGAGCAGTAAGTGTTTGTACAAGAGTAGAGAAAGTCATGTATTAATCACATAAGACCAGCTGTTTAAAACATTTGACTATCACTTAAAGTCTACTGTATTCCCTTGTAACTACAATAAGATAATGTTTATCTTGAAGTAGATCGAGCAGTAAGAGCTTGTACAAGAGTAGAGAAAGTCATATGATTCTAACACATCGTGCTTTTTTCATTACACACCATCTCGCTAACGGCCGCTGTTAAGGAGAAGCCCTTGTAACAGACTTATGGATATAGGACATGCTGTAACCCTCAACTTTTTATCAAGGGAGAAATTATCTATTAACGTTTCCGTATTTAGCTTGGCTTTCCTTTTCCGTAGTGAAGAAAGGAGAAGGGTGGGTTAATGTGAGTGATATTAAGAGATGAGTCTCTCGAGACCATAAGAAGAAAGAGCCTGCCGCCGTAGAATAAATACCTCGAGCTATTAGAATTCTTGTAGCCCAAAATACTCCTCTGGCACTCTGCGAACACAAAGAAGAGCAATATCTTTGTTCACCAAGCCTCTGTTTGGTTAATAAAGGAACTTATTTACTGCGGGGCTTCCCAGAGGCTTGCTGAACATGATTTTTATTTGGACAACCCTTCATCTGAATACGAGGAGACACTGTGTGAGCTTTTTGTTCTACCTGGTCCATGTTAACAGAATTGCCGAAATAGCTTACATCTGAGTATACGTCCTTGATTTCATCGATAATCGATACTCTGATATCGATATGATACGAGAAATAATATTCGATGCTTTAATGTTTTTAACTTCTGAATTAACGAAATTTCTTGCGTTTCTTCTTCATACTAGAAAAGAAATGAAAGGTGTCGATTATTCATTTGTACTATATGCGCGCGATAAGAAGAGCGCTCGGTTTCCAAGTCCTCATTCGGTAAGTTTTGTTTAACTCCGTAAACACAAATGACAACTTTGAAATTTGAAATGCGCTATACACTGACATCTAGTGGCTAATACGGTAAGCTTTATCATGTCCGCCATATTTCGTTTTGATTAATTTCAAGGTTAATTAGCTAACTAGTTTACAACAATCGTATGTTAGAATTAGAATTTTAGTTCGTCCTTGGCAACATATACATCTTATGAGACACGTCAAAATGTATAAATACAGTATATGCATAAAGTCAAATTGATTACATACAATATACACAGTAAGCAGCTTTTCTATTGTTTCATGTGGTATTTGCATAGACTAATTTACTACAAGAAATGTCATAATATAAATATTACAGGTTTATGAATGTACTATGCTCCCAGTGCTCATTTACATGGTTATAGTTCTAAAAATTCATTAACCGTATAAAAACAATGTGCAGGCAAACATTTCTTAACCTTATACTTGAAGTATTTTAATGATGCAGCTTGTTTAAATGAATTTGGAAGTTTATTATATAACATTATCACTTTGTAGTTAAAGCTTCCTTCCTAAAGGTTCGTTTGGTGCGCTCGAATTGAAAGTTTATCCTTGTTACGAGTGTACATCAGCATTTACTTGAAAATAATTTATATTTTATAAACATTTGTGGATGTTATGGCTCTCGAAAGGGGACAACTCCGTATAACTGTGATCTGAATGCAATTGAGCTGGCGTGGGCAAAACCAAGGAATGTTTTCAGAGGACGCAAGTTACTTGTGATATCTTCGCTTATCTTACACGCTATTTTGCTGATCTGTGTTTTTCAAGGTTGACCATACTGCAGAAACAAAAGAGCCATTAGCTCTCGCTTCTTCACCTCTGTCCGCACCACACCGTAAATCCAGTGCTCAACTTATCTTGCGCGTACTGTAATGCTCGCAATACTATAGTTATCAGATCGATAATGCATAATGTGATTCGGATCGGTAGGCGACACGGATTAGTTTTCCAAAATGTGATTCCTAAGCGACGATAGTGTATTGTTTTGTTAGAACGAAGAAGTTAAGTATCTGAGACAGTTGACTGTGTAATACGATTTTGTTTTGTCTAAATGACAAATCGGGCTTCTTTTACGGAAACGAGGTATGTCATTGCCCCATTTCTGGTATTTTGTTATTTTTTGACTTTGTTTAAGATAGATTTATAACGAATGTGCATTAAAATTGCTCCAGAAACTTGTACAATAAGAAAATGCAGATATTTTTACATCTATAATCCTTCTTGTTGTTAAGATAGTTACTTAATCAGTGCTGCCAACGGGAAAAAATTAATACCGGGCGAAGCGCATTAAGGTAAGCGGGGGATTCAATTTTTTTTCAACCTCAAACGTTAAGTCATATCAGACGATGAATAAAATGGGCGAAATGATCCTCAAATGAGTCCTGCAAATGAAGAATGTTACCACGAAATCCTTGTGGGCTGGCGCTGTGGGAAAGAAATAATTAATATATATAAAATGTGTATGAGATATATAAAGTTATGGATATGCAAGTGTAGAAATGTGTTATTTTGTTCTTATGATTACATTATGTACTCAAATTGAATGTTCCATTCCGATTCGTCCGTTATGGCAATCCTATTGCGGACGATTAGGATTTGTTTCCGCTCGGAATAAAAATGAAAACGGAAGTTTACAGAAAATTATTCATAAAAAAACTTAACATTTAAAATAATTTAGAATGTCGAGGCTTCAATATAAGATAAAAATTTTAATGTTTACGTGACAAATAACGCTTTTGTGAAAGATTTTCAGAACTTTGATGTGATTCACCCGGGCTTACCATATTGGACAGGAGAGAGGATTCCCAAGCATTCGCGTTAGTTCATTCAATAATAATCATCAAATTAGATGTTACACCTATCTATCTCTTATTTGCTCCTATTGTTACTTAATACCAGACTGTACATAATTTTCACAAAGTGCAGAAGCAAGCTAAAGGAATAGTCATGGCGCAGTTCGAGGTTAGCAATTTAATGTCGTAGTAAACAGCTACACAGTCTTTTTAAAGAGTTGAAAGTAAAAGTGAGTCTTTTAGCTCTTCACGGCTGTGTCAGAAGTAGAAAATTACTTTGTTTCGCACTCAAAAGCTTTTAACAAGTCGGTAATGCCAACTTTGGTTTATAGTAACAATCGGTTAATTCAAGAAGGCCGTGGAATAATACTTGTATAAAATGGCGGAACATGTGAATATGGATTATACTGAACCTCTTGACATTTTACAAGAAACAGAGAGAATGAAATTAGAATTGTTACCCAAAACCAATACATTACATACAAGTTCCTGGACTGCTAAACAACATACAAAATAATTCTACTGAAAATATGTTTTTAGCGTTATTTGGAGAAAAAGCTAAACTATGAACATCTTCAACAAACTACTCAATGATAAAGCTGTGTCCAACATACACAACAACTACGACATCAGTAAATACTACAAACATAGCACTTTTTAAACGAATATCTGCAGGTTACAACTTCCTTGTAACTTGTGCCAACTTGTGCTTTTTTAAAAGTCATGATGTCAACAAGCAAGACAAATGAATATCACGACCATAAGAAAGGTAAAACAATACCATATATTTATATATAATCTATAATATATCTATAAATATTGAAGGCTGTCTAAAATAGTGTATGAAGTACAGATTAAGTATTTTATTTTGTTTATAGGTCACGATCTGCGGTCTCGCTTCGGATTCATATCTACTCACAAAATAAATTTTCCCCTTAAACCTTATATCGTTAGTAACTGTTTATTTTATTTAAATATGTTCCCAATTTGCAATATCAGCAGCTTTGTCACTCGACTTGAACACATACGACAATATAAATACAAAGACAATAAATCAAAAGTTTCTTTCGTGAAGGTTATTAGAAAGTTTCAACTTCCTGAAACTTCAGTGCATACACGTAAAGGTTACCAAGTTTTTTCGACATTGTTTCACTACATATAAATTTGTAGAATTTGACAAATGGAAATTAAACAAACAAACATAACACAGAAAACCGGATGTCATTTTTTAAATTCTATCTTCTGTTTAAGTTTTATATCATGGCCGTCTGTGTATATTTCTTGTAATAAAATATAACCTTCTTTTGTTTTGTATACTCTGTGGAGTAAAGCAACTATTATTTGTATTCCTTGGGATTATCAATTTAAAACAAGGCGCTTCTTGGCAAGCAAGTTCTCTTATAACTCCAATGGGTCTAAGTTCAATTACAAGCGATTTTAAATTCTTTTTAATATTAAATTGGTTTATAAAAAGAAACTAGAACGAGTTTTTTTTTATACAAGTTACGTCCTCCAGCGTACAGTCACATCGGAAGATGAATAAGTTGGGTGAGATGATGCTCAAATTAGTCCGGGGTCCATGGAGCTGAGAGTTACCCGACATTTGCCTATCAGGATAAGGGAAAACCCAGAAAAAGACCTTATCCAAGTAACTCACCCTGACCGAGATTCGAACTCGGGATCTCTTGAACGTGAGGCAGACACGCTACCATCTACGCTACCGAGGCGGGTTATGACTGTCAGAATGCACTGGTTTTCTCAATGATAAAAGAGCTAACCTGCATACATAAATACTCAAATGCACAAAGTTTCTCTATTTATAAAATGAGTGTACATTAACGTTGGTTTGTGGTGGTCAGTAGTTAACAACAAATACGGAGATAAATAATAAAACTGAATATAATTCAATCTGAGGCGGAGTCGTGGACGACGAAGCAAAGAAAAGGTGAAGGGAGAGAGTGGACCGCGAACGTAGGATGCAAGAGGAATTAAGAGAGATGGAGAAGAAGATAGAAAAGGGGCTGGTTTGTGCACGCTGGCAAAGGAAGCAGCAAGTCGTATACCAGAAGCTGTTTAATCTGTGTTTCCGTGGCAACCACGCCGTTAAGTCAAGTCAGCACCGATCCATGTCTACTAGCTTCTACCAAAACATCCCTCTTACAGTCCGTGCAAAAACGTGACATTTCCACCTCTGTCCTCTTTAACCAAGCCTTCAACTACCAACGGAGAGGCAACTTACTGCATTCTAGCCAACATTTATACTGATATTTGAGCTCTTCTGGAGTCTAGTAAAAGATATTTAGAAACTGGCTAGTGTGTGTGTGTGTGTGTGTGTGTGTGCGTGTGTGTGTGTGTGTGTGTGTGTGTGTGTGTTAACGCCAGTTAAAAACAAATTTAGTATATAAGTCAGCATTTTCCAACACGAAGATCCTCAAGAAAATCCTTGCACGCAGACTACCTTTACCGAGCGGGTTGGCTCAGGCGGTCCCTCTGTGGTCCACATTCTGGAGGTCCGGGTTTGATTCTCATGGCCGACCTGCCTGCCCCATGGGTTTTTAGGGGGTTTTCCAGGGTCTGCAGGCGAATGCTGTGTAGGTTAATTACACCCCCCGAATTTCCTGTCCCTCATTTCACGTCGTCTTTCATCTGGTGATCTCTTTCAGGGTAGATGTGTCTCGGAGTTGCATGGTAGGATGATATGCTCTTGGTAATCCCGTAGGGTAGGAGGTCCGTCCCCTACTGCTGCCGTGGTGCGGGCGCTGCAGACCCTTAGCACTCATGGTACCTCTGAGGAACCGCGGGCTGAACTGCCGAGCCCCTCCCGTATGGGAGTTGTTCGGATTGGGTTGGACTCGAGGGGGCAGTGGTTCCCGATACACGTGGGAGATCGGGTACGTCTCCGGACGGGGTTGAGGGAAGCCATATATTCCCATGTACTAGCCAGCATAGCTAGTAGAAGGTGTGCTAGATCACCAGGCGGCCCTACCGAGGTCATATCGGTAGAGATTGAAACACAGGTATTCTTCCTTTTTCTAAGGATGAAGTTGCAAATTCGTGACACTGTGTGTACACTACCTCTACCACAAGGTTACAGAGTTAATTGCTGAGATTTTGAAAAATCTACAGTTGCTCTATATTGTCACGGCAACAGGCATAAAAGTTCCGGCACAAATAAGAAAACAGTCGACGGATAAAGTTTCGGATAACGAGCTTGCATAAGCAGATAAACATAGCGCTTGAGATAATAGACTTACCGAAAAAAAACTCAGATAAATGGAAATTTCTGATAATATCTTGATTATTCAGTTTCTTTATTCTTCTGAAAGAGTCTCGAATTACGAATTAGGTATTTAAGGACGTGACGGCTCGCAAAGTGAGTCAGTTGTAAACAGTGTGAAACAGTGTTGTGAAATGAGAGATAGCCAGCTGTGTTGTTGTAACGAGAGCTAAGGATGTAATCTGTTGTCACTGTTTACTATTGTCATCGACCTTGGTAGACTGATGGTGTATGTAACGTAATGCTGCTGTAATCTATAAGAGTATTTCTACGAAAATAAGAGAGATTTTATAATTTCTGCAACTCGGCCTCTTAATTCTACGAACCCACAAAGTCACAATATTCTGGATTGGAGATCTCTTGTAAAAACTTGTTCATATTAAATATAACTTTTCTGCCCTGAGAATGAATCACTTCAAGTTTGTTGATCGAAAAATCACTTGTCTCAGCTTCAAGGGTCATGTTCATGCACTAGGATCACTAACACTGGAAAATATATATATGTATATATATATGTATAATAATAATTTAATGTAATATTAAGAATATTTCAGCTCGAGTTCAACACATGACTTAACGATGTCATTCACCTTAATAAAACTACACCTCTACTCTGAAGACGAACTGAAAATTAACTCTGCTTCAAACTGCATGGCTTCAGTTTTAACAGTAGGTGCATTATTTATTTCTGCTTGAGATATTCTTAGGAAAGAATGTTGTTGTTTTTCAGGCTTATCTGTGTGGAATGGATGGGTGTTGAGTAACCATACCCATGTGAAGATAAAACGTGCATCGCTCGCGTTCTAAGTATCGTAGAGGCAGGAATTTTGTACCATCATGATCAGAAAATAAAATTCTTTCTTATTATAAGATTGGCATCTGTAATATTCTAATATTTATCCGTAGCATTTAACCATAACCATGTGGAAGATAAAACGTGTATCGCTCCCGTTATAAGTATTGTAGAGACAGAATTTTTGTACGATCATGATCTGAAAATAAAATTCTTTCGTATTATAAGATTGACATCTACAATATTCAAATATTTATCCGTAGCATTTAACCATAACCACGTGGAAGATAAAACGTGTATCGCTCCCGTTATAAGTATTGTAGAGACAGAATTTTTGTACGATCATGATCTGAAAATAAAATTCTTTCGTATTATAAGATTGACATCTACAATATTCAAATATTTATCCGTAGCATTTAACCATAACCATGTGGAAGATAAAACGTGCATCGCTCCCGTTATAAGTATAGTAGAGACAGGATTTTTGTACGATCATGATCAGAAAATAAAATTCTTTCTTATTATAAGATTGGCATCTGTAATATTCTAATATTTATCCGTAGCATTTAACCATAACCATGTGGAAGATAAAACGTGTATCGCTCCCGTTATAAGTATTGTAGAGACAGAATTTTTGTACGATCATGATCTGAAAATAAAATTCTTTCGTATTATAAGATTGACATCTACAATATTCAAATATTTATCCGTAGCATTTAACCATAACCACGTGGAAGATAAAACGTACATCGCTACCGTTATAAGTATTGTAGAGACAGGATTTTTGTACGATCATGATCAGAAAATAAAATTCTTTCTTATTATAAGATTGGCATCTGTAATATTCTAATATTTATCCGTAGCATTTAACCATAACCACGTGGAAGATAAAACGTGTATCGCTCCCGTTATAAGTATTGTAGAGACAGAATTTTTGTACGATCATGATCTGAAAATAAAATTCTTTCGTATTATAAGATTGACATCTACAATATTCAAATATTTATCCGTAGCATTTAACCATAACCACGTGGAAGATAAAACGTGTATCGCTCCCGTTATAAGTATTGTAGAGACAGGATTTTAGTACGATCATGATCAGAAAATAAAATTATTTCGTATTATAAGATTGACATCTACAATATTCAAATATTTATCCGCAGCATTTAACCATAACCACGTGGAAGATAAAACGTACATCGCTACCGTTATAAGTATTGTAGAGACAGGATTTTAGTACGATCATGATCAGAAAATAAAATTCTTTCTTATTATAAGATTGACATCTGTAATATTCAAATATTTATCCGTAGCATTTAACCATAACCACGTGGAAGATAAAACGTGCATCGCTACCGTTATAAGTATTGTAGAGACAGGATTTTAGTACGATCATGATCAGAAAATAAAATTCTTTCTTATTATAAGATTGACATCTGTAATATTCAAATATTTATCCGTAGCATTTAACCATAACCACGTGGAAGATAAAACATACATCGCTCCCGTTATAAGTATTGTAGAGACAGGATTTTTGTACGATCATGATCTGAAAATAAAATTCCTTCTTATTATAAGATTGGCATCTGAGACTTTTTAAAACATTTATCCGAGCGTTATTAATTAATATAATGTTGTCAGTTCAGGTGCGTGAGATGCGTGTATTACGGCCCACCTGCATAAACCTTTAACTTTTACGAGGATTAGAGTATCATCCATTATCTTTTAAGGAGGGTCGTACGAGAAAATGTTAAAAAATGTAATTGTTTTTATTGTTTTATAAAATAGTATATAATGTTAGCTAATCAAACAACAAAATATTATGACTGTACGTGGTCTGTATGTACCTTTAAAAAATTAAATGCCCTAGTGTTGCATAGTAGCATAGTAGCTACACATAGTCTTCCATCACCTCTCTTGGAATCTATAAAGCCAACCTACCAATTCTTAACACATCCAGACTTGCTAAAAAGTGTCTCTATGGAGAGACAGAGAACCCAAATGAAAGCCTCAACAGTTTGATGTGGCAAAGGTGTCCCAAAACATCATTTGCGTCTTCCATAGTGATGAAAATTGCTACATTTGATGCTGCAATAGTGTTTAATGGTGGGAATGTTGGCAGAAAGAAAGTTATGCACCAGTTAGGGTATCAACCTGGTGTGTTTATGGAAACAATTTTACAGAGTATCGACAACATTCGCATCGCTGGTGCAGAAATAGCTATGAAATTCAGGCAGAAAGAAGCAAGACAGAACAGGATTTTAAAAAGAAAGGCTGAAGAAGACCAGAATGAGGACACAGACTATGCATTTGGGAAGTTCTGACTTTAAATTAAAAGGCAAACTGAATAATACTTATTGCATTTTTAATTGCCTTTCCCCGTAACTTGCATTTTCTACAACTTCAACCCATTTTCTCTCAAACTTCTTCATCTACAGTGATGCAATTCAGCACACAGCTTTCTTATGCCACAATGAACATTTTGTTGGTTCTATAATTTAAGGTTAAGCTCCAGATGGAATGTGATGATACAAAATATATGAAATTATTTTAATTTTTAAAGGATGCATATGATCAACTTTTGTTTTAAATTCTATACAGATTCAATAAGAAATCTAAATCCAACAAATTCATTTTTATTGTGTTTTAAAATAACATACCAAATTTCAGAAAGAAAGGATATGTGAATTTTGAAAATAATGGGCTTAAGTTTGTAAATATCTCTGCATATAGAAACATATGTAGCAGTAGTTACAAACAATGGAAAATTATGAAAGCAATTGTGAATATTAACTGTATTATCTTAAATGAGTATACCAAGTTTCATTTCTCTTACTTAAAAACTTTGGATGTTATGGCTATTGATGTAAGACCCTGAATATTTGCATATGTCCCCCCTTAAAGGTAACTTAATATGCTGTAAGTACTTTAAGGCCCGAGCTTTATAGTACGGACCACTAATAGGTACAATTAATGGAAATTAATTGTTCTTTCACACTAGCCATGTGTAGGCTAAATTGTGGAAACGTAGAGTCAGACTGAAAAATTCAATGCCATAGCCGGGATTTGAACCACGGATCTTCTGGCCTCCGTCCAGCCGCTCTAACCATTGAACTACTATGGCCAACGTGCCGATATGACATTAAATTCTCCAACTGACTCTTAGGACTACACAAAACCCATTCTTTGGTTTTGTTCAGGGCCTGATAACTCAGATAGGAGACCAGGAGACACATTAAGGTTCGCGAAACACCCGGAGTCTACAGATACAGTTTTGAGCGCTGCAGGCGCCGGATTCAATGCCGCCAATATAATTATTTTGGCTGCCGTGTTGCATACTAACTAATATATCAAATAACTTCTGCTTAGTTCAAAATTTAATAGTTATTATATTATTTTACTACTTACGAAGTAATTTGCGTAATATTATTGGCCTATTATCGACCTTATTTGAGCTCAATGTACTATATGAATAAGACACTACATTGGCTAACCTGTAAATATTTGAATTAAAGCTTTAACGACAAGTAGGCCAAGCCAAATTAAGTTCTGAATACAATTTTCATCGATTTGTGAAATTGTAAAAAATTGAAAGAACTACGAGGACGTATGGGCAGCAGGAAGAGCGAGAATAGATTTTCACAAAGACCTATTGGTAAGTAAGATTTAGCATGTAGCTAAATACCGACAATTAATATGACATAACCTGAAATGTGCCTTAATACATATTCATTCACAGTTAAATTCTCTAGATTAATGTAGCACCTTATAATGGAAAAAGTGTGTAGTTTTACATACAAAAGTATTAGTTTCATTAACCTTGTTACTTTATTACTGCAATAATGGGTTTTCTGTTATTTGTCTTTCAGGGGTCATCCATCATCTCAGGCTACCAGGAATACGATGGCAGAAATCAGAGTGCAGGATTACTGGATATTGTGTATGTTTCTTGTTTTGGTGATGTGCAGTGATCTTCAGGAGCTTTAGTAATGTAGCACAAAGCATTCTTTCCCGCGTATACAGCAATTTAATGTGGCATATCAAATATTTCTGAAAGTTTGAGTTTCATTTCATATCAGTGGAAAATTTAACAAAAACTTTGAGAATAACTGTGGCCAACAAGGAAAAGTGAAAAGTGAAGTTATTTTAGACAGTTGATTGGGTGTATTAGTTTTTGTGTTTGTACTTGTAGTTTTAAATTTAAAATATATGTAATATATAAGTCCATGTAAGGTAAGTAATATGCAGTTTAAAATACTGAAAGAATAGCTGTGAATTTTCAGATATACCAAAATTAGCATCTGTGTTTACGTATAATCTAGGTGGCTTAAATTAAAATTTTTGGGCGAGATGCTTGATATGAATTTTATAAACTTTTTCTTTAAATTGCAATGATAAGTATTTTGAAGAATTAAGTTCTCTTAACCTTACTCATCAGTGAATATCTACATCATTGATCAAGAATGTCACAGCTTTTAACAGCAATTAAAAGTATGATCTAAGATTCCATAAACCTAATTTGTTCTATATTGTTTAATGCAGTAGTCACTATGCAATATTATTGTACACACTACAGTAAATTATTTACCTGAATAACCATCTTTGAAGAGATCTGATGGGATTAGAATTTATTTGAAAAAGCTTTACAAGTTTTTAGGTGTAATTGTGCATTGCAAGAAATGATTAAAATGTCATTCTGTCATCATCATTATATGCCACTTTTAATTTTATTTCTAATATTCCAGTTATTCTTAAAACATGCACAATGTCAGCTAGCTAGGACCTAAACACAGTGTGGCTTGATCTCAAATTAGTAAAGCTTCACAATAAATAATAGGTTATAAATCCTCTTCCTTGTTAAAACACACACACACACACACACACACACACACACACACACACACACACACACACACACACACACACACACACACACACACACACACACACACACACACACACACACACACACACACACACACACACACACACACACACACACACACACACACACACACACACACACACACACACACACACACACACACACACACACACACACACACACACACACACACACACACACACACACACACACACACACACACACACACACACACACACACACACACACACACACACACACACACACACACACACACACACACACACACACACACACACACACACACACACACACACACACACACACACACACACACACACACACACACACACACACACACACACACACACACACACACACACACACACACACACACACACACACACACACACACACACACACACACACACACACACACACACAAATGGGTTCAGAAAAATAACAAGTTAAAGTGATATTTGCACAGCATTTATGTATTCTGTGGTATTTCTGTTCTCAGCATGTACTTGCCACCATTTATGAGTAATATTGGTACACAATTTCTGTAATGCTAACCATTTTAAGGGTGATATAACGTTTCTAGCGTGACCCACAGAAATGTTACATGTCACATGAAACTACACTGTTAAACATCCTCTCATTGTTCTAAGTTGGAATGAAAATCTCAATCTTTGGCATGGGAAAAAGATGTTTAACCTAATATATGAGCCATTTGCTACATGCAGTGATGCGAAGCCACATAATAATTTTGAAAAGTAGATAAAACTGCACATTATTTTGCTATATAATGCACTTCTTGTTTCTTTGTAGTGAACACATAAGGGAATTATGGACTGTCAAAAGAAATAATGGTTAGATGTGTGAGCAAATAAATTACATTACTAAATTATTTTTTATTAACTACTCAAACACACAGTTCCATCACTTTCACTTCTTAACTAAAACTACAAACAGCATTAATAGTTCATAGTGTAATCTTTCATTGAGTTATTTATTTGACACACATTCAGTTGTATGTCATGGACTGAGAGGTTTACACTATGCAGAGGGCTCCATTTGCCATCTTAGTCATAAAGTACATTGCTTAAAGTCCTATCAAGTTAAAGCAAGCCATTTATCCAAACAATTGCTCTGCACATTAAGCAAATTATATTTCACAGTCAGATAACTACATGAAATAATCTCTTATTGGAAGATACACTGTGCATTAAATTTTATTTTTAAAACTGCACATTTTCTTCTTCAGCATTCATTGCTGTGCATATGCATGCCATTGAAGCATTTAAAAATTCAACGCTGTAATATTCTTGTGTTGTGAAGACAGAGTTAAGCTTAGGACAATTTTAAATGAATGATACAGCTTTAATGTAATCATTATTTTTCATAATTTATTCTGCACTTGTGAATGTTAATTCAACCAAAGTGATTAGAAGTATATAAAATAGTGCCATTTATGAAATTTATGTCACCAGTTGCTAATACTGACTTCTGTACTAATTTGACATTATTAATCTTATATGAATCGATCACAAATTTCATGTTTTTCTCTGAATATACTTTAGTATACTTGTGCTGAAAATAATGTATGTACTATTGAGCTTTTAAAATACTTATTAAATATAACCATTAACAGAGCTGCTTTGGTGTCATTTTAAAGAAATAGTGCTATTTTTTTGTACATAGTTGTTGTTATCATTTCAAATTTATATACATATTTCTTTAGGTTTTTTTTTTCTCACTGTTATTCCAGGGAATTTTTCAACATTCTGTGTACAAAGAAATTGCATTACATATAACGTTATGGTAACCTTACCTGTTTTCCTGTATCTACAGAATCATTATTTTAGTGTTATCTTTATTTTAAGTATTACACTAAGAAGCTTGAGGGAAAGGGTATACAGATATCTTGTATAATCTCAACAGCATCTTAAGTGATCTCACTCTCTCGTTTTTAAAATTTTAATTGTTTTTAAAGACAAAATTATCAATTTGCAACAGGAATAAAGATATAATGCTTTGTGGAAGTCAATTATTCATATTTAACAGGAAAAGTTCAAGTGGATTCTTCCAATTCTTTTTACAAATTGGACAACTTCTTTCGAAGTCACATTTCGCACACTGATGAATAGTTTATCGCACATTTCCTCAGCGTATTTGACGCGTATTATCCTAATATGAAATAGTTGATATGTGCCGTAAACTATTCATGTGTGACGAGAAGTGATTTCGAAAGAAGTTGGATTCCATCAGTCAGTGAAAATGGGAGCCGAAGGGAAGGGGAGGTGAATGCACCATAGCTCGGTCGCAATAGAAGCTTACTACATTACCGGCCGCACCGGCCGTAGTTGCCAAGGTCGCCGGGGTCTAAAGATTTAGGAAAGAGCGCCCTATGCGTCTTCAGATTTTAACACGGAGTTGAGCATCTGGTATTAATCTGTGGTTTTGTTTCTCTCGTCTGTGCATGTTGTTCGGTCAACTTGTCACTTCTATACCTGCATCAGTTTGAGGTAGAGTAACTCTAAATATCAATGCGCTGAGCTTGCTTACAGAAACTAATCCTGTGTTAACTACATGGTATCTACAACATTACATATCCGTTAGTGAAAAAACAGTCTTTATAAACTCACTTTCGATGTCTTCTATGCCCTTCGATCGGGTTATTTCGGGTTTATATTCCATAGTACAATACCATCACAGACAGTTTCGTGGGTTACCTCCGTGCCAAGTTAAATAACCAATTAAAATATAATATCGATACCTAAAGTCCCACATTAAATCTAAAAATTATAGCAAAACTATAAATGTATAGTAATAACGACTGCTACGCCATCTCTGCTTAGATAAGGAAACAAATTAGAGAGTAGCGCCATCTGCCATATACATAGTTTAGAAGCTCGATACAGAAACAGCAGTATCGCGATAAAAGATTATGACCTGTCGTTTGTTAGTCTCGCAAAAACTCGAGAACGTCTGAACGATTTGCCTAATTTTGATTTCGTATAAGTCCAAGGAAGGCTAAAAAGGGGAGGAAAAACATCCTGAAATGATAATGGATCGAGTTATTAACTAAATATAAATGTACACGCACAAACCTTTAGTTAACACATACATCTTCTTTTATTTTAGACCAACAAAAGCACTACGAAGTACAAAGATATTCCACTTCTTGCCAAAGACTTCAAAGATATTTCACTTAGCATATTTTATTAAGTAACGTTTATCATTTGTTATCAACACTGAATTTGTTATATAGCTTAATAAGAAGATTAGACACAAAATCAATTTCTGGATGTACTATGAGACTATAAATATTTGACCAGGGACAGTTGTTCTGAAATATTGATGAATCATTGGATACCTTTTAACAATTTGTGTTTGCGAAGACGTGAATATTAATTCACTTGACACAACATTAATTGAATTCCTTTGTAACTTTGTGAAAATAAAAGAATGGATAAAAAGAACTGGATAAAAGCTTCAAGATGAGGATCTTTGTGAAGAAATGAATGTGATGGAAAATGCTTACAGTACCAAAATTTAAGAATGAAACCCATTATTATTGAGAAGTTAATTTCTTTAACTTGAAAACTTTGGATGTTATGGCTACTTATGTAAGACTCTGAATATTTGCATACGTCCCTCCTTAAGCTATTTTATTTACATGCTAAGCATTGCCTTACCAAATATTTTCATCTAAACGTAAAATTCCAAACCAAAACAAAAGTTCACTATCCATAATCATATATTTCCTTCGTACTCTACACATTTCCATGAGATGGATGTTAATATTAATAAGTTAAAAGCAAATATTTGGTTGTTTACGTCCAAAATGGCATCTTGAAGCTTTATTCAACAATCAGCTTAACAAAAGAAGATAGTCAACATTATGTCTTATACATTTTTCCTTCGCGTAGAAGTATATAGTGGTAGAGAGATATTAACTTCAAGCAAAGTGTTCGATATAAGGATTTTACTGGAAGATTTCACACGTTTTGATATCTCCTGGAAGAAAAATCAGCAAAAGGTCCATGTTTGTGTCGGCTGTGTATATATGTGTACAGCATAATTTAAAATTGAAGATGTTCAAGGAAACTCATCCACAAATAACACTTTATGTGTAAAATTTTTCGAAATTAAACTGAAACTATTTTGATTAAGATGTCATATATTTACGATATTACGAGGGTGGGTCAAAAAGTAATGCCTTCTATTTTTTACCTTAAATAAGTAAGTTATGCGAAAACTTTAAATTTGGCGCAATTCCTCAAACCTTCACACACGACTGGACATTGGAGATCTGAATGTCAGACCTTCGGTCTCAAGCCAGATCAGAGCTACACCCTCTACTGGCAGTGGAGTGTTTTGTAAGGAAGGATAATATGCGGCAGGACATGAGGTTGAAGTTATATATAAGCCATCTGATGTGTTATTTTATGCGCCTAGAAGCAGCCTCAGACGTTTGTAGCGCTCTCCAGGATCGATGTCGTACTCACCTAGACCGCGGATGAGGGAGTTGAAGTTGTGGGAGAGGTCTGAAATCTTCTTCTCCATTCCCCTTCAGGAGTAACCTTCGTAAGTCAACAGGTGGCAGCACCTGCAAAATGGATGACATCGACATTCGTATTAGACAGCGTTCTGTGATTGAAGTTTTGACTGCGGAAGGTGAAACGCCAATTCACATTCACGAAAGGCTAAAAAATGTCTATGGTGATGCAACGGTGGATGTCAGCACTGTTAGACGATGGGTTCGTCCCTGTAACGAAGCTGAAGGGCAGACACCATTGACAGATGAAAAGCGAAGCGACAGACTGGTGACTGCAATGATTCCATGCAACATTCAGCGAGTCGATGACATCATTCGTGGTGATCGCCGGGTAACAACAGGTGAATTGTGTCGCATTACCTCCCTCAGTAAAGACAGTGAGATGGCGATTATTCAACAACTGGGTTACTCAAAAGTTTGTTCACGCTTGGTACCAAGAATGTTAACCGCCCAAAACAAAGAAACAAGGAAAACAATAGCCTCCGAACACTTGCAGCGCTTCAATTTGGAGGGAGAGGAGTTTCTGGAAAAAAAATTGTTACTGGAGACGAAACGTGGATTCATTTTTTTGAACCTGAATCAAAGAGGCAGTCAATGGAATGGCATCACACAACGTCACCGAAGACAAAAAATTCAAAACTCAGCGGTCGGCAGGGAAAGTTAAGGCGACAGTGTTTTGGGATGCAGAGGGTGTGCTTGTGATTGATTTTTTGGAGCAGGGATGCACAACAAATTCTGTCCAATACGTCAGAACTCTCAAAAACTAAAAGCACGTCTTCACCGAGTTCGCCCAACAAAAACTATGGCAGATGTTCTTCTTTTGCATGAGAATGCAAGACCACACACCAGCCGTTACACCATTGCAGAAAGTGAGAAATTGGAATGACAAGTCTTACCTCACCTCCCATACAGCCCTGACTTGGCACCATCAGACTTCCATCTGTTCGGGCCACTAAAGGAACCTCATCGTGGGATACATTTTGAAGATGAGGAAGCTATGAAAACGTCCGTGCGTCAATGGCTTAGGAAGCAAGACCGTGTGTTTTACCACACTGGAATACATGCCCTAGTTAAAAGGTGGACCAAAACTGTGGGAAAGGACGGAGATTATATTGAATAGTGAAAAATTAATCGTCAATGTGGATTTTTCAAGCTATGTAAATTGAATTAAATTTTCTTGGCAATTAAAAGAGAGAAAAAAATAGGAGGCATTACTTGTCAGTAGCAGTAGTAGTGGCGCTTAGGGGCGCACAACAGCTGAGGTCATTAGCGCCCGAGCTCAGACTAGGAAAAGCCCACCTGAAATGTAAACGCTAAAAACAATAAAATCCACTAAGAGGTCCGAAACACAAAAAACATAAAAGATGCTCACACTGTTAAAATAGCTAAAATGGGAGTGCCGAGATGAACCTAAAATGAGGCATGGCGAGGGATGTTGAAATCATATGGAACCAAGCATTCCGCTGCGCTGTAAAAAGTCAAAGAGGCCCTTCACAGCAGCAATATCATCCCTCAGCATTGCGCTGAGGTTGGGTGCCAAACACAAGGAGGAGCGCAACGTTGAATAAAATCGGCACTCCACTAAAAAGTGCTGCACCGTCAAAGGCTCACCGCAGTGAGAACAATGAGGTGCTGAGTCCTGGCGTAACAAGTGTTGATGGCTAAAACAGCAGTGCCCGATGCGAAGTCTAGCTAAAATAACCTCTTCCCTGCGAGAAGAACGTGAAGATGTGGCCCAGGGAATCGGAAGAGGTTTAACCTCCCGGAGTTTGTTCCCAACGAGCGCGGACCAGTCATCATGCCAGCGAGTGTTGATGGCTCGGCGAAGGGAAGCACTAAGATCCTCGAAAGGAACAGGATTGCTAAAAACAGTGGGGGATAAAATAGCAGACTTCGCGGCGGCGTCAGCAGCCTCGTTGCCCGGAATGCCTACGTGTCCGGGAACCCAAACGAACGACACGTGGAACCCTGAATTATGGAGCGAATGCAGCCGATCCTGTATTCGCTGTACTAGGGGATGGCTGGGGTACAGCGAACGAATGCTCTGTAGAGCACTCAGAGAATCGCTACATATGGCAAAGTGGTTATAGTGCTGCTGGCTGATAAAAAGTAGGGCTTGATAGATACTAAAAAGTTCAGCGGTAAAAATCGAGCACTGTCCGGAAAGACGAAACGTAAAACTCTCCGCAGCAGCTACGAAGGCACAGCCAACACCTCGGTCGGTTTTAGAGCCGTCCGTAAAAATAAAACTGTAGTTCTTAAAATGCTGCTGAAGTTCTAAAAATGCGGATTGGATGCCAGTGGTCGGAAACGCAGACCTGGGCATCGACGTCAACCCAAGGTGGAATAGGGTGTCATACCGCGACCAAGGAGGAAAAATAGATTCCCTGCGAGGTAATACTGGCGGTAGTGTGACGTCCAGGGCCCGAAGAAGCAGGCGAAACCGAACACCGGGTGGAAGTAGTGCAAGGGGGCTGACAGCGTACTGGCGATCAAGAGACGAGTCAAAGAAAGGCTTGTACGTTGGGTGCGTGGGTAGAGAGGATAGACGGCATGCATAGGTGCCTAAAAGAATATCTCGCCTATAGCACAGGGGAGGTTCAGCTGCTTCAGCGTACAGACTGGGGATGGGGCTTGTTGGAAAAGCACCAGTAGCTAGGCGTATCCCCCGATTGTGCACAGGATCCAAACGGCTCAAAATGGAAGGCCGTGCCGACGAATATACCACACTCCCATAGTCAAGCTTTGATCGTACCAGGGACCGATAGAGCTGTAAGAGCACGGTCCGAGCAGCTCCCCAGGATGTACCTGATAAGACACGTAAGATATTGAGGGACCGGGCACAGCGACCTTTCAGGGAAGCGATATGAGAATCCCAGCTAAGCTTCCTATCGAACACCAATCCTAAAAATTTAGTTTCCTCTGCAAATGGAAGCGTATGGGGACCGAGGTGGAGTGAGGGTGAATCAAACGCCTTACGGCGCCAAAAGTTCACGCACACGGTCTTCTCGGTGGAGAAATGGAAGCCGTTGTGAAGGCTCCAAGTGTAAAGGCGATCTAAACAGACCTGAAGCCGACGCTCCAAGATACTCGTCCGCCGAGAGCTACAATATACGGCGAAGTCATCAACAAATAACGAAGAGGATATTCCAGCAGGAATACACTCAGTGATAGGATTGATGGCGATGGCAAAGAGGGTAACGCTGAGGACCGAACCCTGGGGTACCCCGTTTTCCTGATGGAAAACGCGGGATAGGTTACATCCCACCCTAACACGAAAGGACCGCTCCATCATGAATTCCCGGAGGAAAATGGGAAGTCGACCACGAAGACCCCACTGATGTATGGTGCGTAGTATGCCAGTCCGCCAACAGGTGTCATAGGCTTTCGTAAGGTCAAAAAAGACGGCCACAGTTTGGCAGTGGCGCAGGTAGGCGTTCATGATATGAGTCGAGAGGGAAATCAGGTGATCAGTGCTGGAACGGTAACGGCGAAATCCGCATTGGATGTTGCACAGAAGGTTCTCCGACTCAAGCCACCATCGTAAGCGCCCATTAATCATGCGCTCCATCACCTTACACACTGTACTGGTGAGGGAGATGGGGCGGTAACTGGAGGGCAAACGGCGGTCCTTACCCGGTTTTGGGACCGGAATGATAGTTGCCTCGCGCCAAGCTGTAGGGAAAACTCCGTCACGCCAGATGCGGTTGTACATGCGTAGCAGAAAGTCTTTACCAGCAGAGGAGAGGTGTTGAAGCATAGCCACGTGAACACCATCAGGCCCAGGAGCGGATAAGGGAGAGGAGCATAACGCCCAGTCCAGCTCCCGGAAGCTAAATTCTGCGTTGTAGCACTCCAGGTTAGCAGAGCGGAAAGATAATTCCTGGGCCTCAATCTGAGACTTGAGGACCCGAAACGTCGAAACATAGTTGGCAGAGCTGGAGGCTGCAGCAAAAGTGCTACCCAGGCAGTTAGCAACATCAACGGCATCTACAACAGTGAGTGGTCCATCCTGAAGTCCAGGAATGAATGAGGGTGGCCGTTTACCCGCAACACGATGGAGTTTCTCCCAAACCACAGAAGAAGGGGTGTTGTGCGAGAAAGAGGCAACAAAGGAAGTCCAGGACGCTCTTTTGCTAGCCCTAAAAACACGTCCGGCTTGTGCGCGCATCTGTTTATAAGCTACCAAGTTCTCGACGGTGGGGTGATGTTTAAATACCCTAAGAGCTTTCCGGCGTGCGCGAAGGGCATCGCGGCACTCAAGAGTCCACCACGGGACAGGCAAACGCCGAGGCTCCGTGGAGGATTTCGGAATAGATTGCTCGGCAGCGGAGACAACAACTGAAGTGAAATGGTCGACCAGAAGGTCAATAGAAGTAAACTGTGAATCCTTGAATGTGGCAGCTTCGGAAAGAGCGCCCAGTTAGCTTTGGAGAGCTGCCATAAGGATGCACGCGAGCGGGGAACGTTGTGGGAGAGTAACGTTAGCACACATGGGCAGTGATCACTGGAATGAGTGTCAGATACTACATGCCATTGGAAACAATGAGCAAGCTGTGTGGAGCAGAGAGAAAGATCGAGATGGGAGGGAGTACCGGTGGAATCGGAAAAAAGGTGGGTTCACCAGTGTTTAAAACAAGGAGAGGAAACTGGTCAAAGAAGTCAGCAAGTAGGGTTCCCCTTGCACACGCCCTAGGAGAGCCCCAACACGGATGATGGGCATTAAAATCCCCCAAAAGAAGAAAGGGTGTGGGGAGCTGCGACGCGAGTTGAGAGAGGTCGGCAAGAAGGACGGAGTCTGAAGGGGGGAGGTAAACTGTGCATAAGGTAAACGATAAACCGGGAAGACTGAGCCGAAGAGCAACAGCTTGCAAAGTAGTGTTAAGGGGCAGAGGTTGACCAAAAACATCAGCACATGTGAGAATCGTGACACCACCATGAGCAGGAGAGCCCACTTCCGGCACAAGGTCGAAGCGTACCGGAATATAATGACGCAAATCAAAAGCATCCTGAGGGCGAAGTTTGGTCTCTTGTAAACAAACCGCTATGGGGTTGTAGGTCCTCAACAAGAGCTGGAGCTCTGCCCTATGTGAGCGCACACCACGAATGTTCCACGTTAAGAGAGCCATGGAAAAGAGCTAGGGAGGAGCGGCGGTGTTAGGGAGAAAATTAAATATTGCAGGGCGCGAGGAATGCGGGTTCAGGTAGTCGGACGTCGTTTCTCTTTTTTCCGCACTTTGGCGGACTTGGGACCGACAAACGGTCGCTCCATGGGCGACTCCTCAGATGTGCGGGAGTCGGAAGAGTCCCTTCGAGAAGGGGATCGGGAAACCGACTGAACAGAAGTCCTTCCGGTTCCTCGAATGCGACTACGGGAGCGGCAACCCGTAGAAGTACCGGGAGTAGTGCTGACCGACACAGAACGTGAAACTGCAGCTGGGGCAGTAGAGGAGCTAGACGAGGCTGCTGGTGCCAACGCCTTAAAAGGTGTGGCAGTCTCCAGGAAGTCGCATTGGGTTGAAGCATCCGAAACATTGAGGGTCCGTGTGGCAACAGACTGCGTCGCATGCACAGGAGAGCGACGAACTGCTGATGCGTAACCTAAGCTGGCAGCGGGTTTCAATTGCTCAAACCGTCTTTTTGCCTCTAGAAAGGACAGACGTTCCTTGACGCGCAGTTCCTGAATGGCCTTCTCATCAAGAAACTGCGGGCATTGCCGGGAGCTGGAGGGATGCGTACCACCGCAATTGACGCAGACCGGGTCGCGGGTACATATAGCGTCGCCATGGGGAGGTAAACTGCAACGGTCACATACAGCATCAAAAGTACAACGGGCCTGAGTATGCCCAAACCGCTGACACCTAAAAACGCGCATGGGGTTTGGGACATACGGTCGCACTGCAGCACGTTCGTACCCACAATAGATAGCGTCCGGTAATGTGGTTCCTTTGAAAGTGAGGAAGACTGTCCGCAACGGAACAGACTGTCCATCACGTTTACCAAGGAGACGGTACGCCTCGCACACATTCTGGTCAGTCAAATTAGATGCTATTTCCTCGTTAGAGAGGCCGTCCAAACTGGAGGTTGTCACGACCCCTCTACAGCTATTCAAAGTCTTATGTGGGGCTACCCGAATGGGGTAGGAACCCAACAAGCAAGCCTTCAGGAGCTTACTGGACTGATCCTGGTTCTTGGTTTCTACCAAAAGGGTACCGTCTCTTAACCGAGTTGCAGATTTTAGAACGCCACATATCCGATCAAGCTCACGTTGGATATAGAAAGGACTAATGTCTCGCATTGTCTTGTTTTCACAAGTCAGGGTCACGACCAAAAAGGAATCAAATGGGGGAGGTTTGCGCGGAGGAGCCATGGTTAGAGGACCCCCTTCCGGAACCGTCGGCGTCAGCCTGCCATCCGGGGGTGAAAGAAAAAGACACCAAACCTTCACGGTCTGCGCCGTCATGGGAGACCCCTCCCACGACCGATCTCGATTGTACTTCAGAAGAGCTACCGTCCAACTACTGTTGCCCAAATGTGAGAACCGTTCACCACGTGACACCCCCGCTTTAGGCCCCTACCACAGGAATAACCGCCTGTGGCCCCCCACTTTAGGCCGTGCAGCAGTCAACAGACGCATGCACGGATTCAGGGGGCTTGTGATTGATTACACCGGGGCTCCCGTCAGCGGTAACACGTCCGGCTGGTAATACCGGCCCAATGACTCACGGCCGTCGGACCATTAAAACCAGCCGGGCCTCATTGAGACTACGTGAGTGTACATGACGGTGTGGACGGGCTCCGCACCTAAGGTCACACACAGGGTCAGTAGGGAGTCCACTACAACCTTCACGCCTGAGACCTCCGGAGAGCACGCAAGTCGGAAGCCGCGCTTGAACCGTGGGACAGGAACCACGGAGACAGAAGAAAGATCCCTGGTGGTGAGGCAGGAGTTTAAACACCTAAACAGCTAAAGCTAAAGTAGAACAATAAACCTAGAAGAGGAAGAAGCTTAAAGCTAAGGGTGACCAACGTGGCACAACCAAAATGGGGTGAGAGGGTGACGATGGGGATGATTGGCTCGGGACCCCGGGATCGCCAATGCCCGTACCTACCGTAGTAGGCCCCTGGGGGCGCATTACTTGTTGACCCACCCTCGTATATAGTAGTACAGAGGCATTTCCTTTAAGCAAAAAGTTCCATACAAGGATTTTATTGGAAGATTTTACACGTTTTGATACCTCCTGAAAGAAAAAATGAGTAAGATGCCCATGTTTATGTCGGCTGTGTGTATGTGTGTGTACAGCATAATTCAAAAGGAAAACCTTCCACAAATAACTCTTTACGTGTAACATTTTTTAAAACTGAACTGAAACTATTTATATTTATGATACTATAAAGACAAAATTTATATCTTTAAAATATTTTGGAAATGTCCTAATAATTTTCTACATTCTGGATGAATTTGGTAAACCGTAAGAGATAGACAAATATGTGGAAATCTTTAAGTCACCCAATTTATGCAAAGCACTTTTATGTGGAATAAAGAATTTCTAAATATTCATTACTTTTTGTCTAAATTTTCAGTAATTACACTTTACTCAAATGGGAGGTCATTATTCATGTTTATCTCTTAGTAATGCAAAGAGAAACGAGTTTCACTTAGCTATTGCCAATATTCGATTGTAATAATGAGATTTTTAAAATTCTAATAGCACATTTAAATGTTTTGTCTCGTACAGTTGCCTCGCCGCAATTTCCCAATGCAATGTTCATTTTAACTATTTTGAGTTTCCCGGGGTTTCTTTTGCAGGGTATTTTGCTTCAATTAAGTTTTATGTTGGCTAAACTGAGTGTGTTTGATATATCGAAGTGAAATGCAGCGATTCTGCCATGTTTTTTGCTTGTAAACAAAGTGGAAGTGCAGTGCTTTGTATTTTTGTGGTTTTTACCAGAAAGGTTTGCTGTTGCAGTTATTTACTAAGCGCTGATTAGTTGTTTGGTGGGTTTTAGTGTGTAGCACAGCAGCAATTAGTGGCAGTTCAAGGGATAGCTGCAGAAATCAATGAAAATATCGGTAGTGTAGAGGTTAGGTAGTGGAATACATTACAGCTTAGTAAATTCTGTGAAGTTTATGTAGGTGACATGAAAGTTCGCTTAGGGGCAAACGACCTAGTAAACTTACAAATAAATGGGCATTTTTGAGTACTTTGGTCCAATGCCTCTTTCCGCTGTGCTCTGACGTCACTGAAACAGCGCTCTGACGCCGCACATGCCAACTGCTATCCCGTTAGCATAGCTACCAACCTGACCCTAAGGCAAATATAAACACAAAGCGTAGTCCAATCTTGGAGGCAAAAGCGTAAAGCGTAGCCAGGGTGTCACGCACACTCACAACATGCTGTGTTACCTTAAGTTATTTATATAAGGCTACGTTAGGTTTAGCTTTGTTTATAATGTTAGAAATAATGCTTACACTAAGGTCTGTCTAGTTAAATCAAGTGCAGTTCGGACGCCTCCTTTGACGAACCCTTATAATCGTTTAACAACACCGGCCCTCCTTCTCCCAGTCCTTTCTGCAAGCTTGCCACCTTTCTCGATACGTCATGGGTATCGTATCTTATTCAAAGTGCGGTATTTAAACCCAGCTCCTTTAGGAGACAGCGCAAAGTGCAGCGCTCATAAGGAAAACCACTTTTTTTTTTTTTGTTGCAAATATACAACCAATTCGTCTAAGGTGGGCGCTCTCCCATTTTGCATGGAATCTATAAATTTCTCGGCGAATTAAATCGCATGTGAAATTATCTACTTTAGAGAAACGTTTCCTTTTGTTTTCACACTTGATCGGCGTCTTTGGTATTCCTTTCGTCACAATATTTCTTACTGTATTTCTGTAAATACCCAGAATTTATCAGGTTCATTGCATGACCCCTTACCAAGATTATTTGTCAGCACATATTTATGTGTGTTCAAAACAAGCGCTCGAATTTGCTTAGAAACAGTTCCCGTTATAACTTTGTTTTTTGAGGCTTCTCCAGTAACATAACTCGGCCCAGCAACACTTTCCAAGTTATTCACACTATTTATTGTCTTTACTTTGATTATTTTCATTTGACTGAAAGTTATCTACTACTTCATTTGCATTTCCCTCCCACGGCCTCCACATCGTGACACAACGAATTTCTGCACGTAATGAAACAGATCAAATGGAAGTTGGAACTTTGGCAACTGAGACTCCACGTGGAGTAAACATATGACTATCATTTCCAGAAAATCAGGCTGTTAATTGGTCCTCAACGATAGTGTTTCATTTCTGAAGTGTGGACAGTCATTTGTGGGCGGTAGGGTTCGTCTCCTTTGTGAGGCAACTACACTCGTTTTGACTAGAGAGACTCTTACACGTGTGAAGCGAACGTGCTTTACTTAACATTAGTTAGAATTGAGTATAAGTATATAAACATAGCATTCTTATTCAGGGAAGATAGGTTAGGTTTACTTTTAGCTGTTATTAGACTTGCGTTTATTTTGTTTTGGCGACATATTATGAAAAAACAACTCCTTTAATCACAACAAAATTGCCTTGCACAAGCTCGCATGTGTATTTTTCACGTGTTAATTTGATATATACTTGAGTAAAACTGCATGGCCCACTTCACTAATGACGTGTTTATGCAGTAGACTCTGTAGCTTTTTTGCAGGTATGTACTCTCTCCTAAAGCTATACAAACTATTCTGTACGCCCTAAATATACTTCACCTGCGCTTATGTTAGCCTATCTACAAAGTTAATAACAGGATGAGTTAAAATCGAGCCAAACTAGCGGACTTCACTCCCCATTTGGTTGGCACTATCTTTGACGCATGCGCAGTATTCTGTTTATGTCACTTCTGCTACTAAATGTGGACGCTTGGTGAACAAGATAATTCCGACATGGTAATATCTTTACCTGAAACACTTTCCAACGTATCCTTTATTATTCTAATAAGCTTTCTTACCATTAGTACATATATATTGGGCCAAAGTCGGTAATAATGTCCTAGCATGCACAATGTAGCACTAAATAAAATATCAAATCCAAGTAAAGTTAGGTTAACACTGTTTTAATGAACGTCTCACGCGAAACAGCTTCATTTTTACTATCTTCTGAACCAGCAGTAAGAAACTACACATTTTTTAGTGATCTATATAAAGACTAACTGAAGAAAATGAATGTAATTCGTATATATGTTGCTACGTATTAGTGTATGAATGTTCAGGGCTGGACAGCGAAAACACAAAACAAGCAAAAAGGAGACTAAAACTTTGAATCTGAAGCCAGGAAGGAGGTAACAAAGGATCCACGTTTGCTATTGGTTGGACTCAGGTAAAGTAAATACATTGTTAAACTTTAAAGATCAGTTTTATCTTAATTTTTCAGTTTGCACTCTAATTTATAACCTATTAATTTGAGATTTTCAGGAGAGCTTCGGTATTGAGCATTTGCATTTTCTTCTGTACTAATTATAGCATTGAAATAGTTGAGTAGAAGTTAAATATTTTCCATGATATATATAAATGTCACTAAGTAGTAAACAAGTTTTATTTTCCCTTAAAGTATTTAAAACTAAGCAATGCCTGCACAACAATGTCTTAATATACTGACTCAAATTAAATGTTAAGGAGATATGCCAGAAAATATAGGATCCAAATATTTTATATAACGGTATCAAAACTGATTATGAATAAAAATTAATATTTAAAAAAGACACTGAAATGTATTATGGTTTGGTTCACTACTGAGTTTATGTTTAAAACTTCAAATAATCAGAAAAAATAGGTTTTATTTTCTAACCTGGAATTCTCATATATCTTACATTTCCACAATAGCTATTTCTAGGATTAAAAATTGTATCCATTGCTACAGAAGAAATCACAGCTTGGTCTGGAGTGCTCAAGTCTCTTATACGCCCCATAATTTCTTACGCTGCTGCTGTATGGGGTGGACATTCATCGACTTCAGGTTATACAAAACAAATATCTCCGCAGTATTACAAAGGCTCCATGGTTCATTAGAAATGATAAACTCCATCAGGAACTTGGTATTCTTCCCATACATCTGCACTTCAAATTGTATGAAATACATTCTTCGTTAGATTATTCGAAGTACCAGGCGCTGTAACCTATGACATTGCGCGACGAAACTTCGAAAGGACCAGATTGAAAAGAAAACTGCCTCAAGACATCCTACTCACTGGTTCAGAAGATAGCGACTTTTGTCACTAATTCAAAGTATATCCTCTATATTTCTCATAACACCAATGTTCGTAGTCTAGCCTCGCATATCTAACCTCTCTTTTCAATCGTTATTCATCTTATTTAATGTTATTGTATTTTTTTTTTTTTTTTGTAATTTATGTCCTCCAACGTTAAGTCATATCGGACGATGAATGGAATGGGTGAAATGATGCTCAAATGAGCCCTGGGTCCATAGAACATAGAGCTATCTGACATTCGTCCTTCAGGATAAAGGAAAACCCTGGAAAAACCTTATTCAGGTAACTCACCCTGACCGGGATTCGTACTCGAGACCTCTTGAACGTGAGGCAGACACGCTACCACCACGCTACCGAGGCCGGCGTTATTGTATGTGTTAGTTATCCTGTTATATACTTTGTCTTTTATTATCTTTCATTTAAATGTGTTCGTAATTGTTTTCTGTTTATATTATACATTTATCACCTATTGTATACGTTAGTGGACAGTAATTCCTCATTTGTTAATCTGTATGTAGTATTTATGTAATTTATCAATGGCTTATATAGCAATACTGCTCATCAGTCAAATAATACATTTTTTAAAAAAAAGATTTTTTCTTTCACACACTGCCGTGCCACGACAACAGCTAATTGAAGAAAGTGTATCCAAATGTTACATTATTTTTTTGTTCAAAGAATAATGGAAAGTCTAAGTGATTTCAATTGCGTTAATTTGTGACCGACCCACCGGGGTCGGTCAGTGATAGATCCCCCGAGACCGGTCGTGTAACATCTTTCAGTTCTAAATAGCTCGTTATGTTGCCAGTGGCGCTCACCGGCAAACTCGGAGAGTGCAGATTTGTGTGGGATATCAGTGACCGAGGCTTTAGTTATTTGTTTATAGAACGATTGTTGTCAGTGCAAACCTTGCGTTTTGGTGTTAATTCTTCACGTGTAACAGTAATATGGTGAATGATTTAACGTTAAAAGTACAATAAGAAGAATGTCATCACAATTTTCAGGTAATAGTGACTATGTTTGTGTGATCGGTCCTTGAGTTTGCGTTCTTTTGGTGAAAAAGTCACATAATATTGTCGCGAACTCGATCGCGATAATGCGGCTTGTGTACACAAAAAGCCTGGAGATAAGGAGTATGCCGGAAGAAATAATGATAGCGCGAGATAAAAGACCTGCCGGCACCCATAGGGCACCCATAGGTCACCCATAGGTCACCCATAGGTCACCCATAGGTCTGGAAGGTGATAGAGCATTCGATTCCTGTTTGGTCCAGAAATATCTCGAATTTACGAAATAGGCATTTAAGGACGTGACGTTGTGAAACAGTGTTGTGAAATGAGAGACAGCTGGAAGTGTTATTGTAACGAGAGCTAATCTGCTGTCACTGTTGTCATTGTCATCGACCTTGGAAGACTGTGTATATGTGACGTGATGTTGTTACGTGAGAATTGAACAGTGTATTTCGACGAAAATAAAGGAGATTTTTAATTTCTGCAACTCGGCCTTTTAATTCTACGAACCCACAAAGTCACAATATCTACAGGAATGCCAACTCCGGATCTGAAACGTTTAAAACTGAATCACAGATCATACATTTAATTTTGATCATTTCTGCCACCAATGCATCAGCAGAACGATTTTTTACAGCGCTCCGCGGAAGACACACTTATCTAAAAAACGCTCAAACTCAAAATAGACTTGCATCTCTGTCATCAGTGGAAAAGGGATTGTTTAATAAACTTAAAAAGCAACAGGAAGCAACACTTTAAAACTCTGTCATTGATGTTTTTTTGGAGAAGAAGCGGCGCATTGAACTGAAACAAAAATAGACACTGTCAATTGGAAAAAATGTAAATACATTTTAAATAAGGCATTTTTATTTACATCTGTGCTTGTTTTATGTCATACAACAATGGAATTCACAACTGCCACTTCCAGATTAAGTCTGAAGTAACCGGCAACACTTATGAATCAGCATGCATTTAAAGATTGAAAATTATTATATTTTGGAAAAATGAGGGATAACACCAATTCTTAATTACCAAACTACATTCTTTGCTAATACTAAAACCATTTTAAACTAATTATGTGTTGACGTATGCACGCGATGCATTAAAACAAAATGCCTTCATTGTATTTGACTCCTATGTTTGTGTTAGCTATATGCCTCATTCAATCAATTTTTGAATTAAACAGTTCTTAAAACAATAAATATTTGAAAAATTAAACATTAAGAGAATTTATATTCAGTCATTGCTGTATTTATACACCGTGATTTAATGTCACACTTTGTTCTTTCTTTTGAGGAGGGAAAACATACTTCACTGATTTCTTACTTTCCCTTAATAACCTAGTTTAGCTTTTAGTAAGATTTAACTTAGATCACACTGCCATTTCACTTGCCTGGCGACGTCAAAAAACACACCCGATGTAGCCTCTTTTTCCGGAAAGTTCAGAAAGAAAGAAAGAGAGAGAGAGAAAGAAAGAAGAGAAAGAAAGAAAGGAGAGAAAAAGAGAGATAAAGAAAGAAAAGAAAAGAAGAAAGAAAGAAGGAAAGAAAGAATGAATGAATGAAACAAGAAAGAAAGAAAGAAAAGAAGAACGAACGAAAGAAAGGAGACAAAAAGAACTATAACGTAAAAAAGAGAGTAAGAAAGAAAGAAGGAAAGAAGAAAAGAAACCAATAGTGAAAGAAAGAAAGAAAGAAAGAAAGAAAGAAAGAAAGAAACAGAGAGACAGAGAGAGAGAGAGAGAGAGAGAGAGAGAGAGAGAGAGAGAGAGAGAGAGAGAGAGAGAGAGAGAGAGAGAGAGAGAGAGAGAGAGAGAGAGAGAGAGAGAGAGATACACTAATACATGGACCGCAATTGCATATAATTTAATTTGTGTTTCTGTTTCAATTTTCTTTCTAAAGGTTCTCTTTATTGTCCCACACTTAAAGCTAAATTGATTAGTTTCTTGTTAGGAAAGCAGCCTGGCTCTGTGGCGTAGGTGTAATGTGTCTGCGTCACGTTCAAGAGGTTGAAAGTTTGAATCTCGGTCAGGGTAAGTTACTGTATAACACTTTTTCGGGCTTTCCTGTTATACTGAAAGATGAATGTCTGGTAACTAAGCTCTATGTACCCTGTGCTCATTATTTCATTCATTGTCTGATATGACTTAACGTTGGGGGCGTAACTTTTATAAAAGTGCGTTTCCGGAAAAATTACATTATTGTATTTTTCGGTCGAGTATGGTACTTCAATAGAAAAGCAGTAAAACGTTTTAAAGAAATTAAAGTATGTGTGCCTTGGTTCGATACTCGTTCATATTTGATGACGCGTTTCTATTTTTAGGCAGAAAGTCACCTCGCGTATCAACATTATTAAAGAAAACCTCTTTTCGAGCCTTAATTGGTGGAGTTCCACTCAGCGAATCACAAGAGCACATGGCAATGTTTGTTGAACTGATAGTACGCAGGCAGTCTAGGGGACAATGAGAGAGAGCTGCTGCTGCTGTAGGGGGTGAGAAATCTATGCATATAGATTGCTTATTTTCCAGCCTGCAGCCTCCCCCACCACCGCCGGTCCAGCATGTGTGTGTGTGTAGGACACTCGGTTCAGCTGCACAACCCCCCACCCGCCACCGCCCCCGTTTTCTTTCTCTTCTTGAGTAGTCTCATCTCCTATAAATAGGCATGTTTAATACAACCGCGAGGGCGTGAAAATGTTTGCAATTGATGTTGTCAGCAAAATTCATGCAACGTTACACAACGCTTTCAACAAACCGTAAATATGTCCATTTAATGAATTTTGAAATAGCGCTTCTTCATTTTTAAAATTTCTATATTTTCTTTTTAATAATACAGAAAAACCATATGTACTCACATGACATTCTCATCTCAGTATTTAAAAACTATTGTTGCAAACACTCACTGCAACAAATACATCATGTTAATCAAGATAAACTTTATCTTATTGTAGTTACAAGGGAATACAGTAGGCTTTAAGTGATAGTCAAATGTTTTGGTCGTTATGTGATGTATACATGACTTTCTCTACTCTTGTACAAACACTTATTGCTCTATCTACTTCAATATAAACATTACCTTACTGTAGGTACAAGGGAATTCAGCAGACTTTAAGTGATAGTCAAATGTTTTGGTCGTTGTGTGATGTATACATGACTTTCTCTACTCTTGTACAAACACTTATTGCTCTATCTACTTCAATATAAACATTACCTTACTGTAGGTACAAGGGAATTCAGCAGACTTTAAGTGATAGTCAAATGTTTTGGTCGTTGTGTGATGTATACATGACTTTCTCTACTCTTGTACAAACACTTATTGCTCTATCTACTTCAAAATAAACTTACCTTATTGTAGTTAAAAGGCAATACAGTAGACTAAGTGATAGTCAAATGTTTTAAACAGCTGGTTGTTATGTGATGTATACATGACTTTCTCTACTCTTGTACAAAAATTTATTGGTCTACCTACTTGAAGATAAAAATTATCTTATTGTAGTTATAAGGGAATACAGTAGACTTTAAGTGATAGTCAAATGTTTTGGTCGTTATATGTTGTATATATGACTTTCTCTACTCTCGTAAAAACACTTATTGGTCTATCTACTTCAAGATAAAAATTATCTTATTGTAGTTACAAGGGAATTCAGCAGACTTTAAGTGATAGTCAAATGTTTTGGTCGTTGTGTGATGTATACATGACTTTCTCTACTCTTGTACAAACACTTATTGCTCTATCTACTTCAAAATAAACTTACCTTAATGTAGTTAAAAGGCAATACAGTAGACTAAGTGATAGTCAAATGTTTTAAACAGCTGGTTGTTATGTGATGTATACATGACTTTCTCTACTCTTGTACAAAAATTTATTGGTCTACCTACTTGAAGATAAAAATTATCTTATTGTAGTTATAAGGGAATACAGTAGACTTTAAGTGATAGTCAAATGTTTTGGTCGTTATATGTTGTATATATGACTTTCTCTACTCTCGTAAAAACACTTATTGGTCTATCTACTTCAAGATAAAAATTATCTTATTGTATTTACAAGATAATACAGTAGACTTTAAGTGATAGTCAAATGTTTTGGTCGTTATGTGATGTACAACTGACTTTCTCTACTCTCGTACAAACACTTATTGCTCTATCTACTTCAAGATAAACTTACCTTATTGTAGTTACAAGGGAATACAGTAGACTTTAAGTGATAGTCAAATGTTTTAGTACCTGGTCGTTATGTACTTTTTGTATAGTATAATGCAAGAAAGGTTCAGAAATTTGTTGAAGAAAGACCAATGTAAGATAACAATTGGGAAAGCGATATGAGTTGCGAAAATACTTTGATGGTTGCTCACTATGACGTGAAGGTTGAAGCGTGTGGGCCATAAATGTTAGAAAAATAATAAGGCCCAGTATGTTTTCTAGAATAATAATGCATTTCCATATATTTTAAGGGTCGTGTACTTTACGAATGGCTTGAAAAAGAATAAGGCATCTGCAATGTAATTTTCCAACACTGTTAAATTGTCCCCAAGTCAATCCGCAAGAAACTTATGTGCTACTTTGGTAGCCTGAAGATAGTTTGTTAACACATGTTGTGGTATTCAGAATAGATTTATATAGATGGCAGTGTGGTACCCTCTACATAATCCAATTCTAATCCCATGTGGTCACGAGGAGGTTGAACATATAAATAATACCATCCCGTAGTTATGTTTTTAGCTTTTTTAACATTTTACTTGTCCCTAATTCCACAAAGCCATTTCTGCTAGATGACACTAAAACTAGCCATTTTGTGTACTGCTTACATGTCCAGCGCTTGTTCACCATGACAACGCGGTTTAGAGGTCACGAATATTATAACATCAAATATTTGACCATTCCTCTTCATTTCTTTCTAATACATTTTCTATTTATATCATGTAACGATGTTTAATATAAATATTGGCTTCAATTATTTAACTAAAAATACAAAACTGTAAACTGAAATTATGTGTATGAGCATTTTCATACTTAAAACTCTAAAACAAAGGAATTAGCACATTAACCTTTGCATCACAATTGTATGTATTCTCTTGAAAAAGGAACTAAAAGAAAAATCCAGATTGTACCAATGTGTGTTGTGGACGTTACAATTAAGTTAGGTAAAAGGATTAGAATCATTTATTGTGTAGACGAGATAAACGCGAATCGTATAAAATACAAACACTATAAGTAATGGGGTTACTTCAAAACATAAGAACGTCGAAAGAACAATGGGGAAGCTGATCGTGGAGGGGAAACGTAATTGATTGCGGCAGAAGATGAGAAGGAACTGATTGCTAAGAAATTGCGTTGGCAGGGATGGCGAGGAAGAATTGAGCAGGTTCAATGACCTGCCCCTGGACACAAAAATATAATTTATTGGTTCAAGTGGGAGATATGTTTCCACATTTCACCGGAAATACGCTTTTGTCTCTTCCATAATAACAAAACAACATTTTAAGAAAAACTGTACTGTCTATGCACAGCTTCATTCACAAAATAAAAACTGCTTTAATTATCTAAATAGGATGTTCCAAGTACGTGGTACAAACACTTTAAAAAAAATCCCATTCTAAATTATTCCATACATGAAAAATACTCAATTTTATTTTTAAAAATAGGCTAATGATTTCGAATAAATTACTTTACCTTCTACATATTTAATAGAAAAAATAAAATTTATATCTTGAATTTTCTGGAATGTCTTTTGAAGTCATCTTCACTCTGAATAACATTTGTATAATTAATAGAGCCCGAATTTCTAAGCAAAATGCTTATAAATACTTTTATGCTGAAATATTGGAGTTCGCTTATTTTATGCTTTCTAATTGAGATAGCTTATTTTTATCCAAATCATGTAAATTTAAAAGTAAATTTTCACTTCTAGCCAACATTTTATCATTCAGACTGTTTGCATCGTCTTGCTGAAACAATGAGGAACCGATATAAAGACAGGATCTTCCCTCTAGCGTAAAGAATTTGTTCCAATATTATTAATGGCGACTGTTTTGAAATAAATACTTATAACAAAATTAACAGATCGTGGTTTATTACTTCTCGTAAATTCAACACACAAAAACAAAGCAATAGTCTATATTTTACATTCAACTGTTTTGTCAACATCAATTAGCAACATACAAAAACTAAAATTCTCTATTTGATATCACAATCTCTCTCTCTCTCTCTCTCTCTCTCTCTCTCTCTCTCTCTCTCTCTCTCTCTCTCTCTCTCTCTCTCTCTCTCTCTCTCTCTCTCTCTCTCTCTCTCTGTAATTTAGGTCTTTTAACTTTTTAAGTTATATCGGACGATGAATGAAATGAGCGAAATGATGCTTATATGGGCTTAGGGTCCATGGAGCTTAGAGTTACCCGGCATTCGTCTTTTTTTAGGATAAGGGAAACTCCCTGAAAAAAGCCTTATCCAGATAACTCGACCTGACCGAGTTTCGAGCTCGGGACCTCTAGAACGTGAGGCAGACACGCTAGCATCTACGCTACCGAGGCGGGCGTCACAATCTTCAACATAAAGTCGACGATTAGAAGTCCTTTCAAATTTGTCTTTACCTCCTCAGCCAGTTTAACTCGAAGAGGTTCTTGGTTAAATGCCGTGTTATGCTACGCAGGACATTTCAATGAAGTAAAACCAGTGTTGTACTCCTTAGATGTAAGCAGCACTGCCACTGCACAGGAATGTTTTGCTAATATTGAGTTCCAAGATAAGATAAGAGTACATCCATAAGCGCTTCTCCAAAATACCTGCTATTATAACACAGTTGGAAGCTCGAAATAATACCTTGGAGCACTCACTTTCTTTTATAGACGAAATTACAGTAATGTTGTCTTCAGAGACTCACAGTATTGTGAAAACTGCCTTTGAGAAACTCTATCCATCAAATATCTTAGCCTATATACGGCTAGTGTGGAGAAATGATTAATTTCCATCAATTAACTAAAATAATAAGAGTTAAATGATGAAGCCTGGAACTTAAGTACTTACAACAGTAAGTCGCCACGAACGGTGTATCTCGGATGCGAGAGCCCCTAGTGGTCTACCGGGGAAATATACGAGTCAACTGGAGAATTTAATGTCAGGAAGGCACGTTGGCCATGGTAGCTCAAAGGTTAAGAGCGACTGGACGGAAACCAGTAGATCCGTGGTTCAAATCCCGGCCATGGCATTGAATTTTTCATGTTGACTCTATCCATCAAATATCTTAGCCTATATACGGCTAGTGTGGAGAAATGATTAATTTCCATCAATTAACTAAAATAATAAGAGTTAAATGATGAAGCCTGGAACTTAAGTACTTACAACAGTAAGTCGCCACGAACGGTGTATCTCGGATGCGAGAGCCCCTAGTGGTCTACCGGGGAAATATACGAGTCAACTGGAGAATTTAATGTCAGGAAGGCACGTTGGCCATGGTAGCTCAAAGGTTAAGAGCGACTGGACGGAAACCAGTAGATCCGTGGTTCAAATCCCGGCCATGGCATTGAATTTTTCATGTTGACTCTATCCATCAAATATCTTAGCCTATATACGGCTAGTGTGGAGAAATGATTAATTTCCATCAATTAACTAAAATAATAAGAGTTAAATGATGAAGCCTGGAACTTAAGTACTTACAACAGTAAGTCGCCACGAACGGTGTATCTCGGATGCGAGAGCCCCTAGTGGTCTACCGGGGAAATATACGAGTCAACTGGAGAATTTAATGTCAGGAAGGCACGTTGGCCATGGTAGCTCAAAGGTTAAGAGCGACTGGACGGAAACCAGTAGATCCGTGGTTCAAATCCCGGCCATGGCATTGAATTTTTCATGTTGACTCTATCCATCAAATATCTTAGCCTATATACGGCTAGTGTGGAGAAATGATTAATTTCCATCAATTAACTAAAATAATAAGAGTTAAATGATGAAGCCTGGAACTTAAGTACTTACAACAGTAAGTCGCCACGAACGGTGTATCTCGGATGCGAGAGCCCCTAGTGGTCTACCGGGGAAATATACGAGTCAACTGGAGAATTTAATGTCAGGAAGGCACGTTGGCCATGGTAGCTCAAAGGTTAAGAGCGACTGGACGGAAACCAGTAGATCCGTGGTTCAAATCCCGGCCATGGCATTGAATTTTTCATGTTGACTCTATCCATCAAATATCTTAGCCTATATACGGCTAGTGTGGAGAAATGATTAATTTCCATCAATTAACTAAAATAATAAGAGTTAAATGATGAAGCCTGGAACTTAAGTACTTACAACAGTAAGTCGCCACGAACGGTGTATCTCGGATGCGAGAGCCCCTAGTGGTCTACCGGGGAAATATACGAGTCAACTGGAGAATTTAATGTCAGGAAGGCACGTTGGCCATGGTAGCTCAAAGGTTAAGAGCGACTGGACGGAAACCAGGAGATCCGTGGTTCAAATCCCGGCCATGGCATTGAATTTTTCATGTTGACTCTATCCATCAAATATCTTAGCCTATATACGGCTAGTGTGGAGAAATGATTAATTTCCATCAATTAACTAAAATAATAAGAGTTAAATGATGAAGCCTGGAACTTAAGTACTTACAACAGTAAGTCGCCACGAACGGTGTATCTCGGATGCGAGAGCCCCTAGTGGTCTACCGGGGAAATATACGAGTCAACTGGAGAATTTAATGTCAGGAAGGCACGTTGGCCATGGTAGCTCAAAGGTTAAGAGCGACTGGACGGAAACCAGTAGATCCGTGGTTCAAATCCCGGCCATGGCATTGAATTTTTCATGTTGACTCTATCCATCAAATATCTTAGCCTATATACGGCTAGTGTGGAGAAATGATTAATTTCCATCAATTAACTAAAATCAATGAAAAATCCTGGTTACGAGACACTGTAAAATTCACTCAAGAAGAACTGTGGTTTTTTCATATGTTCCAGTAACGTCATGCGACGTTGAGAAATCCTTTTTATTGTATAAAATTTCTTCAGCAGGAACTTAACGCAAGAAAATCTCAAGATAACCCTCCTCGTGTAGTGTAACAAGCATACGTAAGGTAAGAATTCCACGAAACACTGCACTTTTGATTAAACTTTCATTTTATTTGCTTATTTTGGTGATTATTTGTTTCATTTTTCGTGTCTATATGCTTTCTTATTTCAACAATTCATTTACTTACGAATCCGGGCTCTATTTATTAGTATATATCCAGCGAAATAATTGGGTAATTTGAGTTTGAAACAAGTGCCTTTATTATTTTATTAGATGAGTAGGGTATCCATATCGTTGTATTATTTCCAACAATGTTTTCCTGTCATATAAGGACAAAGATGTATTTTGAGACCAAATATCACTATCACATTTTCGGGTAGAGTGCGATAATTCCTGTACTTGCAGAAAATACTCGGAGAGTGCAATTAAGCGCTACTCATCGTGTCTACGTGGACGACGATTTTCAAGGTTTGTTTAGAAAGTGCGTTGATTAAACCCCATGTAGTAATTACCTTGTGTGTATTTTACATTTGGGAGGATGCACATGTGTGAAATTAGTTAAATTTCAGCCTTGAATATTTGTATGCGAAAACAAACATTCGCCTAGATGTTAATATATCTGCAATCAGCACCGTTGTTTACATTTACCTGTAATGCAGGGATGACCAAGTAAGCACTTCGTAAAACTCGTTAAAGCAACATCGCAATTAATAAAGGAAAACACGTTATCCACTTTTCTGGTCTTAAAATAGTTATTTGAGGAAGATTTTATTTTGTGATTCTGGAACGATGCTGTAGGCCGAGACCTACGAACAAAATACTCGTACAATCCTTTTAAACCATACACCATACACTATTTTTAATGTCCTGAATATTTATAGATATTGTTTTGATGTTCATTTGCCTTGTGTAGCATCAGTGTTGACGAAAGAGCTTTCAGAAAACTACAAAATTCTACATAAGGGAGGCTGGTAACCTTCAGATATACGTTTCAAAAATGTTGTAAGTCTGTGATATTTACTAATGTCTTGATTCTTGTCTACATTAAGGCAGCTTTGTCATTAATTGTTGAAGATGTCCATAGTGTAACGTCTGCCTTAAAGAACGCTAACAATACAGTTTCATACGTAATGTCACGAGTGGTTTTGAAATTACCGATTATTCACGAGCGAACGAAGCTCAAAACCACGAGTTGCATTTATAGAGACTATTTCACGAATAAGACAAATCGTTAAAAGCAATAAAACAAGATATTTGATTCCCTAAATACATTGGCCTACATGAATAAAACTTAACCTCACAAGTTAACACTGGTGAAAGTAAGTTTGGTCTTAAGGCCGTCAGATGGCGCTGATAGATTATAAGAAAACAATAAACATACCCAACCCCACCGCCGGGAATCGAACGCGGGACACCTAGCGCGGCAGGCAGGTGTTCTACCGACTGAGCTACGGGGCCAGCCAATTCCAACAATTATGTTGTGGTTCCTCTGGGCATTTTTTATAATTTTCAATGATATTTGAGCAAACCCCTCGTTTAGGCCTTTTTATTCCCGAACCGTCTGAAGACCACTGAAAACTTATTTACAATGTAAACTCCTACCGTGCAGGCAACTTCCCAGCTTGAGCTGTGAAACGGGACAGTCGCTTGTACAGGGGAAGGCTGTAATAACATTCAGTATTTTAGAGCAGGTTGTCAAACTGACCTTCTCTTACGTATTTATATTCAATTTTACTTAATAGTATCTTATACTGCATCCAGAAGTCTATGGGTTAAAATTCATATGAACCTCTCAATCCACTATTCTTTAATGTTTATAACTTCTACATATATTATTATAAAACCTTGTTTTTCAAACTACATTATCTCGATGTTATCCGGATAAACATCTACAGAAAATACAAATAAGGTATACAAAACTGAATGATAGGCACATTTTAAGAAAGAGTCTCTATCTACTGGCCTTGAAATTACGTACTCTTTCGATGACATGAAGAAAAACAACTGCAAAGCAATTACAGTTTGAAAATTATCATAAGTGTTGTACTCTGGGAATAAGAGCAAGGAATGTTTTGAAAACGACCACTACTTCAAGAGATATTTGAAATACAGTTTGTGTTTTAATGAGATAACCAATTTAGTGTAGTTGGTATATGATATGTGTAACTCATATAGTCTAAGACTACCGAATAACCTCGGTGGGGCCACCTGATGATCTAGCACACTTTCTACTGACTCTGCAGGCTAGTACCCGGAACCTCTTAGGTAACTTTCTGCCCCTTCTGGGCGGCCGAAGCTTGGCCGGAGGTACTTGATCTCCCGCGGGTGTCGGGAACACACTGCCCCCTCGAGTCCAACCCAATCCGAACAACTCCCATTCGGGAGGGGTTCGAATGCTCGGCCCGAGGTTCCTCTGGTACATCAGAGATACCACGAGTGCGCGCCTCGGTAGCGTGGTGGTAGCGTGTCTGCTTCACGTTCAAGAGGTCCCAATTTCGAATCTCGGTCAGAGTGAGTTATTACATGGATAAGGTTCTTTCCGGGGTTTTCCCTTATCCTGAAAGGCGAATGTCGGGTAACTCTAAGCTTTATGGACCCTGGGTTCATTTGAGCTTCATGTCACCCATTCCCTTCATCGTCTGATATGACTTAATGCTGCAGGACGTAAATTACAACAATAAAAAGAAAAAAAAGATACCACGAGTATTAAGGGTCCGCAGCGCTCGCACCGTGGCAGCTGAAGGGAACGGATCTCCGCACCTACAGGAAATTTACAAAATACTACTGTACCTTGTTAAAGTTTGCTTCTCAAACTCAGAAGATGACCGGTGGTGTCTACCCCACGTTCAAAAGGTGCCGAGTTACCAGAATAGCGATTTTCTAGGGAATTTCCTTATACTGAAAAAATAAAAGTAGGATAAACTTTAGCTCCATGGTTTCTTAGATCATTTCACAAATGTTATTCATTGTCCGATATCATCTACCAGAGTGACCGCCTCGGTAGCGTGGTGGTAGCATGTCTGTCTCACGTTCAAGAGGTCCCGAGTTCGAATGTTGGTCAGGGTGAGTTACCTGGATAAGGTATTTTCCGGGGTTTCCCTTATCCTGTAAGACGAATGTCGGGTAACTCGAAGCTCCATGGACCCTGTACTCATTTGAGCATCATTTCATCCATTCCATTCATCGTCCGATATGACTTAACGTCAAGAGCGTTAAACTCCAAGTATGAATAATTATATATATATATATATATATATATATATATATATATATATATATATATTAAATTAAACTCAATTCAATGTTCACTAATGAAAAATATAAGGTTCGCCTTCACATAACCTTTTGTACTTACTGTTAGATAAACTATTGCTATGAACGCTTATTGCTCTATCTACTTGCTAGTCGTAAATGTCATTGTAGGTACATTTTTAGGTTTAACGTTCTTAACCGATTACATCATATCGGATGATGAATTATTTATTACAATGTAATGAGATAAATGATTAAAGAGAGGTTGTATGTTTTGGACAAATTGCACCTGGATATCGCTGTAATTTGGCGCAAAAATGTTCACTTTAAGTTTCTTTATTTTTACAAAATCGATGGTTCAGCGTTAACGTGCAATCAGTCTTTCTTTTAAACAAATGCAAAACTTCGACACGTCTCTACAGTGTTCCTTTAAGTTTCTTTGTACACTCAGGTCTATCTCTAACACGGAGCTACATAACTGCGATATTCACATATAAACTACTTCGCTGTCAGTTCGGTGATCTCGCACTGGGCTCGAAGTACCACACTGCTTTCACTAACAAAGGCTCCGTCGGTGGTGCTGACACCTGAGGATTTTCTGCGTGCCCATTTAAGCTCAGAAACGAACCTTCACAGAACTATGTAGGAATAATTTTATGCATTGTTTCACTCTCTGAGATGACAGGATGCAGAATCTGTTGCATTGTGGTGGGCGTCTTATTTTAAAGCCTGAAATTTTATTCGCTGAGGGAATAATTTTGACGCCAACCAGTCTCGCTCTTGCATTGGCTTTTATATACCAACCGGACAGAATAGATATTTCTGGAAATTAATTCTTCTCGAAACGCCGTCTACAAAGGTATTTAGCTTAGTAGCAACACAGTTCCACTCCGACATAATGACGTGAGCTCGTGACTGAACTTGAACTGAACTGACAACCAATAGAAATGAGACGATAACGGCGGACTCGACTCTTTACCTCCCGCAATGGCGGGCCACGGGAATGCCGATGTCACAGCAATTCAAATTTTGGTGTATACAGGGAAAAACGTGATTAAAATCTCGGAGAATGCTTAGGAATAGTTGCCGCCGATCGCATTTGTCATTGGAGCCACCGCAAAGCCAGAGCGCCCGCCTCGGTAGCGTAAATGGTAGCGTGTCTGCCTCAGGTTCAAGATGTCCCGAGTTCGAATCTCGGTTAGGGTGAGTTTCTCGGATAAGGCTTTTTCCGGGTATTTTCTTTATCCTTCAAGACGAATGTCGGGTAGCTCTAAGCTCCATGGACCCCGGACTCATATGAGCATCATTTCACCC
Organism: Mantis religiosa; assembly: GCA_030765055.1. Taxonomy (NCBI): domain Eukaryota; kingdom Metazoa; phylum Arthropoda; class Insecta; order Mantodea; family Mantidae; genus Mantis; species Mantis religiosa. The sequence goes on along the minus strand of CM060953.1, from coordinate 9,136,357 downwards.
AATTCATTCACCGTCCGAAATGACTTTCTCGCTGAGTCGCAATTGTTATCGAACGATCGACTACATTGTAGAACAATGACTGGAGGTAGTCAGTTGTCAGTGAGTTGTGCAGTTCTGTTGTAATTGTACATTTGAACCGTACCGCAGAGAATTCCCCTATTGTTTACGTGTGGTAGAGGAACGAGACGACATTGAAGACTGCGTTTCTGTATTTTACGTCATTTTGCTGCTGCCAGGGCTGTACAAAGCGTCTTTTTGCTGCAATTAGAGAACTTTAAATTTCTGCAAGCAATACTTTTATTATGTGTTTAAAATGGGAACAGTTCTAGCCTGTAGCGAATCAGATGCTTTAGAGCCTTCACCGTTGCCACCTCGTTACCCCCACTCTTTTTATATTTCCCTCTCTCTCTCTCGCACACTTGCAAGTACTCTTGGCGCTAACGCAAACTGAATTTTCCAAAGTTTTATAATAATGCAGTTGTTGAAATCACAATTGCAACATGAATATTCGTATATTACGAAAATGTTTTAAATATTTAGTTTAAAATTAATTATAGTTTATGAATTACCTATTTTTCTAATCCAACGAAAATGCTAGCGGTACATCCGTACAGCTATGAATGTTACTTATGTTAAGAGATAATTCGTCATTCTCATTATCTTCAACGTCTGAGTACTGCAAATTTATGATGATAGGTTCCAAAATCTCGTTTCGTGCTATTTCTTTACAAAAGTTGTCTTCTTGTAGTTTATCTGATGTCTCACGTAGTTTTCTCAGTGCATTGTGTCCCTTGTCTATTTCTTCGTGAATAAGTCGTTTAAAAATATTATCTCTATTTGCAACATAATTTGAGTCGACATTAACTCAATTGAATTGTTCTAGCAGTAATAAGGGGGAAGTTGGATCGCGTCTCATTGATCCAGCTGATATACTTTCTCAAGCAAGAGTAACTGAATAATACTGCATTGAACTCTCTAGAGTAAATAGAGATTACGAACCATTCATAAACAAAGATATAATGTGACCAGATACGTTCTGCCAGACTAGCAAGAAGTGTATCGTTTCCTCTCATCGAATTTAACAAACACCTTGGCTTATTCTATGACTTATTACTGTGACTTTGTGGGTTCGAGAAATTAAAATCCAAGTTGCAGAAATACAAATCGTTCTTTATTTGCATACAAACACACTTCGTAGCAGCAGAATTACATCACATCACAATCTACAACACCAAGGTCGATGACAATAACAAACAGCGATCTGTTTACAACTCTCCTGTTACAATACTTCATAGCTGTTTACTGCTTACCTCTCCCGCGACTGTTTTACAACTGTCCGCTGGCGTATCACAATCCCTTATAGACCTCATTCATAAATTCGAGAGATTTCTGGGACAAACAAGAAAACACTATTCTTTTTCAGTCCAGTTATCACTAGAACCTTCCAAACGTGAAACCCTATCTGTGCCGGCAAGTCCTTTATCTCAGCTATCTTTATTTGCCGGCTCTTTGTGTATACTATCCGACTGTTATCTTTATCAGTTCCTTTGTGTGAACAAGCCACGTTTACGCTCCGCGCGAACCTTTTATGTGCGTTGCCGCGACAGTACATATTTCTTTTATCACGTCATGTCAAACGTTTACGTTTCAGTTCTGAGTAATTTCAAATATACGTTCACGCATACATACCAACCAATAATGATATTCATTACAGTGCTTACGTCGCAATGCATTGTTATAATATAATGGCATCTACTTTATGTATTTGTATTAGGAAACTATTTGAGCTAAAAATACAGGGTTTTTACAGTTATGTTAAATACATTACTCTCTCCTTCCTCATGGATCAGTTTTTGCAAAATCTGAACTTTTGTCTTAGCGAGAATACTATTGTGACTTTGTGGGTTCGTAGAACTAAAACTCCAATTTGCCGAAATTCAAATGTTCTTTATTTCCGCGGGAATACACTGTTCAATCCTCACGTAACATTATATCACATATCACAATCTACAGCACCAAGGTCGATGACAATAACAAACATCAGCTCTCGTTACAACACTTCACAGCTGACTCTGCTTACCTCACTGTTTTTCAACTGCAACTCGACTCTTGGCCAGTCGTCGCCTCCTTAAATACCTCACTGATATTTTCTAGATTATTCGAAAATAAACCAGAACCCGAACAGTCTCTATCAGTCAAGAATTAACTAGAAATTTCCATTTATCTCAGTTTGTTTGTTTCGGCAGATCTTTATCTGCATGTTATCTTTGTCTGCCGGGTCTTGGTTTTCACACTGCCCGCCTATCAGTTCCTTTTGTGTAAACAAGCCACGCGATCGTAGATACGGGTTCGCAACAATATTTATTAGACATTGATTAGTTTGGCGCTCCTCACACACCACTTAGGGGAAATGCAATATGACAACACCGCAGAACTCCGATTGGTTGCTCACCAAGTGGCGCTCAAGGACAAACATCTTCCCATTTGAAACCCACGAAGTCAAGAAGTCAAAGCAGCCAAGAAAGAAGATGAGAAATATACGAAGAAAATCTAAAAGGTAGAGTTTAATGATATCCATAGAGTTAAATGTTATAATCATTAAAATCATATAAAATAATTGTCCTATGTTGAATATTTAACTGTAAAAATTGTAATGTTAACGAAGTTGTGGAAAGCTGTGATTTCGAGAAGAAGTATTTTTGGTAGAGGAGACGAGGCAGTGTCCTACATGAACATGCTTGTGTGTTTACTTTGCTCATCACAGACCTGCCCCGTTTCCCACAACTTTATCATTTCCCCCGAATCATATTTCATACAGAAGGAGGTGGAACAGGATAGCATCGGCGTCATCGTCAGGGATATTCTCCTCTAGTTTTAAATAGACTGGAATATACGTTCCTTTTTCTTTCTTTTTCTACAGGACGGAAAATATAATGGGAGTTGTTGCCGAGAGGACCGAAAAATAAGAAAGCATAGGTAGCAAGAGGGAGCGAGAGAGAATTGAATGAGTTTCTGTGTCGCTCCAGTTTCATCTCACCTAGCCTATCTTCACGCTGTGTACCAAATGTTCCCTCTCTCTCTTCTCGTACGCTCTGCTTCCTACACAAATAGAACACCGTCCTTTGTTACTCATATCGTGTCAGGCTGTCAGCAAGACCCCAGGTTTTCAAACAAAATTATATATTGGAAATAATCATTTCTTTCAACTAGCCGTGTGTAGGCTAAGGTTTGAATGAGTAGAACCAGACTGAAACATTCAGTGCCATAGCCGTAATTTGAACCACGGATCTCCCGATCTCCGTGAGGTTGCTCTAACCTACGGAGCTGCCATGACCAACATGCCGACATGACATTAAATTCTCCAACTGACTCGTATGTTTCCAGGTAGACCACTAGGGGTTCTCATATGCTATGAGACACGCAACTTTTGTGGCGACTTACTATGTTGTAAGTACTTAAGTCCCAGGCTTCATAGTTAAACCACTATGTTATTCAGGTAAATTGATGGAAATAATCATTTCTTTCACACTAGCCGTGTGTAGGCTAAGCTTTGAATGAGTAGAGCAAGATTGAAAAAATTCAATGCCATAGCCGGGATTTGAACTATGGATCTCCCGCTCTCCGTGCGATATACGTTAAGAAAACCAGGTCTTGCTTTAGTACTGAACGCAGTCATTCGAATACCACAACTGCTTATAGGCGACGGCGAATGAAAGTGAAACCAATATTTACAATAAGCTCTACTTATTTTAGAAATGTTTAAAACAAATATGTTTGTGTTACAGAAAGCTTACTCTTCTAAAAGCTATCCCGCAAAAGTTTATTCTATCATTGTGCTTCATTTGTCTGCCACCTTTAATTTCTAAGTTTATATCAGTGGCTTTTTCTTTGAAACAACTGCCATCGCTAATGATGTTCACTCGTTTACTGTGCTATGAGTTTGTTTACGTTGGGTCTTCTACAGACTATTTCTTTCTTGTTCATACTTCCAAACTCTAGAAACTCTTGGCTAAACAAAGATTTCTAACCTTCGAACCCAGCACAATAGTTAAAACTGTAATTACATGTCACTGGCTTTTAGAAAGTGTAGCTTGTTATTGATTTCCTATTCACCAATCAGACTCGAATTTAAACATAGTTTTAAAGCATAGCACGCAAAAACTATTAATTAATGGAAATAATCATTTCTTTCACACTAGCCGTGTGTAGGCTAAGGTTTGAATGAGTAGAGCCAGACTGAACAATACAATGCCATAGCCGGGATTTGAACCACGATCAAAGCTTAGCCTACACACGGCTAGTGTGAAAGAAATGATTATTTCCATCAATTTACCTGAATAATATAGGGGTTTAACTATGAAGCCTGGGACTTAAGTACTTACAGCACAGTCAGTCGTCACAAAAGGTGCGTGTCTCATAGCATATGAGAGCCCCTAGTGGTCTACTGGGAAACATACGAGTCAGTTGAAGAATTTAATGTCATGTCGGCATGTTGGCCATAGTAACTCGGTGGTTAGAGCAACCATACTGAGAGCGGGAGATTCGTGGTTCAAATCCCGGCTGTGGCATTGAATTTTTCAGTCTGGCTCTACTCATTCAAAATTATATTTTTCTCAGCACTTCTCCCAACTCTGCTGCCATGTTTTAAACCCTCCAAAAAATAAGACTTGTCAAGTTCTGCAAAATACGGCTTTGTCTCTATGATCACCTCCTCATTTTATCTAAATTTTATTTTTGCTAGCAATTTCTTCACGTTTGGAAATAGGAGAACATGGGGGTGTGACAGAAATGCATGCACTTTGGAGGCAGCAACTCCGAATGAATGTGCTGGGACTTTATCGTTGTGGAAAAGAACTTTCTTCTTTGCCATATGGAGCCATGTCTTCTGAACTTCTTGTCAAATTGGGCCTCCCGTAGGGGAAGGGATCCGTCCCCTTCAGCTGCCGTGGTGCCCTTAACTCTCGTGGTACTTCCGACGTTACTAGAGGAACCTCGGGCCGAATAGCCGAGCCCCTCCTGTATGGGAGTTGTTCGGATTGGGCTGGACTCGAGGGGGGCAGTGTGTTCTCGACATCCGTGGGAGATCGGGGACCTCCGGCCAGGCCTCGGCCACCCGAAGGGGTCGAGGGTTGCCTCACCATTCCCGGGTACTAGCCTGCATAACTAGTAGAAGGGGTCATGTAGGGGCGAGGGTGTCTACGTGGGCAGCTTTCACAAGGTGAGGACCGACCTCCCTCTCTACCAGGGAGTGACCGAACTGTCCCCGAAGGGCGTCCGGTGTCTCCAAGACTCTTTCCGTTAGGACAACACCTAGAGACTAACAAGCCCCCCACCCCGCATCTGCTCCAAAGAACTACAGACGGGTGGAAGTGGATTCGCCACTTACGCGCGTCAACCCCGCAGGGAAGACTACCTCGGTGGGGCCTTCTGGTGATCTAACACACCTTCTACTGCTATGCAGGCTAGAACGCGGGACTAGGCAACCCTCTGCTGCCTCCGGGCGAACGAAGCCTGGCCGGAGGTACCCGATCTCCCACGGATATCGGGAACACACTTCCCTCTCGAGTCCAACCCAATCCGAACAACTCGCATTCAGGGAGGTGCTCGAATGTTTGGCCCGAGGTTCCTCTCTCTTGTACAGTTTCTTTGATAATCGAATAATCTCAAAAGTTCTGTGGCCTCCCAGATCCCCTGACCTAACCTCACCGGATCTTTTCTTGTGGGGGTATCTAAAAATAGAGAGTATAAGAATAGGCCACAGACAATTGATGTTCTCAAGGAATCCATTCGAACTGAAATGAGTAACATTGACGAGGATACTCTCCGTAAAACTTCAGAGAATATGGTAAGACGAGTACAAACATGTATAGATGCTGGTGGAGGACACTTCCAACATTTTCTCTGAGATGTAAATAGTGTAATGTAATCTCCCAATTGTGTATTATATTCTACCAAAGTTACACGTGTGTCCTATTATTAGTTCAAAAGTTATGGCCTAGCGAAATGGTTCAGTTTAATATACAAACCATCCTAAAATCTTCGATACTGGTGAATTAACTTTTGCGTACTTTTTATGTAACGTAACTCAGTTATTAAGATGTGTTTATAATTATTTTATTTGTAATTGAGTACATTTTTGTAGTACTAAATATAATTCGCGTTATTTCAAAAGAAATATGTAAGAGTTCACATTGAGTTTACATCGCCATATACATGCATAGCCCCGGTACTGTTTGGTACACAAATGTTCACACAGTTCCTGAAAAACGGCCAAATGGAAGAAGTTAATATCATGACAATACTTTCAACAAAACTGACAAATGAGTATCTGGATATCCTAAAGGTCAGCACCATACAATCGTGACCTAGCAACTTCAGATTTATTTTTTGTTAAACATTGAGCAAAAAGATGAGGCAGCAGAGCATTATAAAAACTTGGTGAAGCACCTGCGGAAGCATGACACAATAGCTTTAAGGACTTGTTTCAAGAACGTTTTTTGTCATTTGGGAATATTTTAAAAACAATAGAATTGAGGCGCTGAAAATCATAAACACATAAACACTGTGGCAAAAATAGATCTTTGTTGAAATCAAAATTTCTATTATTAAGTAGTACTTGCGAACGTGATGTAAAGAGTAGATTATGTTGGCAAAACTAGTAAAAATATTGAACAGCTCAGAGCAAACAACATGGGCCCTTATGTAACTCAATACCAGAAAAACTTGCCAGATAGATTCTTATGAATGTTTCATTAAATCAAAGCGGGGTATAGCTGGTTGACCATAACGTTGGCAAATGTCACGAGTAATGTATTCATGGTAAAATCTCAAAATCGACCATGTTGTACTTTAGACTCTTATAGATCTAAGCGCATCAATGATTTAAAAGTATAAAAACAATTCTTGTTTTATTTTTTAAAATATTTTAAATTTATCAATGTTCTCTATATGTTATTTTGATGTATAAATAGTTATTTGCTTGAGTTATATGAAGGCTGTGTAGAAGTAAGTTATTGTCGTTGTCAGTTCGAACGAGAGGGGTTGCTATAACAGTCGGAAGGCGGTGGTGGGTATCCTTTGGGGAATTGTTGTTTGAGGGAGGGAAGGTGAACAATTACTCAATGTTCTATACATTTATTTCATATCCCCTGGCTCCTCGTAAGTTAGAAACCGCTCAACCAAATCACCTGTCGATATACAGTCTTTTGTTACATAGCAACTGTCCCTCTTCTGTTTTAGATTTAGTAGAATGGTGTTCCATTTTTTGAGGGTATCCTTAAAAGTGCAACCTTCTCCTTATTTACAGTAAGTATTGTATTCCACCCAACGTGTATCCTCTGGTTCATGAAACCCGGTTGAGGGAGATGGCCCTTTTTCGGGCGTAAAAATACTTCACATGGCTTCCTTCGCAAGGGAAGTAATGCCGGTGGTTACGTTTAGTATATTTACGTCACGTAACAGAACATCACGCCTGATAAACGAGACCTGTAAACAAAATTAAGCGGTCTTTCACACCGTTTACTCTTTCCATTCCGATTCGTCCGCTATACCAATCCTATTCATCCTCCTACTGCAGGCGGATAGGACTAGTTTCCGCTCGAAATAAAAATGAAAACAGAAGTATACAGAACATTCTTAATCGGGAAACTTAGAATTTAACATAATCTAGATTGCCCAAGCTTCAACATAATTTACGTGATAAATAGCGCTTTTGTGAAAGATTTACAAAATATTAATCTGATTCAGACGCGCTTACCCTACTTTCTAAGGTTTTTCTATTCGTTCCATAGATATACGAGGGTATATCTACCTTTGCTCATACCACGTACCTTTACTCATCCTAATAATTTTGATAATCCTTCTCCAAATAGTCTCCCCTGATTGCGATGCACTTGTCCCAACGTTTCTGCCAGTCTTCAAAGTCATGCTGGAAAACATTTTTTGAGCGATCCTTCAAAATCGCCACCGCAACCTTCACCACTGCTTCTGATGATGGATAATATCTCCACGAAGACGTTTCTTCAAGTTAGGGAATAGAAAAAAGTCACGTGGGGCTAAATCCGGACTATAGGGAGGGTGAGGGATGCACTTCACGTTGATTTTTGCAAGATATTCAGCAACAACATTGGCAATATGCAGCCGCGCATTATCGTGGTGCAGCAACCAGCTTGCTTCACGGAAATCGGTCTTCTGCGCCTGATATGAACTTGCAATGTATTCAGGATATCCCTGTAGTATTATCCAGTTACTGAAGTGTGTGCAGGTACAACATGCTGATAAACCATTCCATGAATATCACAGAATGAGATGACCATAACTTTCCTAGCAGAAGCAACCACTTTTCTTTTTGGGGGTTGGTGATGATGGAGATTTCTACACTGAGCTTTGCTGTTTGCTCTCAGGATCAAAATGATGTAGCCAAGTTTCATCAGCAGTGATTACGTTTGAAAGAAACTCCGGATCTTCCTCTAACATCAACTTTAACTGTATGCAGACCTGCATGCGAATGTCCTTTTGTTCGTGAATCAACAGTCTTGGAACCCATCGCTCACAAACACGTCTCATGTGTAATGTTTCTGTCACCAACGTGTGGATGGCATCCAATGAAATGTTCAGTATTTCAGAAAGTGATCTTAAGGTAATTCGTCGATTCTCTCTCACAGTGGCAGCAGCAGTGTTGATGTTTTCTTCCGTGAGAGCATTAACTGTAGCACCGGGTCCACCTTCCTTTGAAATTGATTGTCTCCTCTCTTTAAACGTCTTAAACCACCTTCGAGCTGTGCTGTAGGGAAGAACAGACTCTCCATAGGCCTCCTGTAACATTGTATAGGCCTCAACTGAAGATTTGTTGAGACGAAAGTCGAATTTCAAAGCCGCATACTGTTCCTCGCGTGTTACCTCCATTGCAGCGGTAGGCGATACTGAACATGTCTGAACTTGCCTGGTTCTCACAGGCGAGAACCAGGAGTACCAACAATGAAACTACTACGGCGTGTTTGTTTCACATTAAGCTAGCAAAATATAATAAGATTGAATCTTAGTGCGAAAAATTATGACCGTAAAAGGTATATATATTGATAATTGTAAATCTTATCATGTACTAAGATAAGTACAATTCTACACCTGCTTGATCGTTTGATCTTTCAGTACTATTTTCGCTCTACTGAATGCTTTCCTGAACACGCCATCATTTTCGTTTTATTTACTAATTTTAACATGCAGAAATTATTTATTCAATTATTTTCCATAGCCCTATTATTTGTTTATAAAATTGTTGACCTTATAAGACATTCTTGTGAGAACAGTTTGTAGCAGAGTGTTTCCCCAGGGACATCGTGTATGTACACATGTTACCAAGTCCCTTGCACCAGCTGAACAGAGGGGCAAGTCATTACGTCAACTAATACCCACCACAATGCAAGGGGACGAACAAAAATCCCTGCCGCCTGCATTCTTCACAAGGGAGCAACCCTTAATCGCTCTTGTCATTCGATCTGAATCTCCCGAGGATTGCGTCTTCGGATGTGCAACTGTTCTCTTTATAAACAATTGTTCTCGTATCTCCGTGATGAGCACACATTTCAGTAACTCACATGTACCTACAGGTCTGACTCATCTCTACATCTGCATCAACATCACAAAAATCTAAGGTGTGCTTTCTCTACTCTTACTGCTCTATCTACTTCAAGATAAACATTATATTATTGTAGTTACAAGGGAATATAGTAGACTTTAAGTGATAGTCAAATGTTTTGGTCGTTATGTGGTGTATACATGACTTTCTCTACTCTTGTACAAACACTTATTGCTCTATCTACTTCAAGATAAACATTATCTTATTGTATTTAAAAGGGAATATAGTAGACTTTAAGTGATAGTCAAATGTTTTGGTCGTTATGTGATGTATACATACTTTCTCTACTCTTGTACAAACACTTATTGCTCTATCTACTTCAAGATAAACATTATATTATTGTATTTACAAGGGAATATAGTAGACTTTAAGTGATAGTCAAATGTTTTGGTCGTTATGTGATGTATACATGACTTTCTCTACTCTTGTACAAACACTTATTGCTCTGTATACTTCAACATAAACATTATCCTATTGTAGTTACAAGGGAATACAGTAGACTAAGTGATAGTCAAATGTTTCAAACAGCTGTTTCTGAGTGGTGTCTTGCAACTGAATTCAGTTTGTATGACTAGAGATAAAAATTAATAACGACTTCTCATTTGAGAAGACCTTAAGTATTTGAAACTTCAAATGAATGAGAAAGAATACCTCGGAAACACTTCAAATCCTTAACAATTGTTTTGATATAAATTTTGTATTTTAACCTGATCTATATTTTCTGTGTAGTAATTTTTTGTCTGGTTCAGCAGAGACAAAAATCTTCCAGAATGTAGAGGACTTCGAGGACATTTACTATACAATTATATATACATTTCATTTGCCACAAAAAATATCGTAAAGTTACATTCTGGTCAAAATTGTTAGATATATTTAAAAATAATAAAAAAAATCCAAAAAAATCTTCCATGCAAAGGTTATTCTACACTGGAGGGGGCTCTGTAAGCAAATATTTATATACACACGTACTTTTTTCAAAAATAGTTCTCTTGAAAGTTTCAAAACGTTAATTATTGGTATAGTTTGTTATATTCACATTTTGGATAGCAGGCAATATTATATTTGTCCGCTATGTGATTGGCAGTATTTGTACCGAGGAGTCTTTCTCTTAAGGTGTGCATATGCTATATAAAATTTCCAGAACTTAGAAGTTTGTTTGGGAGAGGTTATGTAAGTCAAACGTTTCACTAAGGTTTCAAATCCTTTGGAATCAATGAAACAACAACACTTATGTTTAAAGATTTAACACATACTAATACAGATAGAAAACTTGTTTGCCTAGTAATTCCCAAAATCTATGAATCGATTTTTATAATTCTTTCGTAATTGAAAAGATATGTTCGTTCTATCAAACACACAGCTATAAGATAATTTAATTTCAAATATTAAAAACGTTTTACAAAGCCCACACAGTAATTGAAGAAGGCCTTGATTTGGAGTAGGAATATGTTGTTGTTACTCCATAGAGTATAAAAACAAAATCCGACTACATTTTTCCAAGGAATATACATAGATGGCCTACATGTAATACTTCAACAAGCGAAAGACAGAGTTTTAATAAAAAAACAATCGATCCTGTGCTATTTTTGTTTCTTCAGTTATTTGGAATAACTACAGATGTGTAATAGAATGGAGCCCTCTTAAAATCTCTGGTTTTATTGTAATTATAGAGATGTATGTACTGAAGTTTTTGGATGTCAAAACCTTCTAATAAAACCTCTGTAAGAAAGTTTCAATTTACTTTCTTTGCATTTATGTTGTAATCAAGTTCGTTGCCAAGTAACTGTGTAAAGAGAGCAAACTGCTAACGTTTAGGAATCAATCAATTAATATTTTACCAATAATATTATTAGCTTTCTTAGTGTTTCGACCATGAGACTAACTTTCTGATTTCGCAGCCTTTTTGTTGCATTATATATTTTTAAGGGTTTCTTCTTTATGTCAGTGTTATGTGTATTTTATATTACTGAATAAAATTAGGACCAAAGGAATGGCACCTATTTTAAGTATGTAAAACATTACTCAATCATTCCAGACAATGATTTCTCTCCGAAAAAATGTACTTATAGACTATATAACATTTCCAGAACTTGGATAAGGAAGTTTGATGTAACGTTCATGTTACATATTCTTTGAAGATAATAAAATAACGTTTTTTATGTTTGGTTGCGTCTAATTTAAGGCCATTATTTGGAAAATAATACATACTTCATTATTTTCAATTCCTTATCTTCCAAAACAAATCCTTTCATACATTTCCCTTAGATATATATTAATTGAAACTCTTACTTTCTACAAAAAAAAAAAAAAAAAAAAAAGATATAAATCTAAAACTGCCACATTTCATGGGTTGGCTATGGTCATTTAAAGCACCACCATATTGCGAGATTACCAACACCCGTCTATGGAGTGATATGTCGTGGTCGTTTGGAAAGCGTTGGTTCGAAACCATAAATTTGACGCAGTTATATGTTTGGACGTGTATAAAAGTCCCATTCTCGCTTTGCTTGCCAATGTTTGTGCAGAGCGGCGATATCGACAATGTACGTGCTATCATAACCTCCACAACAAAGCATCTATCCGAACCTGGCTTTCCTTTTAGTCAAAGAAAGATAAGAATTATGTCCTTCTCCAATGTTTCAATTGTTTGCCTTTGCACGATAAACTTAACTCAATATTTCCAGAACAGAAGTTTCATTGCATGTCACGCAAAACGTTTACATTTTAATACTTCTGTCGGCGAAGTTTACAAGGACAAAGAAAATATTTCCTAATAATTACACTAGTCTACAAATTTGAACTTTAAAAAAGGTTCAGAAATGAAAGAAGCTGAATCTTAATGAATTCGATGCGCTGAATTCAAAACTGCAATTAGTTTTTCTGTGTCACCCTCAGCCCGCCTCGGTAGCGTGGTGGTAGCATGTCTACCTCATCAAGAGGTCCCGAGTCCGAACCTCGGTCAGGGTGAGTTACCTGGATAAGGTTTTTCCGGGGTTTTCCCTTATCCTTCAAGACAAATGTGGCGTAACTCTGAGTTCCCGGGGACCCTGGACATTATTTCACCCAATTCATTCACGGTCCGATATGACTTAACGTTGGAGGACGTGAACTAAAAAGAAAAAAGAAAAGAAAAAACATCATTTGCAATTCCTATTATGATAAATTGTAAACCAAAATTAACTCGGCAGTTGCAAGAATGTGTATTCTAATAAAGAAAAGCTCTCAAATTCTGTTATTATGGTTATTTATTTTAGTAGAAAATATGTTAATTAAAATAAAATGGCTACTCACCTTTATGTGGTTAAAGGGAATGATCATATCCTCTCTTATTAGAAACCAGCAGTAGTCACTCATCATTGATGTGTTCCATCTGCCTTGTTGTGCCATTTGCAAGATGTCTTGGTGAAAACATTCACTTTGTTTATCACTTATTGCACCTAAATTTTCCGGAAAAAGTCCAAATGCGAATGTAGGAAAAGAATTTTGAGAGACATCCTACACCGTAATTTCTGATATGTTTAAAGATTCTGTACCAGCTGTTTATAGTTTGTATCCCTTTGTTTACCAAGGAAACAGTGAACAACTCCCTTAAATGACATCCATGCTGCAAGTTCCTTTGCATTTAATTTTGTATCACAATGTTTGTCACTGATCACTTTCCTGATTTGAAATCCAACGAATATTCCTTCTTGTAATTTGGCGTCAGTCAGACCAGAGAAAACAGTTCTAAGATGTTTGAAATTCTCACCGCTGTTGTCCATGGCCTGCACGAAGTTCTTCATCAGCCCTAATTTAATGTGTAAAGGTGGAAGAAACATCTTCTGTAGGTCATCCGAGTCGATTGGAGAATTTAATGCCATGACGGCACGTTGGCCATGGTAGCTCAATAGGTAAGCGCGACTGGACGGAAACCAGTAGATCCGTGGTTCAAATCCCGGCCGTGGCATTGAATTTTTCATTTTCAATCTTATCTATCAAAGACCTTAGCCATATGGCTAGTGTGAAAAAATTATTAATCTCCATCAATTAACTAAAATAATAAGAGTTAAATGATGAAGCCTGGGACTTAAGTACTTACGATAGTAAGTCGCCACAAACGGTGTATCTCGAATGCGAGAGCCCCTAGTGGTCTACCGGGGAAATATGAGTCAATTGGAGAATTTAATGTCATGATGACACGTTGGCAATGGTAGCTCAATGGGTAAGAGCAACTGGACGGAAACCAGGAGATCCGTGGTTCAAATCCTGGCCGTGGCATTGAACTTTTCATGTCGACTCTATCAATAGAGCAATAAGTGTTTGTACCGTAGTGGAGAAGGAGTTTGCTACGCCACTGAAGACGACGAGGGTTCGCTAGGGGTTGTATACTCTGGCATCAAATGAGGTTAGCAGACCTTCAAATTAAGATGGATTACGCGAGAGTTCACTTCCGTCTCTAGAGTATTACGTCTTACTTCTCTTCGCATTTCCAAACGTTGTCAGCTTTTTATGCCATTACAGAGATAAAGAGTTTGTCCCCCTAATTCATAAATTACGTAATTTGTCATGAATATTTATACCTTACTAGCTGAAACATCCGACTGTGACGAATTCTCCCTACAACAGTTAGACTTGGGTTACACTTGCGGAGGAGCCTTGCGTTTCTTCGAAAACATTTTAACAATATTAGTTAAGGTAATTAAAGAAAGAGTTAAATAAACATCTGAGAACATCATAGAAAACTAAAATATAATAGATCAATAAAAGTAAAACTAGAAATACTGGAGTTTGTAATGACTATTTCTCATTAATGGGCTTCCACTTATCGCATTCAGGCTACCTTGTCGCTTTTATAGAGCAATTTTCATTTTAAAGAAATGATATGTTAAGTGAATCCAAGTTTGTTTCAATATAACCAACTTACAGAAAATTAAACTAAACAAATATCTCACTAGTCAGGATTTGAAACGCGGAGCCTACGGCCACGAGTCTGTGACTCAATGATCTCGACTATTTGTGTTGCTAGGAGATGCAATGTGTAACTCAAAATAGCAAGGTAAGAATCAAATAACTAGGGCAATTGAATACTAGTACTTATGGTTAAATATTTTAGTGATTTCACCAAATATGTTATTAACACACTTATTAGAGCTAGGTAATACAAAAAGGAGGGGAATAATAATAGAGAGAATACTGAAATTCTGGTATAACTGTATTAAAGGGAAGAACAGCGAATTATTGAATCTGTGCATGAAACAACAGAAAAGCAATAAGAACACAAACAGTTGGTGGTCGGAATTGGAAAGAATGGTATCGAACATAGGCATAGGAGTTCTATGGAGAGCAGAGGAGACAAATCATAGCGGTTTTTGGATGAAAGTGAGAACTAGAGTACAACACATACATAGGCAGGGGATATGGGAAAGTATAGAAGAAAAGAAATCTTTGAAATTTTATAAGCAATTAAAGACAGAATGGACTAGGGAAAAATATATAGATCAATGTGACAAAACCGGAAGAGAAGGCTTAGCATGGATGAGGGTAGCAATAATATATCTAAAAGGGTTGAGAAGTAATGAGGTAGGGATAAGTGAATTTTGTGGAGATGAAGAGAGCACTGTTCATTACCTGATAGAATGTAAGGAGTTAACAAATTACAGGAGAAAAATATGGGATAAGAAATGGGACAGTGTAAGTAAAGAGGTAGTGGCGTTACACATGTTAATGGGGATGAGTGAAAAGATATATGTATAGGAGAATTCTGATTAGGGTAAGACAAGCGAAGGTCAAGAAGAAATGGCACCAAGCTGCTCAGGAAAACCAAAGGCTTATAGCCAGGGGACCTGAGTCAGCGAGTAAATTTTACGTCAGCAATTTCATGTATTTGTACAGGGTGTATGATAATGATTGTAAATGTTAAACACATTGTAGTGAAACTGTAATGCAAACTGTACAAATAAATATAATATCAAATTATTAACACCGATTTTACTGCACAATCCTGCCCCTCCCCAAACTGTATAAAAATCGGGGGCTATCCACATTATTATTGTTTATAAGTTACAGGAGGTCACTGAATGTTGTATAAACCTGCAGTCGCTTTATTAACTTCTGAGGCCACGAAAACGTAATAATTATTCATATATTGTCTATAAGAGATAAATGAATCTAGAACGCACTAGAAACAGCTTGTGGGATGAACGAACAGTCATGGAATGCCAAAATATTTGTTGAATTATAACCTCAAAGGAAAAGGAAGCATTGGCGGACCGAGGAAGGGTTAGCCACAACAACATTTCAGTGTGTGTGGATGATGATGATGATGATGATGATGATGATGATGAAGATGATTACGACGACGATGATGATGATGATGATGATGATGATGATGATGATGATGATGATGATGATGATGATGATGATGATGATGATGATGATGATGATGATGATGATGATGTTGACTATGTAAGAACTACCCCGATTTCATTGAAAAGACATGGTTGGTCTTGCGAGCTTTTGCAAACATATGTTAGGTGGCTCAACTGCCCCGTCCTTCGCGTAAGGACATATCCCATCGTGCGTTAAAATAGTTGCAGAGCGCAACGGACAAATTCCAATTAAACGGACAGTGATGCCGCTTATCGTTCGGAGCACTGCCGTGCGTTTAAATAGAACTGCCCCGTTCCTTTCTGCAGCTGTTTTAACGCACGAAGAGATATCCGCAATACCTGAAATACGGAGTAGCTAGGCCTCCTGGTATAAATAAAGATTTAACCAGCGGTGTAATGAGAACGGTCATACAACATTGCAGATACGGTTAGTATCTAATTGTGTTATACTGCATAAAATTTAACTCGAATGTTCACTACCCATTATTTTTATTATTTTTCTTGTAATACTGCCTATTATTTACTCTAAGAAACAGATGGATAATCGGTTATAAATTTTCTACTATGTGCTTACAGTAGGAGACGAAGAATACTGCATTCCACTTAAAGCTTAGATACCAACATTTCCTAAGAAATAAAGTCTCAGATTCTTAGAACAAAACAGTACATTTTCTGAAAAGCATCTGTGTATGTGTTTATACACGATTCGAGAACTGCCCGCCTCTGTAGCGTAGGTGCTTGCGTCTCACGTTCAAGAGGTCCCGAGTTCAAACATCAGTCAGGGTGAGTTATCCTGACAAGGATTTCCCAGGGTTTTACCTTATCCTGAAAGATGAATGTCTGGTAACTCTAAGCTCTATGTAGCCTGTACTCATTTGAACATCATTTCATTCATCGTCCGATATGACTAAAAATTGGAGGTTGTCTCTTATCCTGAAAGATGAATGTCAGGTAACTGTAAGCTCTATGTACCCTGTACTCATTTGAACATCATTTCATTCATCGTCCGATATGACTAAAAATTGGAGGTTGTCTCTTATCCTGAAAGATGAATGTCAGGTAACTGTAAGCTCTATGTACCCTGTACTCATTTGAACATCATTTCATTCATCGTCCGATATGACTAAAAATTGGAGGTTGTCTCTTATCCTGAAAGATGAATGTCAGGTAACTGTAAGCTCTATGTACCCTGTACTCATTTGAACATCATTTCATTCATCGTCCGATATGACTTAAAATTGGAGGTTTTCTCTTATCCTGAAAGATGACTGTCAGGTAACTGTAAGCTCTATGTACCCTGTACTCATTTGAACCTGTATAAAGTCTACTGTATCCCCTTGTACCTACAATAAGATAATGTTTATCTTGAAGTAGATAGAGTTTGTACAAGTGTAGAGAAGGTCATGTGAGTACAGCACTAAAGAGTAGAATTGATTGCACATGTAGTAAATAAATAGGAAGGTGTCTGAGGTGAGGAATCGCCGCCACTGCAAGAAGAGCTCTCTCTCTCTCTCTCTCTCTCTCTCTCTCTCTCTCTCTCTCTCTCTCTCTCTCCCTCTCTCTCCGCTGCCACAGAACAGGAAATAAACAACATGGTTGCTGGGATCCCCAAGTCCCTCGTCTCATAACTTGGTGTGTCTGTTTCGATTAGTTTAGTTTGTTGCCAGGATGGGGAGATGATTCTACACAAGAGGTGAGGGCCCGCCTTCCACAAATTACCTAATAAACTTATTCTTACTCAAAAACACCTTCTAATACACTGCACTTCAAAACAGTATCAAATCTGGCAATTCCACTTCCATCTTACACAGGAACAGGACGGAAGTAGCATGGTTAAGGTGAAAATAATGTAAGCTTCCTGAAGACGGTAGAATAAGAACGCTGGACGTATGTTCTGCTAGGACGATTGCGGCCGACAAAATGTATCACTGGAACTATTGCTTAAACATATGTTGTATCGTATTTGGGAGTTTATGTATCAGATAAAATACTTATCGTTGTTGTTAGTTTGGAATGAAATAGAAAAAAGTACTTAAGACACTGAAACTTGCTTTATTTTCAATATAGTCTTGTTGGTCCAGCGATGTTCTCATGCCTTCACCCATCTCAACAATAAGATTCATTCAGGCCTTCAAAATAGTTGTCAATTCTTCATTTGAAGCGAATCTTTGTCCAAAAAGAAAAAATTTCAGCTTCGGGAAATAGAAAAGTGTAATGGTCTCATATCAAGTGAATAAAGCGGGTGTAGCAACAATTCATACCTCAGTAAGTGTATTTTTGTCATGGCGACGGCACAGGTGTGCAGACGTGCATTGTCTAGATAGAAGATAAAGTTATTCCACACTAATCCTGCCTTTTTTCGCGTATACTTTGTTGTAACTGGTCCAGGAGGTTAGTATAGCCCCTTCTGTAACGGTTTGCCCACTGAGTAGATAATCCACAAACAGAATACCGCAAAACTAATGCCATGACCTTTCCAAAAGAAACAATTATCATTGCTTACTTTGGTAGCAGAGAATCAGCATGCTTCCACTATTTTGACTGTTGTTTTAAACAGCTGGTCGTTATGTGATGTACACATGCCCTTCTCTACTCTTGTACAAACACTTATTGCTCTATCTACTTCAAGATAAACATTATCTTATTGTAGTTACAAGGGAATACAGTAGACTTTAAGTGATAGTCAAATGTTTTGGTCGTTATGTGATGTATACATGCCTTTCTCTACTCTTGTACAAACACTTATTGCTCTATCTACTTCACGATAAACATTATCTTATTGTAGTTACAAGGGAATACAGTAGACTTTAAGTGATAGTCAAATGTTTTGGTCGTTATGTGATGTATACATGACTTTCTCTACTCTTGTACAAACACTTATTACTCTATCTACTTCAAGATAAACATTATCTTATTGTAGTTACAAGAGAATACAGTAGACTTTAAGTGATAGTCAAAAGTTTTGGTCGTTATGTGATGTATACATGACTTTCTCTACTCTTGTACAAACACTTATTGCTCTATCTACTTCACGATAAACATTATCTTATTGTAGTTACAAGAGAATACAGTAGACTTTAAGTGATAGTCAAATGTTTTGGTCGTTATGTGATGTATACATGACTTCCTCTACTCTTGTACAAACACTTATTACTCTATCTACTTCAAGATAAACATTATCTTATTGTAGTTACAAGAGAATACAGTAGACTTTAAGTGATAGTCAAATGTTTTGGTCGTTATGTGGTGTATACATGACTTTCTCTACTCTTGTACAAATACTTATTGCTCTATCTACTTCAAGATAAACATTATCTTATTGTAGTTACAAGGGAATACAGTAGACTTTAAGTGATAGTCAAATGTTTTGGTCGTTATGTGATGTATACATGACTTTCTCTACTCTTGTACAAACACTTATTACTCTATCTACTTCAAGATAAACATCATCTTATTGTAGTTACAAGAAAATACAGTAGACTTTAAGTGATAGTCAATTGTTTTGGTCGTTATGTGATGTATACATGACTTTCTCTACTCTTGTACAAACACTTATTGCTCTATCTACTTCAAGATAAACATTATCTTATTGTAGTTACAAGGGAATACAGTAGACTTTAAGTTACAGTCAAATGTTTTAAGCAGCTAGTCGTTTTGTGATGACCAGGCATCGGAGCCCGTACATCTTTAAAGGGATATGAAGTTTAGCAGTCTCGCAGTATATAACTGCTGACGTCAGTTCCGGGGTTAACACGCAGAGATAATCCTTTTCGCAGCGCGTAGCTTTAGTTTCATTACAACTACTGCTCCCCACGCAGGTAGATCTCAGGGAGTGAAAGGCGTTTGAAATATTGTGTTAAAAGCATTACTTTCACAACAATTATTGAACAGTCTCCATTTTATACACCAAAAGTTTTGGGTATTATCAACAACCATTAAACAGCTTGAAGAGAGTACTTTCGAGCTGTCTAAAAGCAGTCGAGAAGGTGTCTGTAAAAATTAACAATATACAGAATACACCACCTACCTAAAGAACAATGATTGAATTTTCAGTGTTCAACACAGAAATACTGTATTTTCAGTACAGCGTAATATAAGAAATAAACTAAGTTCAGACAAACATAAAAATGATTTTATTACTCACATGAATCATTAACGTCATGTGACGTGGAACGAACTTTCTCCCAAAGTTTTTATGTTGTTTCAGTGAGAGGCGCAGAAAATTCACGTTCGACAATTTATGAATAAATATGGTTATTCACTGTATTTCCCACATCGAAAGCAATAAGAAGGATGGCATGATGTAACGTAGCTTACATCCCTCCCGGACTGTACACACATAGTGCTTCGGTATACTTGTTGACACAGACGTTTGTTGATGGCTCGCTTGACCTTGTGTAGTATGTACCTGAGCGCATACATTGATTGTTAAGGTGTACGGAATCCGATGTCTGGTGATGACTTTCGAATTGCGTTCTCTTGAATGTTTACTGCCGCTGTTTACAGTTAGTATGTAAGACACAAAGTAAGAAATTAAATGGTGGATCATAAAAGAAATCTTTTTAAAACAGTTCATGTATTTCGAGGATATTTTAGGAATTAAATGAATGGTTTTGCAATAAAATATCGTGACTTGACAAGTATATTGGGTAGCTAGATGTGGCATAGGCGCAATGAGTGATGAGTGTCAAGTTAGGATGTGAATACTCAATGATGTGGCTTCCCCTGTCGGCATTACCCATCCCCTACCTTATGATATGGCTTGGGATTTAAACGTCTCACAGCAGGGGGCCATGGAAAAGTGATTTAAAACTCCAGACTGGAACATGGCTGGCATAAGCGATGAACAACGAATTTTTTCTTATCTTTTTCTCTACTGTTTTGAAGTAAATACACGTATTTCGTGCGCTCTGGGTCGTTGCTTTTTTCAGATAGTCTAACCTTTTAAAACGTGATCCACATAACCAGTGAGAATATTCCTAATTAATGACAAAACGAGATGTTTCTAGAGAAGGCGTGACTTGTACATGTTTTTTTACAAGAGGGCGACACTAACATTGTATATAATGCAAATTTTTTTGTTTGATAAAGATTTTGTGTTCACCCAAAAATAAATTTGACAACAGAAAATTTGCGGGCTATGAGCTTTTATCATTTTATCTCTGTTTTAACGTCTAAAGGTTAGGAGGTTAGGTTAGAAATTTATTTACCGAAGAAGTCCCATCCAAAACATGCATAATTGGTACAGAAGAAGATCGGTTGTTTCTTAGTGATGAATTTCGTGAAGGACTAAGCCCAAGAACTGTTGTTACTGACGGACATGTTGGACATTGGTATGAGTCAAATACATCAACAGTTAGATGTGAGAAAACTTTGTTGTCATAAACTAACTACCGATCAAAAACAACAACGTATTGATTGCTACAGAAAAACTCTGGAAAATCCACAAAGTGACACTTCAAATTTGGTTTGGAATATCGCTACTGTTGATGAATCTTGGATTTATTATGATCCTGAAAACAAAAGTCAATCGACTCAATGGCTCTTTCAAACAGAACCCAATTGTACAAAAGTCTGATAAATTCACAGTGTTGGTAAGAAGAGGTTTGGAAGATTTCTCCCCCTCTAAAGCACATAAAATTGCTACTACAGCATAGGAAGATAGACGTATGCACGTGTTTGAGAAAAAATAAAACCCAAACGGAAAGATAATTTTACATCATGGTTCATCCACCATACAGTCCTGAACTGACATATTGTTATTTATTTTTGTTACCAAAAATTAAAGATAACATGAGAGGACTCATTTTTCGTTATTATTTGGAGCAGTGGAACTTCATAAGGCCAGTTTTTGAAGTGTATCAGGCAGACTGACGTCATTCACTTTGAAGTGCCTTTGTCCATCATGGTTCCTGAGTTCGAAACCTGCACTTTGGTTACAGGCACGCGACCATGGTGCCGCCGTGCACTAGTGTCTAACATCACAGATCGTCTCAGTAAAGCGGATAATTAGTAGGAATTTTTGTCGCCAGAAGCGTATTAGCGCGACAATGCCACTACAGTCTTTGCAGAAGACTGACACTGTGTAACAAGTTGAAGTCATTACTTCCTTGTATATTTTCTGTATATCTCACACAGTTTTCCCAGTGCAACCTTGTCAATTTCTTCGTGAATAAGTTGTTCACAATTAGTCGTATTTATGTTTGCGAATTTCTGTTTACAATTTCTGTTTACAATTTCATTTGTATTTCTCAATTATTTTATTTGAGCCTACAGCAACTTAATTATATTGTATTTGGCATTACTAAGGGTGAAAGCGGATTACCATTTCAATTGCAAGTTAATCCAGCTAATACACTTTTTCCTAGTTTGTAAAGGGAAGCACAAATAAATAATACTAATTTGAACTATCTAGAGTAAATAAACACTTCGCCGATTATGAAGTAATCATGTACAAATATAATGTGTGGCGACTGACATTCTACAGGCTAACATGAAGAGAACGTTTGCTCTATCTCGAATTTAACAAATATCTTGGTTTTTTCAGAGTAATTCTTTTAGCACAACATCCTTCGTGAATCACTTTTTGTAAAATTTGAATTTTTGTCTTAGCATAATATTTATTAGAGATGGATTCACTCGAAACTCGTCACATTCCACTTAATCAGAATGCAATATAACACCAAAGAAAAGCGTGGGAGGAAATATTTGGTTCGTATTAGTTCCTGTAGCTGCTATCTGCATGTTAGAGAGGATCAAAGTATTGCATATGTACGTATGTACGTGTTATTGAGGTAATAAAGAGATCCTTGTGAATGGATCTGAAAGGCCTCGCTTCCCTGAGAATATTTACGACAAAAATGCTGCGGCATTAAAGGGCACGTGATGCTGGATCTATTGAACTATTTGTGTGTCATACAGGACATGCCGGGGCGGAGAGACAACGTCCTTCACTTGTTTGTCAGTGGACGTATTATGAGATTAATGGACGCGTCTTCGCCCAGGAAGTATTGTGCTGATATAGAAATAAATTAAAGGTAAACGAAAAAACGGACTAAAATGTTTAGGAACAATGCATTATTGTCTAAATTTGTACCTAGTTTATAAAAAATTCCCATTATAGTTTAGTATATAGTTCTTAACTTTTGTAGATCTACACTAACTTTTAATGTGCTAAAACTTTCACAGCATTTAGTCAAATTCCTTGAGTATCAACTTAATTGTAAATTGCCCAAAATGATGGTTTACGATAAGAGTTTTTATAAGACAGGCGGTGCGACGTTAGCTCCGTTAACTATAACCACCAAATATGCTCCCGAACGAAAGGCAGGTTAGCGTGTGACGTCACCGCGCTGATTTTTGCTGCCCAAACTTACATCTTGGGTGTTATGATGTATTTACACAATTGGTCGCAGTTTATAAACAGTTACATTTTGACTCTGTGCTATGAGAAAACTTCAACTCTTAGTTTATCTGAAGATCAGACATGTTATAAAGTAAATAAAATAAAACAAAGTAATTTTCATTGCAAATTAGAGGAGACCCGCTCAGAACAGCATTACGTGGACATTTTCCGACACTTTCAGTTTCGTTTATCTTTAACTAGTTTATCAATGTCAGGACGTAATGTCTGGAAAATATGTATTCTAAGGCTGCATGTTAGATTGTGATACGACAAGGTATTTTGGGATTTGGACTTCGTTAATTTCATAACAGAACAAAAAATGTTCGCACACATATGTCGAGCCAAACATACACAATGTCCGTGCGGGAAATGAATACAACCTCGGAAATCTGCTTTGGGGGACATTCTTGTAAAAATCAGTCGTCTTTCTTGTGTGTATATTTGTTCTTCAATAAATCGTCACACTGTAAATTTAACAGTTCCATTGGGTACGTGGCAGCTACATTGTTGTCATCGAGTGTGCTACACCTAACTGAACCGTCAGATGACAGCGCCATTTATCTAAGCAACTTGGTGCTACATGACTCTTACCTGACGTCACACGCACTGCAGGCTTCGCTCCCGGCAATATTTCAATACGTCACAAGTCTCGTAGCTGTCTTCCTCTGGTTAAAGAGATGCCAGCAGTGGATGCTTGCATAAAATAAAAAAATAAGCGGTATACAGTTGAGCGTATTATAGTGTACGGGTTTGAACTAAGTCAAAATGTAAACACCGTTATACGCTTACAAAGTAGAAAATTGATATGCAGTGTGTTACAGTTTTGTAAAGAAGAGAAACGTAAAGGTCTAATTATTACGTCAAATACTGTTACAACAACGGCAGTGAACGAACTGTACATAATATAGTGAAGGAAGTTCAAAATTCAAAGTGTACGGGAGAAAAACTTTCAACATCGCCCATATCCAAAAAGGTTCGAACTCGATGAGTTTGATGAATGTATTGTGTACAGATCTTTCCTCGAGTTTTACGAACAGAGAAGAGAAATACCTACAGCACGTAAACTTACTTCTACATTCTGTAGAATACTTAGACATGGAAATTCGATTTAGCGAGTACAAAAGTATACGTCGAGTTACGTAAGCTGTGTTGATACAAACCGCAGCACCGGCCTGCAAGAGAAGTTGCAGCGCTACTAGGGGCAAAGTCTGTGTTTCTTTGCTACATAGCTCGCATTCCTTTATGAGGCTTTCAAGATTATTTATATTTCTTAATATTCCTGGCAATAACCGCTTATCCTTACGTATATGTTCACTATTAAGTTTATATATGAAAAGAAAGTCATAGTCATTTCCAAAACCAATATTCTGTTCTAACTATAGTTCCACATTCTTGATAATATTAAAACTATACTATGTCCAACAAGAGAATAAAGTACCGCATCACACCGCGTTCGGAATGACATTACTGTTACTGCTTCGTTAAGAATAATATTAATATGTATTAATAATATGAATATGCATTTTCAACACAAAAACACGTATTTATTCAAGACAACCGCTTATTCGCTTCGTTAAGTATAATAGTAATATGTATTAATAACATGAATATGCATTTTCAACACAAAATCACGTATTTATTCAAGACAAACGTTTAATCGCTTCTTTAAGTATAGTATTAATATGTATTAATAATATGAATATGCATTTTCAACACAATAACATGTATTTATTCAAGCCAACCACTTATTCTGTTCTTTAAGTATAATATTAATATACATTTTCGACGCTAAAGGCACATATTTCGAGCTAAGTATCACGCAGCACACTATTAATATCCATGAAAATTAACTGATATTTACTTTAATTGCATTCCTCTATTCGGAACTGGAAATTGGTTCGATACCTTCCACGCCCGACGTCTCCGTGTCGGTCGATCCTACATCCTCACGCATTTTTCCATGACGGTGTCAATAATGCCCTCCAAGTCCCAGTGTTTTTGTTCCTCGCGGATCACATGTTGGACAAAGGCACTCCAGTTGTGTTACAACGTGGAATACTGCGTCTACTTCTCCATGGACCACGGACTCATTTCACCCACTTCATTCATCATCCGATATGACTTAACGTTGGAGGACATAAATTACAAAAAAAAATCACTGCGTCTACTAGCGTCAGCACACTTGCAGTTTGAAGGTCGTGCCAAAAACTCATCACAGACAACATCCAATACTGATTTGGTACGTGCTCTGTTGCTGCCGGAGTTGAAACTTCAGCGAATGTCACTTTTTCCTTATGTGCACTATAAATGCTGGAAACCGACACATCGGTAAACTAAATGCTAACTTCACCACTTCATCGACAGTAAGTTCTGGAAAGTTTTCACAGAACTTGTGAAATACATTCAATATTATTATATTTTCACCACTTCGTAAAGGCTTTCCGCACGCATGTTTAACAGTACCCGCCAGGTTCACCATGATTCACAACTGGATATGCCTCTCAGCTTCAATATGCGCGCGCAGCATGATTTACTTTAATTACAAACTAACTTAACTATCTATTATTATACGTTTTATAGTTGAAATATGCTTAGTACAGACTTGTGCGCTTTAGCAAAACGAACTCAGCCTCCACACCTCAGTAGCAGTACTTTAGCAAGGAACTATTTACACGGCGGAAGCATCATGGAAATTGTGAAGAAGATCACGTGATTTTGTTTACATTTACTTTATTCTCCCACTGCAAGCACTACAGTCAGTATGGTGTTCCAAAAGCCGAAGTTCTTTGTCCTATCTTATTGTTTAAAAATATTAATAGTGGTAGGATATATCTCGGGGAACTTAGCTACCATCACGAAGAAGGAGTATAGCGGAATCATCTCGTTGCTTACTGGCTGCCTTCGAAGCCAATCACATGCTGATGTCACTAGACTGGGACTGAAGTCTTGCTACTGTGTAAAACATGTGTCTAGACAGTGTTTCGAGCAAGTTCGTGTTAGTTAAATAAAACATCAAATGTCATTAGTCATACTCAACAGTTTCTAGTGTTCCAACAGAAGCAATTTTTTTAATGTCTGCTGCATATTGTAGATAATATTACAAAACAGTTAATATAATTTTAAATATGAATAAGGAGAGTAGACGAATATGATGCAAAAACAGTGTTCTGCTAACTTTTACATAGCACACTGTTACAATTTTCAACGCGATCTACCAGGGCAATCCATACAGATTGTAGATCGACCTACAATCTGTACTCTAACGATCATGGAGTTACTCAACTGTCCCCTAAAGGCGCCCGGCGCCTACATGGGGCTTTCCATAGGGCCGCCCCCTCGAGTCCAACCCAATCCGAACAACTCCCATTCAGGAAGGGGCTGGAATGTTCGGCCCGAGGTTGCTCTAGTAACGTCAGAGGTACCACGAGTGCTAGGGGGCGCAGCGCCCGCACCACGGCAGCTGAAGGGGACGGATCCCCTTCCCTACAGAAACACTGTTATAATTATTGATATGAGGCTTAACTGTAGTTTCTCAATATAGCACATTGCTTTTTGTGGGTACAATTGGTACTACAGTTTTGCATTTGTTGCCAACGATAAACGAGCAGCATATAACCAGCATGAATGTCTCCTATCCCTTCGCTGTACCCCTGCCCCTAAAGTCTTGTATATGGCATGGATCCATAATAGTTTAGGCACACCGAGAAGTTGTAGTGTAGGCCGCGCCGTGGCTGAGTGGGTAGACCGCTTAGTTCTCACCAAGATGACCCGGATTTCGATTTCTAAAAGTGAGATTTGTGATGCACAGCACGGCGCTGGGGCGGGTTTTCTCCAGGATCTCCGGTTTCCCCCGCCATCTCAATCAACTAGTACTCCATCTTCGTCTATGTAATCATCAGTGCCACCGCCTGCAGTGCCGTATGTAGTAAAAGCGACCGTTGAACACTACACATCTCATTTTTCAGCTTCTGTGACTTTCTATTGATAGGCAAGATTTTCACTGCGTCTTTAACAATGATAAGCATGACCGCATTAGGAATATGCAAATAAATTAAAATCAATTTCCCACCATTTATTAAGTCAATGTAATGCTATCGAGACACTAACCCGGAGCCGTTCCTGTGAATATGCTACTTCTGACATCTAAGGTCATATCGGAGATTTTACCTTCGGAAAGATTGCTAAACTTAAATTTACCCGTGTTAATGTTTGTTAATTCACTATTGTGTTAATGCTTGCATTTGTTTACATTACATCTTCTATATAAACATTCACATACTTGTTCTCTCACTCTCGCTAACAATTATAAAGAGAACATAAATGACCCTGAATAAAGAAACACTCCAGGAATCGAACACAGGACTTCTGCATTTAAAAACCAGCATACTAACCACAGATCACAGAAAATATTACTTCTTATTTTATTTACAACGTCCTTTTAACAACTGTATCTAATGTTTCCATGAAAGACCATTAGGTCTCTTTATCACGCTTGAGGTTCCCTTATTGCCATAAAATTATAACACGGGGCTTCCCCGGTTTTCCTTCCCTTCCGAAGTAAACCTGACTAAGGATTTTCACCTTTGCAAAAATCCTTCGCCCTCAGTGGCATTTGAAATCGTATAACGACTTTATCTACTCTTGCACAAACACTTGTTGTTCTAGATAGAGTCAACTAGAAAAATACAATGCCATGGCCGAGATATGGATTTGAGCTACCATGGCCAACATGCCGTCATGACATTAAATTCTCCATGACCATGGTAGCTCAGTGGGTTAGAGTGACTAGACGGAGACCAGGAGATCCGTGGTTCAAATCCCGGCCATGACATTGAATTTTTCATGTTGACTCTATCTGTCAAAAACCTTAGCCTATATACGGTTATGTGAAGAAATGATTAATTTCTATCAATTAACAAAAACTTATTGTTCTATCTACTTCAAGATAAACATTATCTTATTGTAGTTACAACGGAATGGTGTAAAGTTTAAGTGATAGTCAAATGTTTTGGTCGTTATGTGATGTATACATGACTTTCTCTACTCTTGTACACACTTATTGTTCTATCTACTTCAAGATAAACATTATCTTATTGTAGTTACAAAGGAATACTGTACAATTTAAGTGATAGTCAAATGTTTTGATTGCTGTGTGATGTCTTTGTATTTAATTGCCAAGGCTTAAAATACTAAATAACAACTTAGTATTTGAGAGAAGCATAAGCACTTTAAAACTGAAACACATAAGCACTAATAATTCAATGCTGAAACATGTGAATGAATAATGGAGTAACAAAAGCTAGATGGATAGATGTGGGTAGTTTTGGATAAGAATGGTAATATTTGTGTTGTATACCTTGCATCTTGTACAGAAACGATAAAGCCGCGTATCACAAAGGGATATTGACAAGATGTAAATACAATTACTGACTTTTTTATTCCCTGTTTTTCTACAGCACAGAGGGAGACTATGAGGAGAAAAGGACCGGGCAATAAAGAACCGCTCAAAGCTAGTTAACGTAATTTGTCGTTCCCGTGCGCTATGTTGCGCGGTTCGTATGTCTTGTGTCATCGCTTCGCCCACATGCCGCCAGGGGGTTTCCCCCGCCGAGCCGGAATAACCAAGTTAGCGGTCAAAAGTCATTTCAATCGTGGAGGGGGGGGGGAGAGGTTCAACAGCTGGTCCTTGCCTGGGGTTTCCGCTTGTGAATATGTTATGAACATTCGCTGTCAAGCTGTCGCTCTGCAACATCTTTACAAGTAAATGTGAGTTGCTAATCATCAAACCATCAGATCATATTCGGGAGGTAGACCTATATGGAGTTTATTCACTGTTTTCCTTAAGTCGTTTGGAATACCTTTTAATTTATTTATTCAGTGTTTTAGGGCATGATAAACTTCAAATGTACTGGTAATTTAACCTCCTGTACCTTTCTGTAAATGTTACTAAGGCTGTAGTTATATGCACGAGGGCTGTTCAATAAAGAATGATAACAATTTTTTTTTTGACAACGTACCTTTACTCATCCTCATAATTTTGATGGTTCTTCTCAAAATAGTCTCCCCTGAATGCGATGCACTTGTCCCAGCGTTTCTGCCAGTCTTCAAAGACATGCTGTAAACCATTTTAGACATCCTTCAAAATCGCCTCCGCAGCCTTCACCACTGCTTCTGATGACGGATAATGTCTCCCGCGAAGGCGTTTCTTCAAGTTAGGGAATAGAAAAAAGTCACATGAGACTAAATCCGGACTATAGGGAGGGTGAGGGATGCACTTCACGTTGATTTTTGCAAGATATTCAGTAACAACATTGGCAATATGCGGCCGCGCATTATCGTGGTGCAGCATCCAGCCTGCTTCATGGAAATGTGGTCTGTTACGCCTGATATGAACTTGCAATGTTTTCAGGACATCCCTGTAGTATTGTCCAGTTACTGATGTGTGCGCAGGTTCAACATGCTGATAAATCATTCCATGAATATCAAAGAATGAATGACCATAACTTTCTCAGCAGAAGCAACCACTTTTGCTTTTTTGCGGGGTTGGTGATGAAGGAGATTTCCACACTGAGCTTTGCTGTTTGCTCTCAGGATCAAAATGATGTAGCCAAGTTTCATCAGCAGTGATTACGTTTGAAAGAAACTCCGGATCGTCCTCTAACATCAACTTTAACTGCAAGCAGACCTGCATGTGAATGTCCTTTTGTTCGGGAATCAACAGTCTTGGAACCCATCGCGCACAAACACGTCTCATGTGTAATGTTTCTGTCACCAACGTGTGGGTGGCACCCAATGAAATGTTGAGTATTTCAGAAAGTGATCTTCAGGTAATTCGTCAATCCTCTCTCACAATGGTAGCAGCAGTGTTGATGTTTTCTTCCGTAAGAGCAGTAACTCCACCTTACTTTGAAATTGATTGTCTCCCCTCTTTAAACATTTTAAACCATCTTCGAACTGAGCTGTAGGGAGGAATAGACTCGCCATAGGCCTCCTGTAACATTGTATAGGCCTCAACATGAACATGTCTGAAGTTGCCTGGTTCTCACAGGCGGGAATCAGGAGTACCAACAATGAAACTACTATGGCGTGTTTGTTTCACATTAAGTTAATAGAATATAATAAGACTGAATTTTAGTGCGAAAAATTATGACGTAAAAAAATTATGATCACTCTTTATTGAACAGCCCTCATATTATGATTTGCAAATGCAAAGTGTTCCGGTCTCCAGCGAATGAGATCCATTTGTGTGCCAAGCTTTGCCACCTTCTTACCCCAACTCTATTCATATCTCCCTCTCTCGCACACTATTTTAGAGCATAAAAGTTACCTTGGCCCTAGATGTAAGGGCATCTAAAGTGAATTTTACAAATCTTTAGGATAAGGATTACTATGGAGGGGATTTGGCACCGAAGCCTGCGGTTTATTTTCCTAAGCCCAAACTGGGGAATACCGGGGAGGAAGGATGAGGTGAGAGGAGACAGAGATGGTCGAATCAAAGGGTCACGAATTACAGAACGTAGGGTTGGTACTATTTACCAGTTGGAAACTCTCTGGCAGGGAACAAATCAGCATCCTACCCGCCAAGGTCCAGAAGTGGCTCACCAAGTCGGTCCGGAGACCGGAAACGGTTCTACCGCAGGAGGCCGTGTTTGCAAGAGCACATCATCGTGCCATGCAGCGCCGAGACTCTCGCCGACACTTCTACCCTGAAAGAAACCACCAGATGAGAGATGATGTGAAATAACAATGGAGATTAAATTGAGGTAGTTAACCTACCCAGCATTTTCCTGGTGATCCGAGAAAACCCCTCAAAATACGCATGGATTAGGTAGATGGGCCCAGGAATCGAACCAGAACTTTTCGTATATGAACCACAGATGAAAGTGCCTTTACCATTCCGCCAAATCTTTATGATAATGCACTTGCTAAAATCAAAACTGGAACAAACATATTCGAATATTATCTATATGTTTCAAATACTATAATTATTATAGTTTATGAATTACCTATTTTTCTGGTACAAGAGAACTGCTAGTGGCTCATCCGTATACCTGTGAAT
The DNA here is from genome assembly GCA_030765055.1 of Mantis religiosa. Lineage (NCBI taxonomy): Eukaryota > Metazoa > Arthropoda > Insecta > Mantodea > Mantidae > Mantis > Mantis religiosa. The sequence goes on along the minus strand of CM060953.1, from coordinate 9,104,891 downwards.
GTTACTTACGTGAAGAGATAATTCGTCATTGTCATTGTGTTCATCTTCTGAGTCCTGCAAATTTATGATGATGGGTTCCAAAATCTCGTCACGTGCTATTTCTGTCCAAAAGTCGTCTTCTTGTAGTTTATCTGTATGTCTCACGCCTTTTCCCAGTTTTATTGCATTACTTTATGTGAATAAGTCATTCAATTTATTAGTGTTATTTCTGTTTGCAACATAATTTGAGCCTACATTAACCTAATAGGATTGTATTAGTATTGGTAAGAGGGTAGGCAGATTACCTCGTGTCTCATTTCAGTTGTAAGTTGATCTAGCTGCTACACTTTTTTATGGCTCTTAAAGGGAAAACTGAATAACACTGATTTGAATTATGTAGAGTAAATCAACGAAGGAATGATAAACATATCATATGGTACAGCATTCTACAGACTAACAGGAAGCGCACTCTTCACTCTCTCTCTCTTTCTCTCTGTCTCTCTCGAATGGACGTCAGTTGTCTAATTACGAATATACTACAGGTAATAACATCTATATTAGTACTAATTTCATTGGGTGTTAAACATCCATGTTAAATACGCGGGTAGAACCTAGTAATGGGGTCGAGGTTTTCATGTTGGAGAATAAAATTCGGATTGCATAAAACTCGAGAATAAGGGGCCGCTGACTCACCTGGTATACTGGTAGGCTACTTATTTTGTTGTGAAAACTATTTGAGCTAAAAATCAGAAGTTTTTAGGTTATGTTAGGAACATAAGTCTACACTCAGCTTGGTAAGTTTTTGCACAATAGGAATATTTTTCTTAGCACAAATAGTATTTATTAGAGATGGATTGTCTTGGCGCTTGTCACAGTCCACTTGAGAGAAATTAAACATGACAAGACCGCAGGTTGGTCGCCTAGAAACACTCAAGGATAACATCATTTCATTTTAAAGTTACAGCAGTTTAATTCAGATAATAACAAAGGCTCTAAATGATGAAGGCTGCAGCAAAACAGAGAAGGCGAGCGTAGCTTTTGGTTCAGTTTCACCTCACGTCGTCGGATTGCAACAGGAAACTGAACCTGCAGCAGCACCGCAGTAATACAAAACGGGAACGAAAATTTTGTTCAATTGACCAATAACAAAACCGTTTCCTCCATAAATATGTAAACATTGAGGTCCATTTGACCTTACGCGCAGCAAATTTCAACTTTTACTACTTCACGTTTTTGTCGCTGCACTCTAAAATCACATTTCGTCACTAGTGTACATTCGGGTACTCATTCATAATAAACCTTTCCGAACTTCATACTCCATCTATGGGTTTTTGTAACTGATAATTTAATAAACTAGAAACATGAACAAAAACATTTGTTGTTTCATATTGTTTTCTCCGCTCTTCTATAAGCAATTCTTACACAAGTTTCTTACTTTTACTTCATTATAATCGGGATAAACTTTCTTTAGAAATGTACACTGCCGTACGTAAAGGAAGGTTATAGCAAGCAAAAGCGATTGTCAATTTTTTAAAAAGTGATCGCTTTATGGTGGCCTTGGAATTCAATGTTTCTTACATATACAGAAGAAAAACGAACAGCCCTTTAGAAATATAGTAAAAGCCGCGTTAATCCGGACCATTAAATCGGATTTCGCTTAATCTGGACAAGCAATCGTAAGAAAAAGCTGCGAATTGCTAACTTAAATTAAGTACTGAACTAAGACAAACTTAAGGAGATTGTGAATTTTATATTTGCACAGACTGTACAACAGAATTTTCTTAGGAATACCAGGAATATATTAGTGACAATGGTACAGTATAATCTTCGTAAAAGTTAAAGGCATATAGAGACGGGCCGTACTGCAGACTCTACCGATTCCCAAGCTTGCACCTCCTACTAGCACTGCCGATGTGGTATAAGCCTCTCACGCCTGAACTGAGAACATTAACTCGTTAATTATGCTCGGATATTAATATTTGAAAATAACATACCGATCTCATAATAAGAAATAATTTAATTTTCTGATCATGACCGTACAAAAATCCTATCTCTACGATACTTATAACGCGAACGATGCACATTTTATCTTTCATATGGTTATGGTTACCCAACATCCATTCATTCAACACAGAAAAGTCTGAAAAACAAAAGCATTCCTTCCTGACCACACTTACCTCGAGCATAAATAAACAGTTTTGATAGTTTGTTCAAACCAAACAAATAAAGATTGTGTAATTAAAATCAGGTGGGCCTATTGTATCTTACTATGCAGTAATATTCTAATTTCATTCGCAGTTTTTATCTTTGGTGTTCATTTCACTTAATTCGCCTTTTTATAATCTGGAACAATTAAAAGGTTCGAAAAATACGAGGGCTGTTCAATAAAGATATATATATATATTTACGGACATAATGTTTCGCACTAAAATTCAGTCTTATTATATTCTTGTAGCTTAATGTGAAACAAACACGCCGCAATAGTTTCATTGTTAGTGAGTGAGTGTGTGGTGTTTTAGGGCCCATCGACAACAAGGTCATTTGGGCCCGATAGTTTCATTGTTGGTACTCCTGGTTCCCGCCTGTAAGAACCAGGCAAGTTCAGAAATGTTCAGTATTGCCTACGACTGCAATGGAGGTAACATGCAGCTAAAGTTGATGTTAGAGGAAGATCCGGAGTTTCTCTCAAACGTAATTACTGCTGATGAAACTTGGCTACACCATTTTGATCCTGACAGCAAACAGCAAAGCTCAGTGTGGAAATTTCCTTCATCGCCAACCCCCAAAGGAGTAAAAGTGGTTGTTTCTGCTGGGAAAGTTATGGTCATCTCATTCTTTGATATTCATGGAATGGTTTATCAGCATGTTGTACCTGCACACACATCAGTAACTGGACAATACTACAGGGATGTCCTGAAAACACTACAAGTCCATATCAGGCGCAAAAGACCACATTTCCGTGAAGCAGGCTGGATGCTGCACCACGATAATGCACGGTCGCATATTGTCAATGTTGTTGCTGAATATCTTGCAAAAATCAACGTGAAGTGCATCCCTCACCCTCCCTGTAGTCCACATTTAGCTGCATTCTCTTTTCTATTACCTAAATTGAAGAAACGTCTTCGTGGGAGGCATTATCCATCATCAGAAGCAGTGGTGAAGGCTGCGGCGATTTTGAAGGATCTCTCACAAAATGGTTTCCAGCATGTCTTTGAAGACTGGCAGAAACGCTGAGACAGGTGCATCGCATTCAGGGGAGACTATTTTGAGAAGGACCATCAGAGTTATGAGGATGAGTAAAGATACGTTACCAAAAAAAATTGTGACCATTTTTATTGAACAGCCCTCGTATTTCAATTTAGATAGTTCGAAGTGCTGGAATTTTCTTAGAAACGCTTTGGAAAATGCTAATATTTGTGAACAGCCTACCTCTTTCTGTTTCAATGTTTACTCTCCTCGTATGCACGACTTACCAGTCCCCCATCATGGCTTAGAAGTGAACGCCTGGGATCAAATGTCTGTCTGCATCAGAACCAGGATGGGTGATCAGTCCCCAAAGTGAGGAAGGAGATCATACAAAATGACGATAAATATACCAAAGGAAATCTGATGATTGTGAAACAAATACTGGTCGAGACCAGACAACCCAAGAAACTACATTCAGTAACAAACACTAAAGAAAATATTGTCGCTGTTTGACGGACATGTTGGACATTGGTATGATTCAAATACATCAACAGTTAGACGTGAGAAAACTTTGCTGTCATAAACTGACTACCTATCAAAAACAACAACGTATTGATTGCTACAGAAAGACTCTGCAAAAATTCCAAGGTGACACTTCAAATTTGGTTTGGAATATCGTTACTGTTGATGAATCTTGGATTTATTGTTATAATCATGAAAACAAAAGTCAATCGAATCAATGGGTCTTTCAAACACAGTGCAAGTTTACAAAACATGAATGTCTGGTAGCTCTAAGCTCTATGTACCCTGTAATCATTGAAACATCATTTCATTCATCGTCCGATATCATTTAACGTTGGAGGTTTACTCTTATCCTGAAAGATGAATGTCTGATAACTCTAAGCTCTATGTACCCTGTACTTATTTGAACATCATTTCATTCATCGTCCGATATGACTTAACGTTGGAGGTTTTCTCTTATCCTGAAAGATGAATGTCTGATAACTCTAAGCTCTATGTACCCTGTACTTATTTGAACATCATTTCATTCATCGTCCGATATGACTTAACGTTGGAGGTTTTCTCTTATCCTGAAAGATGAATGTCTGGTAACTCTAAGCTCTATGTACCCTGTACTCATTTGAACATCATTTCTTTCATCGTCTAATATGACTTAACGTTGGAGGTTTTCTCTTATGCTGAAAGATGAATGTCTGCTAACTCTAAGCTCTATGTACCCTGTACTCATTTGAACATCATTTCATTCATCGTCTAATATGACTTAACGTTGGAGGTTTTCTCTTATCCTGAAAGATGAATGTCTGGTAACTCTTAAGCTCTATGTACCCTGTACTCATTTGAACATCATTTCATTCATCGTCCGATATGACTTAACGTTGGAGGTTTTCTCTTATCCTGAAAGATGAATGTCTGGTAACTCTAAGCTCTATGTACCCTGTACTCATTTGAACATCATTTCATTCATCGTCCGATATGACTTAACGTTGGAGGTTTTCTCTTATCCTGAAAGATGAATGTCTGGTAACTCTAAGCTCTATGTACTCTGTACTCATTTGAACATCATTTCATTCATCGTCCGATATGACTTAACGTTGGAGGTTTTCTCTTATCCTGAAAGATGAATGTCTGGTAACTCTAAGCTCTATGTACTCTGTACTCATTTGAACATCATTTCATTCATCGTCCGATATGACTTAACGTTGGAGGTTTTCTCTTATCCTGAAAGATGAATGTCTGGTAACTCTAAGCTCTATGTACCCTGTACTCATTTGAACATCATTTCATTCATCGTCCGATATGACTTAACGTTGGAGGTTTTCTCTTATCCTGAAAGATGAATGTCTGGTAACTCAAATTCTATGTACCCTGTACTCATTTGAACATCATTTCATTCATCTTCCGATATGACTTAACGTTGGAGGTTTTCGCTTATCCTAAAAGATGAATGTCTGGTAACTCTAAGCTCTATGTACCCTGTATTCATTTGAACATCATTTCATTCATCTTCCGATAAGACTTAACGTTGGAGGTTTTCTCTTATCCTGAAAGATGAATGTCTGGTAACTCTAAGCTCTATGTACCCTGTACTTATTTCAACATCATTTCATTCATCGTCCGATATGATCTAACGTTGAAGGAAGTAAAATACATAACAAAGCCTTTACAGATACATGGACATGTGATATTTTGATATGATAGTACGTAGCTTATTGTAGCTACGTTGTAGAGAACGTCATGTGTATTTGTCGTAGTGGTCCGAGAGTGATCGCAAGTTTAAACACGCGGCGAGTGTACCAATAGCAGGACTTGCTTCCGGGTCCGAAGCTCCGGTGACGATAACCTCGTCCACGCTCCGGGAACAATAAAAAAGCGAACACGGGGGGCGCATGGGTATAAATAATAATAATAAAAAGTGCGAGAGAGGGGTAAATTATTATCGTCCTGCACAGCACGGAAATTTGCTCCTCTTCAGCACGATTAGCTTCCCCGCCCCCTCACTTGCTTTTTATACGACTCGCAATTTTTTCTTATATTTTTTACGGAGTCTAATCTACACATTAAGGACTTTTTAAAACCATAACACGCCGTTGAAACTAGGAATCCTGCGAAAGGCAATTTTAAATTCCCTGCACTCTCCACCTCCCGGTTTTATTATTTCCATCTTAATTTTTATCTGCTGTGTTCTTTTAGTCAGACTAGGAGATTTAGGGGATTCCCAGCAGATGCGTATTCTACACCTGGAGAAGTTAAATGCTTCTGGTCTCTTTTTGTTTCTTTATTTATACAACACCACATTTAGATAACATCATTGTAATTACACGACATAAACCCTAAGAAAAATAATATGCAAATGACATATTTAATATCATATATAAAATTCATATTTGAATGTTATTAAGTTGAAATTTCAATACTAAAATCACCATTTAGAATATAATACTTAGACCAAATTTCTCCTACACAGAAAAGATACGGTATTCAATTCAAACCAGAACTTACAAAGAAGGTTTCAAGTAAATTCTACGTTTACGGAATATCTACATTACTCTTTATTTCACTCAAAATTAATCGAACCATTTTATTACCATATGTTAAAGATTATTGCAAGAATAATAAAATGTAACTATAATACTTTCTGGAAATGCACTCAGAAATTACCCAAATTCTAGTTGACTTTTGTACCACTGTTAAACCGTCACAACAAACGTCGATCTCCTTAGAATACAATTTATATCAAGGGGCTATTCTTGTGACGCTAACCTTTCTACATATATGCCTAGTTTTTGTAATGGGAAGTGCTAAATCGTTCAAACAGCACGGAATTACAACGACCATCACTATATAAGCTCAGATTTCTGGTTCACGTGAGGTTAGAAGAGAACCTCCCATGTTTATCGTTGGCAACACGAGGTGATCGTAGCGCTCCTATTTTCGGGTGGCAAACTAAAATCTCTTGTTGCCATTTCTCCTATCTCGGCCTCAGCCCTGTGAGGTTAGGTTAAGTTCTATATGTATAAAAACTTACGTTAACAGTCGTCATTGCAACCCTCCTTGATTATTTGCATTGTTATACTCACTAACGTATTATTTTGGTATATACGTGAGAGAAATAATCCCCTTACCAGCCTGACATGAGTTATCTACGAACACATACACCAGGCCAGTATTTTACAGTTTACGCCACCAGATGGAACCGATAGCACGAAAGTTGAGCAGGCTAGATCACGTCTCAATTGCCTCGTGTATAACCTCGAAATCTGATAGCTTTACGAAACAAAACCCTACAGAAATCTTTGTTGTGACCTGAAGTAAACACAGTTCTCTGGAATGTAAAGTAAATAGCTGTAAACCACACCGCCTTCTAAGACAATCTTCACAATGCGCTCTTGTAATGTGTACACCTAGGAATGGGATAGTCCATTTAAAAATTGGACTCATGATAACTTACAATGTGCCTCGCCACCGTCTCATTCATCACAGCATTGAAAAGATGAAAGGGGAAAATATTTCGTTGCTTCCATCCATATGAATTGATTCATATCTAACTTTATTCAATAAGAAACAGAGCGTCTATGGCCCTCATTCGGGGGGTCCGGGTTTGATTCCAATGTCCCACCTACCTAACCCAGGTGTTTTCGAGGGATTTCCAGGATAGCCAGGTGAATGTTGGATAGGTTAATTAGATTCCCTCATCCGTTCATTTCATCTCCATTATCACGTCACATCATCTCTCGTCTGGTAGTCTCTTTCAGGGTAGAAGTGTCGGCGGGTGTCTCGGCGGTGTATGATATCGTCCAAGTCTCCGTGCGAAATTAACAAGCGTTCAACGATATCCTTATGTCGATACAAGGCTTTTTTTTTTAAATTTACCTCCTCCAACGTTAAGTCTTATCGGATGATAAATGAAATGATATTCAAATGAGTGCAAGGTACACAGAGCTTAGAGTTACTAGACATTCCTCTTTCCAGATAAGAGAAAACCTCCAACGTTAAGTCATATCGGACGATGAATGAAATGATGTTCAAATGAGTACAGGGTACATAGAGCTTAAAGTTACCAGACATTCATCTTTCAGGATAAGAGAAAACCTCCAACGTTAAGTCATATCAGACGATGAATAAAATGATGTTCAAAGGAGTACAGAGTACATAGAGCTTAAAGTTACCAGACATTCATCTTTCAGGATAAGAGAAGACCTCCAACGTTAAGTCATATCCGACGATGAATGAAATGATGTTCAAATAAGTACAGGGTACATAGAGCTTAAAGTTACCAGACATTCAGGATAAGGGAAAACCTCCGTTAGCTCATATCAGACGATGAATGAAATGATGTTCAAATGAGTACAGGGTACATAGAGCTTAAAGTTACCACACATTCATCTTTCAGGATTAGAGAAAACCTCCAACGTTAAGTCATATCGGACGATGAATGAAATGATGTTCAAATGAGTACAGGGTACATAGAGCTTAAAGTTACCAGACATTCATCTTTCAGGATAAGAGAAAACCTCCAACGTTAAGTCATATCGGACGATGAATGAAATGATGTTCAAATGAGTACAGGGTACATAGAGCTTAAAGTTACCAGACATTCATCTTTCAGGGTAAGAGAAAACCTCCAACGTTAAGTCATATCGGACGATGAATGAAATGATATTCAAAGGAGTACAGAGTACATAGAGCTTAAAGTTACCAGACATTCATCTTTCAGGATAAGAGAAAACCTCCAACGTTAAGTCATATCAGACGATGAATAAAATGATATTCAAAGGAGTACAGAGTACATAGAGCTTAAAGTTACCAGACATTCATCTTTCAGGATAAGAGAAAACCTCCAACGTTAAGTCATATCGGACGATGAATGAAATGATGTTCAAATAAGTACAGGGTACATAGAGCTTAGAGTTACCAGACATTCATCTTCCAGGATAAGAGAAAACCTCCAACGTTAAGTCATATCGGACGATGAATGAAATGATGTTCAAATGAGTACAGGGTACATAGAGCTTAAAGTTACCAGACATTCATCTTTCAGGATAAGAGAAAACCTCCAACGTTAAGTCATATCAGACGATGAATAAAATGATGTTCAAAGGAGTACAGAGTACATAGAGCTTAAAGTTACCAGACATTCATCTTTCAGGATAAGAGAAGACCTCCAACGTTAAGTCATATCCGACGATGAATGCAATGATGTTCAAATAAGTACAGGGTACATAGAGCTTAAAGTTACCAGACATTCAGGATAAGGGAAAACCTCCGTTAGCTCATATCAGACGATGAATGAAATGATGTTCAAATGAGTACAGGGTACATAGAGCTTAAAGTTACCACACATTCATCTTTCAGGATTAGAGAAAACCTCCAACGTTAAGTCATATCGGACGATGAATGAAATGATGTTCAAATGAGTACAGGGTACATAGAGCTTAAAGTTACCAGACATTCATCTTTCAGGATAAGAGAAAACCTCCAACGTTAAGTCATATCGGACGATGAATGAAATGATATTCAAAGGAGTACAGAGTACATAGAGCTTCAAGTTACCAGACATTCATCTTTCAGGATAAGAGAAAACCTCCAACGTTAAGTCATATCGGACGATGAATGAAATGATGTTCAAATGAGTACAGGGTACATAGAGCTTAAAGTTACCAGACATTCATCTTTCAGGGTAAGAGAAAACCTCCAACGTTAAGTCATATCGGACGATGAATGAAATGATATTCAAAGGAGTACAGAGTACATAGAGCTTAAAGTTACCAGACATTCATCTTTCAGGATAAGAGAAAACCTCCAACGTTAAGTCATATCAGACGATGAATAAAATGATATTCAAAGGAGTACAGAGTACATAGAGCTTAAAGTTACCAGACATTCATCTTTCAGGATAAGAGAAAACCTCCAACGTTAAGTCATATCGGACGATGAATGAAATGATGTTCAAATAAGTACAGGGTACATAGAGCTTAGAGTTACCAGACATTCATCTTCCAGGATAAGAGAAAACCTCCAACGTTAAGTCATATCAGACGATGAATGAAATGATGTTCAAATGAGTACAGGGTACATAGAGCTTAGAGTTACCAGACATTCATCTTTCAGGATAAGAGAAAACCTCCAACGTTAAGTCATATCAGACGATGAATGAAATGATGTTCAAATGAGTACAGGGTACATAGAGCTTAGAGTTACCAGACATTCATCTTTCAGGATAAGAGAAAACCTCCAACGTTAAGTCATATCGGACGATGAATGAAATGATGTTCAAATAAGTACAGAGTACATAGAGCTTAGAGTTATCAGACATTCATCTTTCAGGTAAGGAAAGAAAAATGGAGAAACTTAATACGGATAACTCACCCCGACCAAGATTCAAACTAGGAACCTCGAATATGAGGCAAACACGGTACAGAGGCGGGCAGGTAGACAGAGTCAGTATCACGTGAATAACCCAGTACAGTGATAAGGAGTTGGCAGGCCGTGGAAACGGCAGGAAGCAGTTCATGGGACAGTAAGTGCGACTCCGTGTGAGGGATCGCCGAGCTGTGGAAGCACTTTACTTGTGAATATCGGAGTTGTGTTGTGTAGCTCCGTGTTTGAGGACGTGTTTAAAGCAACATTTTAGAGACGTATCGAGGTGTTGTATTTGTGGAAAAGAAAGGCTGGTTGTACATTAGCACTGAACCACCGATTTTGATAAAAATAAAGAATTTTGCGTCTTTTGTCACAATATATAGGAGACTTATGAAGTGTGAACGTCACAAATAACGAGTCTAGATGCCTGCAGCGCTCGGCTTCGCAGACAGTAAAAACCACGCATGTAAAACAACAACTCTGCACGGAATTGGCTAAGATAAATCTTTTGTGAAATACGTGCAGTGAGACACGTTACGATACATACATTTTTCAAACGTAAAAGGGGCTTTATGCGCGGAAATCGTAGCCATAACACAGGCAGCACGGAAAAGACTGCATTTTTGTATTCATGCCGCAGTAAGCGAAAGTGGATCCAAAGCAATCCAAATAAAACCATAGCGATTGAAAAAACAGTGCGCTCCCCTTCGCTATTGAAAACGCATGTACACGCGCACACGTCTGCAGGATACGACCCACCATTTGCAAGGTTTCCCATTCCCTGAGAGCCTCGCGGTTTTCGGTTTGCGCTCTATCTATATCCTACGCATCGATTACTTCTACCGATTGAATGTGCCGCAGCACAAAATTCTCCATCAATATATCTGCCTCCTACATTATAATATATGCAATATAAAAACTTTCATTATTTTGTAATCGCATTTCGTTTGTTAGCTATGAGAACAGTTACGACAATCTTCTCCACGATTTACTCAGGTAGTAGAAACGATGTTCCCTATATATCAAATGTTAACCCAAAGAAGCATGAGAATTTGCAATCACTGCTAGTAGTATATGCCCTGCCATTCGCTTTTAACTCGTAACACTTCAAATATCTCCTTCGAGTAGATAGCAAATTGTTCCTATAGCAACCAATTCCATTCAACTTCAAAATGATCTCAATGCACTGAACAAATGAAGTAAGGACAATAACCTTTCAAATGCCAAGTTATGTTCTTCTCTATACTCAAACATAATGATCTCAAATTAAAGAATTAATTTACAACCAAAACTGATTTAGGAGTTGTTTGTTTTTTTTTTTTTTTTTTTTTTTTTTTTTTTTGAAATTTTCGTCCGCCCCAACGTTAAGTTATATCGGACGCTGAATGAATTGGGTGAAATGGTGCTCAAATGAGTCAAGGGTCCATGGAGCTTACAGTTACCCGACATTCGTCTTGAAGGATAAGGGAAAACCCCGGAAAAACCCTATCCTGGTAACGCACCCTGACCGAGATTCGAACTCGGGACCCCTTGAACGTGAGGCAGACATGCTACCACCAAAGCTACTGAGGCGGGCACTGATTTAGGAGTAATTTTCAACAAGGACATTTACTGTATTTCCTAGGGATGGATCCTCGATACCTGCGATACCTCGATATTCACTCGATACCTTTTTGATACCTACTTCAGTAGTGATTCTGCCATTTTTATTTTATTTTAAGATCACAAAATATTATTGTCGCAAGTAGAACATTATATACGCTGTACTTATTTCATTCATCGTCCGGTATGACAACGTTGGAGGTTTTCTCTTATCCTGAAAGATGAATGTCTGTTAACTCTAAGCTCTATGTACCCTGTACTTATTTGAACATCATTTCATTCATCGTCCGGTATGACTTAACGTTGGAGGTTTTCTCTTATCCTGAAAGATGAATGTCTGGTAACTCTAAGCTCTATGTACCCTGTACTTATTTGAACATAATTTCATTCATCGTCCGGTATGACTTAACGTTGGAGGTTTTCTCTTATCCTGAAAGATGAATGTCTGATAACTCTAAGCTCTATGTACCCTGTACTCATTTGAACATCATTTCATTCATCGTCCGGTATGACTTAACGTTGGAGGTTTTCTCTTATCCTGAAAGATGAATGTCTGATAACTCTAAGCTCTATGTACCCTGTACTCATTTGAACATCATTTCTCTCATCGTCCGATATGACTTAACGTTGGATGTCGTAAATTAAAAATAGTGAAAGGTCCTGTATGCTGTTTCACCAAAAAGTGCAACAGTTGCATCGAATATTAATGAGAGTGCATAGAAGAATAATGTGCCTTTATTAGCAGCGCGAGGACACATGACGTGTGACAAAGTTATTACTTTAATATGAATGCAGTTAATAATAAAGATAACAAAATGAATATCTCATCTTTCATTCGCTAAGGGATTTTTTCCATTATTTTGATAGTTAAAGACGCTGTCAATTGGCAGCGCCACCTGTGTGCCATAATTTCGTGCCACAGCAGAGGTTTTGCGTGTCTGTAAATCTATATAGGTTCTAAGTATATTTAAAGACCACGTATAATTGTGTTACAAAGCTCTTGCAGCCACCAAGAAACACGCCAGCGTTATTCGGGCTCGGTTCCATAATGCTTTTAAGCAGAATATTGACTGTTGTTGCTAGCAGAAATTTTGCACTGTTTGCACTCTGCCTATACATACGAAGGTTTTTTTACTCCCTTTTTTTTTAATTATTAGCCCACAATGCAACAGTGGAAGCTACTCAGTATTAATGTATGCAGCTAGTATTGTTTACACACATACCGCTCTCTCTTCCATTATGTATATTAACGTCCGCTGTACGTATCATCCCATTACCACCCTGGTTTGTACCCAACTTCTAAATACAGGAGGTCCTCGAAATGTCTAGCGACCCTCATCTCTAACCCAAAACTATACACTTACAGTGCTCGTAACACTGCAAACGTCCACTTCATTCAATTCAATACTGAGGTTCATCCTAAAATGTGTGCGTTCAAACTCCATGAATAAAAACAAAGCATTTTAATTGAATATAAAATTTTCCTAAAACGCAAGGCTGCCAAATTAACAAAATATACTATTAACAATATACATTCATCGTCTAGAAATAAATTTAAGAATGAAGAACAAAAGAAGAAAGGAAAATGAACATCGTTTCAGCAGCAATACAAATTGAAGAGAGCAAAACAATTGAACGTAGATTAAAAAAACAAATTTATAGAGAAATGAGACAGAGACGGTCTGTTACGTAGATGTTGCCTTAGGATTAATAATGAACCATTATTAAACTTGATATTTTCCTTCGTATTCTTACAATTATGCAAGACGAAGATTTTAAGAAAAGTCTCCTCATCTCAAACTAACCTTTAAACTTAAACATTTTGTAAAATTTGTATTTTCTTTTTAAAAATGCTCTGATTTTGATAAAATTGCCATGTGTTTAAGACTTTTAAACTTACATTTGAATTTTCTGGGAATGTCCTTTGATGTTGGTAAACTGTAAGAGATAGAAAAATCACAATACATAAAAATGTGTCTGTGTGTCTATTTAATGCTCAGAATTTGATAATAAAATCATTTTTCTTCTTGCTTCCCAATATTTGGAGACTAGATCTTGATTTTGGAGAGTTTCACATACACTGCCTACTTATAAAAAAGAGGTGTCCATAAGAATCGGTTGAAACCTGCTCAATAAACTATGTTTACGTCTCTTTCTATACATAAAAATGTAAATGTAATTAAAACACACAATGAAATGAGCAATATATTTTTGAGAAGTAAGTATAATAGAACCTCGCTTACCGGGATCAATTACGACCAGTGCCGACCCAAGTTAACGAAAATCCGGGTTTTCCAGAGAATGAGGGAAAAACGACAACGAACTTGTACAACAATACCTAAATATTTTTAGAGCTTACAAATTAGTATCAGCACACGTTCACCTAAAAAACAAACACTATTTGTCCTGTACTAGAAACTAGTCGGTAGTAAAAAAGGCAGGGAGCTTCTACTCTCACTTTAGTGTATCGCTTTAACATTAGAAGTTCATTTGTCAATATTTCGGCTTAACTCTCGAAAAAAAAAAAAAAAAAAAAAAGATTAATTCCTCTATAGATAGTCAACCTTAAAAATTCAATGCCATGGGCGGGATTTGAACCACGAATCTACTGGTTTCCGTCCAGTCGCTATAACCTATTGAGCTACCATGGCCAACATGCCATCCTGACATTAAATTCTCCATTTGACTCATATATTTTCCCGGAAAATCACTAGGGGCTCTCGCATCCGAGATACACCGTTTGTGGCGACTTACTATCGTAAGCACCAGGGTGGGTAAAAAAGTAACGCCTCCAATTTTTTTCTCTTTTAATTACCAAGAAAATTGAATCCAATTTACATAGCTTGAAAACTACAACATTGCCGATTAATTTGTCACTATTCAATATAATCTCCGTCCTTTTCTACAGTTTTGGTCCATCTTTTAACTAGGGCATGTATTCCAGTGTGGTAAAACACACGGTCTTGCTTCCTAAGCCATTGACGCACGGACGTTTTCACAGCCTCCTCATCTTCAAAATGAATCCCACGATTAGCTTCCTTTAGTGGCCCGAACAGATGGAAGTCTGATGGTGCCAGGTCAGGGCTGTATGGGGGTGAGGTAAGACTTGCCATTCCAATTTCTCAATTTCTGCAGTGGTGTAACGGCTGGTGTGTGGTCTTGCATTGTCATGCAAAAGAAGAACATCCGCCATAGTTTTTGTTGGGCGAACTCGGCGAAGACGTTCTTTCAGCTTTTTGAGAGTTCTGACGTATTGGACAGAATTTATTGTGCATCCCTGCTCCAAAAAATCAATCATAAGCACACCCTCTGCATCCCAAAACACTGTCGCCATAACTTTCCCTGCCGACCGCTGAGTTTTGAATTTTTTTTTTTCTTCGGCGACGTTCTGTGATGCCATTCCATTGACTGCCTCTTTGATTCAAGTTAAAAAAATGAACCCACGTTTCGTCTCCAGTAACAATTTTTTCCAGAAACTCCTCTCCCTCCAAATTGAACCGCTGCAAGTGTTCGGAGCTATTGTTTTCCTTGTTTCTTTGTTTTGGGCGTTTAACATTCTTGGTACCCAACGTGAACAAACTTTTGAGTAACCCAGTTGTCGAATAATCGTCATCACACTGTCTTTACTGAGGGAGGTAATGCGACACAATTCACCTGTTGTTACCCGGCGATCACCACGAATGTCATCGACTCGCTGAATGTTGCATGGAGTCACTGCAGTCCCCGGCCTGTCGCTCCGCTTTTCATGTCAATGGTGTTTGCCCTTCAGCTTCGTTACAGCGACGAACCCATCGTGTAACAGTGCTGACATCCACCGTTGCATCACCATACACATTTTTTAGTCTTTCGTGAATGCGAATTGGCGTTTCACCTTCTGCAGTCAAACATTCAATCACAGAACGCTGTCTAATACGAATGTCGATGTCAGCCATTTTGCAAGAGGATGCAGTGCTGCCACCTGTTGACTTAGGAAGTTACTACTGCAGGGGATTGGAGACGGTTTGAGGTATTGCGCCAAATTCAAAGTGTTCACATAACTTACTTATTTAAGAGAAAAAATAGGAGGCATTACTTTTTGACCCACCCTCGTACTTGAGTCCCAGGCTTCATTTAATTCTTATTATTTTGGTTAATTGATGGAAATTAATCATTTCTTCACACTAGCCTATATAGGCTAAGGTGTAGGACAGAAAGAGTCAACATGCAAAATCCAATGCCATGGCCGGAATTTGAATCACGGATCTCCTGGTTTCCGTCCAATCACTCTTACCCATTGAGCCAATATATATGAGACTTCACATGACAAAGTTTGTCAGTGCTTCGTAAGTAATGAAGACTCCAGAAACCTACGAAGCGTGGTATTTAAGGTTACGAATGCGTAAATACACAAATATACAGTATTGAAAAGCTCGCGGAAATGTTCACTCAAATCTAAGCAGCTGTCAAATTATACATAGCCCCGCGGATGTTCAAGAACAAATTTTGAAAACGTATCAGAGCAAATAAAGTATTGTTTGGCATGAATTTTCTTTTTCTTCTGAAATTCTTAGGTAAGTGGCGCTTTCCCACCGATTGAAAGTTGTTTCATTTGATTAGCGGGACGAAGTTAAATTAGATAGAAATGTGCTAACATTAGTAGGTACGGATGCAGTGTGGTCCTGAATTTCCTAACACCATGTGTCAGTAGCGGCCTCTTAAGAAATTGAAGGAAGCATTATTCATGTTTCCCAATGAATAAAAGTGTTTACTTAGCGGCTGAGCCACTTACATGCCAAACAGGCCGCCCGCTCGCTGGCTGGCTCTATTGTTCTTTCTGGAGAAGAAGGGATTGAGGGAAGAGCCACCAAAACGTAGCTTGAGTATCGAGTCGTTCGGAGTATGTCAATCCTACAAGTTTGTTATCTCATTTGTTTTGTCCAATATGTAAATATCAGAATGTGAAACAAATGTAAATATAAGCATCAGAAAAACAATAACAAAAAACAGTAGTCTGATAAACATTCACATGGACTTTTATACCCACTGTAGTTTATTCTACATTGCTGGAGTTAGTTTTGTTTTCTGTATTGCGTACTGGTTGAATATAGGTACAACACGAAGAATTTTAAAAAAAAATCCCCTTGTCCCAAATTACAGCTTAAATGGAACAATCTACGAAAATATCACTGGGCAACAATGAAAATGTTTCAGGCTTAAAAATAGTGAATTTACATGTATTTCCATCTGCTCAATTAAAAAATCACCATAAAAATGATAGATTAGATCTTGTTTTTAAGATAATGACATTTCATTTTTTAGAGTGAAGATTTTAAATTTGGGAGAATTTTTTGGGGGAGTTGGCACACCTGTCAAATAACAAAACACAATCAGAGAGAACTTTTGAAAATTAAGTGATGCAAAAGTTAAGGAAGGCATTTTTGTCGGACCACAAATAAGAGAACTTGTAAAGGATCGTGCATTTGACCAAATTTTGGAGGGGAAAGAAAAGGAAGCTTGGGAAGCCTTCAAGGGTGTTGTTCATGGATTTTTAGGCAACAAAAGAGATGACAACTACAAGCATTTGGTGACAGTGATCCTGCAAAAATACTGTAACCTTGGATGCAACATGTCCCTTACGATCCATTATCTCCACTCCCACCTAGACTTTTTCCCTCCTAATTGTGCAGCTGTTAGTGATGAACATGGGGAGAGATTCCATCAGGACATTTCTGTTATGGAACAAAGATAACAGGGCCATTGGAATGAAGTAATGCTCGGTCTTTGTATAGAGATTCTGCGGAACTCCATCACAAGAGGCAAGTCAATACGCCACCAATGATTCTCTTCAGACACGACTATCTGCGAAGTATTTTTCCAGCAATTTAGAACTCTTAGCATGTAATTACCAGTTAAGAAATCAAATGCACTTTCATTGTTGTTAGCATGTATGTAATTAAAATGTACCCTTTTCTCTCAATCCGTTAATATGTAATACTTCCACCTCGTAGATATCATAGAAACTAAAGATAATTAAATTTTTCATTGTCATATTTGTTTTTCTCAACCCAAAATTAGTAGGAATTGCCTCATGAAGTGCTCGAAATATTTAAGAATTATTTTTTGTTGCCCAGTGTATTCATTTCTTGAAATATTGCTCTAATGTTATTAATTCATATACCATATATTTAAGAGTTTTTTGTTCAAAATGAAATGTATACTTGAATTTCCTGTGTATAGCCTTGAAATGTCTTCCTTAATAACTGTCATACAGTTGGAGTAAACCATAACAGACAAGTGTATTATATCATCAAGGCAGATTTATAGCAAGTACGCCTTTTTATGAAGTTAACCCATTTCTTAAATATTGATTCAGATTTTCCAATACTTAGTATATTTCTCAAAAAATAAAGTTGTTATTCCTTTCTCCCCACCTGCAATAAAAATAGAACGGAATTTCAAAGCTAGTTCTTCCAAAATTTAACTACCACTTAAATCATATTGTTCTATTTCCATTGTATCTCTAAAAGTAGTAACTAAACTATTTCTAAAACTTTGTTTATCGATTAACGTTAAACATTTACAAAAATAAGCTTTTTAAAATAATAGTTTGTATAAAAAATTAGTAGAGAAATTCACAGAATGGATACAACATGACAAGTTCCTAAATGTGCTCTGTTTTGGTTTCAAGGGACATCGAACTATTGTAATGCTTTTTCTGCACACTTTTTCATAATAAAAACGTGAAACAAGTATTTAAATATAGCCCTCAGCAAGAATGTGTACTTAAGTTTTAAATGTTATGTCGCTAAATTTGAAGAATGCTGGAATAGTTATTTAATAAAATAATAATGCAATAAGTAATAAAACAAGAGAGGCCCGCAGTGAGAGAAGTGCAATAGATTATATAAATGCTATGGAAAGCGATCGTAAACAATCAGGTAACCGTGGAGATTTAAAAACACTTTCGCAACGAGAATTAAGAAAAATGTCTATTGACGGAGAAGAATTCCTACGAATAATGTACATTAAACATATTTGTTGTGTATTAAAAATAAAGTGCAATTTCTAAAAGTATAGAAAGTGTTATTTCACAAATAAAGGTAATATAATCATCCACCCGGGACCAGATCTAGTGAACTAATCGTCAATACGGCAGCTAGGACCACATAATACCAACAAATCTACCTCAAATTCGCATCCAAACACAAAATAAGGAACTTCTTCATCAAACGTAAGTAGCTAGTTGATAAAAGAAGAAACTTGCTGATGTAAACTAGCCAACACGAGACATGCGTCATATGTTCACGAAATGAATGTACCCTCTACCAATATTTGCTCTGAAACCATCTGCTAGCCATGTTGGTCACACAGGGACAGAAGTAAAACACGTATCGTTAGCTAAAAATGGCAACAGCTATGCAAACTATTCT
This sequence comes from Mantis religiosa, assembly GCA_030765055.1. Lineage (NCBI taxonomy): Eukaryota > Metazoa > Arthropoda > Insecta > Mantodea > Mantidae > Mantis > Mantis religiosa. The sequence continues at coordinate 9,085,833 of CM060953.1, read as the reverse complement.
TTGACACTCGTAAAAGTTAAACATTTTTCTTATGGGCTGTAGCCTTAATGAGCCCAATACTTTAAGACTTGGATGTATGTGATGCTTTTCAGATTCTCTTATATCTTCATGGCAGGAGTCAAGAAAACGACTTCCTATTTAAAGAAAAAGGATAAGTAAAGGAAAATTAAAACAATAACAAGGAATATAGCGAAAGTGCTTCACTACACAAATAGTTATTTATTCTATAATGAATAAATACGTGTTTTATTTGCGTGTATTATTTACAGCATAGTCATCCACTCATGGCGATGAATGTTGCTGACTATTACCTGATCAGTGTAAATAATTTGTTATCGGTAAGTGTCTGTTTCTATTCTTTATGTATACGATAAAGACACGCTGAGCTCCTTACAGATTTCCAGCTTAATAACCGGTCACATCGCCGGTCTGCTCACAGAAGGTTTCTCTCCGGCGGAACTGCGGAGAACTTGACTCATCTGAGGCGGCAGAGAGAAGGCTGCATCTTTCCAACGAGCCAAGATTTAGTACAGTTACTCAGAACAAGAAGGTACAATAGAGACGAGACGCTATTGACCTAGATCTGCACAAGCCGTCGTGCGCTGAAACGCAAAAGCTATAGAGGACAATATACAAGGAAGAACATGTTGCTAAAAAGAGGGAAACATAACCTCTCTCATATAAACTGCTCGGCACGTAGCTTTCCCGCTGTTGCTTCAACTGGCAGATTTATATCAAACATTCGCACAATGGAACAAAACCACCAATATGTATCGAGTCACAACAAACATGTACTTAATACAAACATCTGACATCTGCACACAGTACTCTTGTACAAAATATTCTTACTAAAACTTATTGCTCTATCTACTTCAAGATAAACATTATCGTATTGTAGTTACAAGGGAATACAGTAGACTTTAAGTGTTAGTCAAATGTTTTGGTCGTTACGTGATGTATACATGACTTTCTCTACTCTTGTATAAACACTTATTGCTCTATCCACTTCAAGTTCTATCTACTTGCAGTTATTGACAAAAGTCCTCCTAAAGAGATCTGAAATGGCTAATTGTAGTATATCTCGATTAACAAAAATTAGAATAAGGTGTGGAAATTGAAGAGAGAATGCCGTGGGATATCTCGGTTTTTTGGTGCAATACAATTGTTTTCCTCTACCTGTTAGTACGTTCGTGGTAGAGAAGAAGCAAACACTGACGACGCTGACAAATAATAGGGACTACACCAGTTGAAGCCTACAAGCGTAACTAAATAATATTAGGATGGTTTGTTACATGGTGTGTGCTGGGGCCGCAACCCTCGGGGGCGGAGGCGGCGGAATGGGGTTGGTTGGTTGCCTGCAGCAACATATGAATATCTGTATGCAAATCGTTACATGCGCAGCAGGGCAGAACTGTACGGTTTCTTACTCCCCTCCCAGCCTCCTCATTAACATCTTCCATTTATATGATGACACCAAAAATACTCCAAACGAATTACCCTTTATCTGCTGAATGTTTCGTCATGTTCCCCTCAAAAATAACTAATGTTTTAACTATTTTTCATTACAAAATCTATATTTTTAATACACTACTTTCTCACTAGGAAAGTCATGAGTGCACTACAAATTTGTCAGACTTTTGTAGCCCTAGGTTATGTTCGTAAGGCCCATCGATTCGATTGACTTTTGTTTTCAGGAACATAACAAATCCAAGATTCATCAGCACTCTAACGATATTCCAAATCAAATTTGAAGTGTCACCTTGGAATTTTTCCAGAGTTTTTCTGTAGCAATCAATACGTTGTTGTTTTTGATCGGTAGTCAGTTTATGACAACAAAGATTTCTCACGTCTAACTGTTGATGTATTTGACTCATACCAATGTCCAACATGTCCGTCCGTAACAACAGTTCTTGGACTTAGTCCTTCACGAAATTATCACTAAGAAACATCCCACCTCTTTTGAATTTAATATACAACTTATAAATTGTTTCAGATAAGTCTTCCTCGTCAAATACATTTCCCCGCCTCTGTAGACCAGATGGTAGATTGTCCGCCTAAGTTCAAAGGTCCCGAGTTAGAATCTCGCCAGGGTGAGTTATCTAGATGTTTTATCTGTGATTTCCCCTTATCCTAAAAGATGAATGTCTGGTAACTCTAAGCTGTATGTACCCTGTACTCATTTGAACATCATTTCATTCATCGTCCGATATGACTTAACGTTGGAGGTTTTCTCTTATCCTGAAAGATGAATGTCTGGTAAGTCTAAGCTCTATGTACCCTGTACTCATTTGAACACCATTTCATTCATCGTCCAATATGACTTAACGTTGGAGGTTTTCTCTTATCCTGAAAGATGAATGTCTGGTAACTCTAAGCTCTATGTACCCTGTACTCATTTGAACATCATATCATTCATCGTCCGATACGACTTAACGTTGGAGGTTTTCTCTTATCCTGAAAGATGAATGTCTGGTAACTCTAAGCTCTATGTACCCTGTACTTATTAGAACATCATTTCATTCATCGTCCGATATGACTTAACGTTGGAGGTTTGCTCTTATCCTGAAAGATGAATGTCTGATAACTCTAAGCTCTATGTGCCCTGTACTTATTTGAACATCATTTCATTCGTCGTCCGATATGACTTAACGTTGGAGGTTTTCTCTTATCCTGAAAGATGAATGTCTGGTAACTCTAAGCTCTATGTACCCTGTACTCATTTGAACACCATTTCATTCATCGTCCGATATGACTTAACGTTGGAGGTTTGCTCTTATCCTGAAAGATGAATGTCTGGTAACTCTAAGCTCTATGTGCCCTGTACTTATTTGAACATCATTTCATTCGTCGTCCGATATGACTTAACGTTGGAGGTTTTCTCTTATCCTGAAAGATGAATGTCTGGTAACTCTAAGCTCTATGTACCCTGTACTCATTTGAACACCATTTCATTCATCGTCCGATATGACTTAACGTTGGAGGTTTTCTCTTATCCTGAAAGATGAATGATAACTCTAAGCTCTACGTACTCTGGGCTCATTTGATTATTTTGTTTGTCGTCCGATATGACAACGTTGGAGGACGTAATTTTTTTTTTTAAAAGTTCTGAAAATATTACAATGTAATACAAAATACGGCCGCTTCACTTACCTGGGATTACCAAAGTTGCTGGAAGTGCTAGTACTGGGACAATTACCCGACGTAGCGAGAAGAACGCCACGCGAAGGCATTGTCATGCATGCATCCATCCATCCATCCATCCCCTGCCTCTTTTCCTTCTTTTCTCCGAGGACATCAATTTTATTTCCCCCTCCTCTTCCACAACACTGGCAGTGTTTATAATTACATCTCTCCTCCTGCCAACACACAGCAGCACAAAAACAATGTTTGTACTTCATTACGCCCCAAAATGACATGCGCTGTGACGTCGATACTAACTGTTCGGGATATCCATCGCAAATCTCCACACTTTGTACCGTTAATGAAATGTGCACAACCTCACATAAAACTATACAGGCAAACTTCAAATACTCAAATGCTCCATTCTTCCATTCACATAACTAACACCCCTAGTTAAAAATAAAAAAAAAAAAAAATAAAAAAAAAAAAATAAAAAAAAATCTTCCTCAAACCATTCAACATCTCTTCTGGGTAAATGAGAATAGCTGGTTTAAAAAGTTGAAAAATTAAAAAATGAAAAATTAATTTGGTTTCACAAAACATAAAAGTGATTGGTGTAAAATAGACAAAACATCTATAAACAAATGTATATTGTCCTAGCCTAGAATAACGGAAAAAATAGTTTTTGTTTGCATTTCAATAAATTTAACTTTTAAACATACTTTGTATTTAAATTTGGCTATATTTCCATTTATATAGTGCGATCCATATAAATCTGAACCATTTCAATATTCCATAGCTTTTGAACCAACAATAGGACACACGTACAACTTTGGGAGAATATAATACACAATTGGGAGATTACATTACACTATTTACATCTCAGAAAAAATGTTGCAAATGTCCTCCACCAACATCTATACATGTTTGTACTCGTCGCACCATATTCTCTGAGGTTTTACGGAGAGTATCCTTGCCAATGTTACTTATTTCGGTTCAAATGGATTCCTTGAGAACACCAATTGTCCATGGCCTATTCTTGTGCACTTTATTTTTTAGATACCCCAACAAGAAAAAATCCAGTGAGGTTAGGTCAGGGGATCTGGGCGGTCACAGACATTTTGAGATTATTCGATTATCAAAGAAACTGGTTACAAGTTCCATGGTGTCATTAGATGTATGGCACGTTGCTCCATCTTGCTGGAAATAACCTTCTCTCAATTCGGTATCATCTCCGTAAAACTTCAAAGAATATGGTGAGACGTGTACAAAGATGTATAGATGCTGGTTGAGGACACTACCATTTTCTCTGAGATGTAAATAGTGTAATGTAATCTACCAATTGTGTATTATATTTTCCGAAAGTTGTATGTGTGCCCTATTATTACTTCAAAAGTTATGGCCCATTGAATTGGTTCAGATTTATATGGATCGCACTAACCATTAATTATTGTTTAGCTAACTTTATTTCCATTCAGTATATTTTGTATGGTTATATGGAACATTATACTTTTACGTCAGCTATTAAGAAATACGTGGTATTCCATAATACCCGACATGGCATCTTCGACAATGAACCTTTAGAGTAACAGACAAAACACTCCCAGCTAAAAAGCCGACCACAGTATAACAAACTACAATTCTTTTAGTGCACGTTACACTTAACATCAGTGTTCAAGTCACACACGCACTAGTTCAGGGCGAGTTAACTGGATAAGATTTTTCTGGGGTTTTCCCTTATCCTAAAAACGAATGTCGGGTAACTCTAAGCTCTATGGACCCTGGGCTCATTTGAGCATCATTTCATCCATTCCATTCATCTTCCGATATGATTTAACGTTGGAGAACGTAAATTACAAAAACGTACTAGTGGGTTAAAATGCTTGAAAATTTGTCTACAAAAACATTTGAATGTCACAAAACACACTTTATTCTGTTACGAGTGAAATGACAAGCTATCAACTGTCACTGCAGTGCATAATGACTACCTCATGGCATTCTCACGAGATAGCAGCAGCAGAGTCGATACCTTGGTATTCCATATTTGCCGACTTTCCATTATATCTCCTTTCTATTACGAAGGATTATGGGAATACAGTAGACTAGGTGATAGTCAAATGTTTAAAAGAACTGGTCACTCTGTGTTGCTTTGAATTTCCATCCCGATTCTATGACCAGGAGAGAAAAAAAACTTAATACGGATTTTCCACTTGAAAAACCCAGCTCAGGCGGGGGTCCGCATTCGGGTTCTATTCCCGTGGCCCACCTACCTTTACCATTGGTTTTTCCCGGGTCGCTAGGCGAATGCTGGGTAAGTTAATTACATCCGCCGACTTTCCTGTCCCTCAAGTTCATCTCTTGTATCATGTTTACATCATATCTCACCTGGTAGTCTTTTTTAGGGTACAACTGTCGGATCCTTCCTCCTCCGGTGGGACAGTCTCCGGTGTCCGAACCGGCCCAGTGGGCCGGGATATCGCTTGCGCAAGCCTGTCGGGAGTATTCTCTGCTCTTGCGGGGGCCTGCAGTGTCCTTAGGCGGACTACGGAGGGTTTCGCGACCGCGGCAGGAGAGACGCTATTGTACTGGACTGCCGGGGAGTTTCAAACTCGTATAACCTGCCCTCTGCACTGTCGTAACTCTTTTGGGTGGCGAAGCGTGCTTTCAAAGCAAGTGAAGCTTCAAATAATATCTAGTGTTCATTAAAATAAGAGAGAATTATGGCAAAGATCTAAGGCTACACTTCAGTAATCTTTCTATTGTGTAGTCACACGTAGGCCCTTCTTGTATTACAGGACTGCTCACACTACAAGCTTCCCCTCTCCACTCAGACGTTCCCTGGCCCATACCGCAACTATTAGCCTAAAAAGGAGAACGTATGCAATCCACATACTTTTGCTAATAACTTTAAAACTTCACAAACATTTCCTATTTGTCACCAATCCACGTACATACTATTGCTAATGCTACTGAAATATACTTAGTTATATTTAAAAGCGTCACATAAAACAAAAGAAAAATTTTTCTTCACACGCCTAACAGACTTCAAGCGAAAAAATCTGTCAGTGTTTCCTAACTATGGAAGGTCACGAGTGCTTCCGGAAACATACGAAGTATGATATTCAAAGTTACGAATGCGTAAATACAGTATTGAATGAGTTCGCGGACCTGGTCACTCGAATCTAAGCTGCAATCCAACTGTCCGCAGCACCGCCAATGTTTGCCAATAAGTTTTCAAAATGTATCCAGAGAAAATAAAATATTGTTTGACATGAATTTTCTTCTTTTTCTCCCGAAATTCTTGGGGAAGCGGTGCTTCCAGCGGTCCATTGCACGCTTCGCCGCCACTGATATCCGCAGAAATTTTAACATGTTTCAGTGAAAGTGAAAAGATGTGTTCGAATGAATAGTGGCTCAAATGCAGTTTTCAGGAAGTACCGTGGAGCTAAGCCAAGTCTATGTTAGTATACGTTCTCGCGAGAAAATTGGCGGAACGAACCGCATACTTGGGACTACTCATATGAACAAAAATAGCACTCCCGTTAATTATAAGCAACAGTGTGTCACAGCCCCACATCACATTGTCAGTGCTTAGTCATTTGTGAAAATGTAGATTACCATTGGGTTCGCACATAAACGATACACAAGACTATGATGCAACAATGTTTACCTCATTCAATAAAATCTTATTATATGCGGAATTCCTGACCTTTAATTTACGTCCTCCATAGATAAGTCACATCAGATGATGAATACAGTAATGCGAGCCTTCCGTACATGCAACCTGTCTGGAGAATGAATACAAAAGAGAAACCTAAAGGTCTAATAATTATGTTAAATAATGCTACATTGGCACTGGAAGAACTGTATATAAATTAGTGAAAGAGGTTCAAAATTCAAATGTGTTGTGTTCAGAACTTTTCTTGAGTTTTACGAACAAAGAAGAGAAATTCTTACAGAACGTAAACTCAAGATGTCGTTCAAGAAAAGACCACTTTTGAAGGCAAGGACACATTCTGGAGAATACTTAAAGAAGTGGGATTTCATTTAGTAAGAACTAAAATATACGTCGTGTTACGTACGCTGTACTGCTACTCAGACTGTACTGTACTATATTCCCGTCTTCTCTGATCTCTCTAAACCGAGCGATCTCACATAACAACTGTACTCATTCGTCAAACAGGTAATACAATATACGTCGTGTTACGCTCGCTGTACTGATGGTCAGACTGTACTGTACTATATTCCCGTCTTCTCTGATCTCTCTAAACCGAGCGATCTCACATAACAACTGTACTCATTCGTCAAACAGGTAATACAATATACGTCGTGTTACGCTCGCTGTACTGATGGTCAGACTGTACTGTACTATAATCCCGTCTTCTCTGATCTCTCTAAACCGAGCGAACTCTCATAACAACTATACTCATTCGTCAGACAGGTAATACAATATACGTCGTGTTACGTACGCTGTACTGCTGCTCAGACTGTACTGTACTATATTCCCGTCTTCTCTGATCTCTCTAAACTGAGCGATCTCACATAACAACTGTACTCATTCGTCAGACAGGTAATACAATATACGTCGTGTTACGTACGCTGTACTGCTGCTCAGACTGTACTGTACTATATTGCCGTCTTCTCTGATCTCTCTAAACCGAGCGATCTCACATAACAACTGTACTCATTCGTCAAACAGGTAATACAATATACGTCGTGTTACGTACGCTGTACTGCTGCTCAGACTGTACTGTACTATATTCCCGTCTTCTCTGATCTCTCTAAACTGAGCGATCTCTCATAACAACTATACTCATTCGTCAGACAGGTAATACAATATACGTCGTGTTACGTACGCTGTACTGCTGCTCAGACTGTACTGTACTATATTCCCGTCTTCTCTGATCTCTCTAAACCGAGCGATCTCACATAACAACTGTACTCATTCGTCAAACAGGTAATACAATATACGTCGTGTTACGTACGCTGTACTGCTGCTCAGACTGTACTGTACTATATTCCCGTCTTCTCTGATCTCTCTAAACCGAGCGATCTCACATAACAACTGTACTCATTCGTCAAACAGGTAATACAATATACGTCGTGTTACGTACGCTGTACTGATGGTCAGACTGTACTGTACTATATTCCCGTCTTCTCTGATCTCTCTAAACCGAGCGAACTCTCATAACAACTATACTCATTCGTCAGACAGGTAATACAATATACGTCGTGTTACGTACGCTGTGTACTGATGGTCAGACTGTACTGTACTATATTCCCGTCTTCTCTGATCTCCCTAAACCAGCGACCTCCCATAACTGTACTCATTCGTCAGACAGGTAATACAATATACGTCGTGTTACGTACGCTGTGTACTGATGGTCAGACTGTACTGTACTATATTCCCGTCTTCTCTGATCTCTCTAAACCAGCGACCTCCCATAACTGTACTCATTCGTCAGACAGGTAATACAATATACGTCGTGTTACGTACGCTGTACTGCTGCTCAGACTGTACTGTACTATATTCCCGTCTTCTCTGATCTCTCTAAACCGAGCGATCTCACATAACAACTGTACTCATTCGTCAAACAGGTAATACAATATACGTCGTGTTACGTACGCTGTACTGATGGTCAGACTGTACTGTACTATATTCCCGTCTTCTCTGATCTCCCTAAACCAGCGACCTCCCATAACAACTGTACTCATTCGTCAGACAGGTAATACAATATACGTCGTGTTACGTACGCTGTGTACTGATGGTCAGACTGTACTGTACTATATTCCCGTCTTCTCTGATCTCCCTAAACCAGCGACCTCCCATAACAACTATACTCATTCGTCAGACAGGTAATACAATATACGTCGTGTTACGTACGCTGTACTGATGGTCAGACTGTACTGTACTATATTCCCGTCTTCTCTGATCTCCCTAAACCAGCGACCTCCCATAACAACTACACTCATTCGTCAGACAGGTAATACAATATACGTCGTGTTACGTACGCTGTACTGATGGTCAGACTGTACTGTACTATATTCCCGTCTTCTCTGATCTCCCTAAACCAGCGACCTCCCATAACAACTACACTCATTCGTCAGACAGGTAATACAATATACGTCGTGTTACGTACGCTGTACTGATGGTCAGACTGTACTGTACTATATTCCCGTCTTCTCTAATCTCCCTAAACCAGCGACCTCCCATAACAACGTACTGATTCGTCAGTCAGGTAATATAGTCAACAAAACAGATAAAAAAAGGTAGACCCTGCAAGTTCAAAACGTTTCCGCGGTTTGTTCATATTGGTATATGTTGAGGTATGCCTTTAGCTTCGTCCTATTTTCCTTTCATATTGGGTGCCAGCTACTGAAGCAGTAGCTATGCAGTTACTAGACCTACCAAAGTTCGTATCCCATTCTTTTTTAAATACGAAAAACGTAATATATATGATACATATTTAAAGTTGCTGAGACTTACTTAATTTCAAGGCACTTATGCTCACACTTAAACACTCTCCTTTTCGGCCTCAAACTAAATATGAAATAAGTAAATAAAATGCAAAATGTTTTGATATCGGGCGTGTGTAACTGCCTTCATTCAATGGTAGTTGATGCTTTGTCAAAAGTTTATTCAAATTTTCTCAAGTAAAACCACTTTTGAGGACGAATTTAACTCTAAAATCGTCTTCATTTCATCCTCCACATTTTCAAACTTATTGAGCAATTCAAACTTAATGAGCAAGATGACCAATTAATCTTTACAATATTTTGCCTTTGAACCCTATTGACTTCTGGAAACATGATGATTATTCATGATTGCTTCAGAAAATGTTCTCCTTATAGAAGAAACCATGAGGATTTCCTTATCCTGCTGACTATTTAAGGTGCCATGAGGACATCCATTACAGATACGTGACCTTGCGATCTATTTGTGTCATTATTTTGTGTCGTAATATTTTCCTTTGGGGTGTCAAACTATTATATTCCTTCCATTTTTTATGAAAATGTTACCTTGTCTGTGAACATACCCTTAAACCTGTTATTCTTGACATTTTCTTCTGCAAATACAATGTGACAATGTATGATTCTTTTGTTAGGCTGATGATCAAGCAGAACCTTGCTGAAATCAAATGCAGTTCCACATCCTGAGAAATTAGAATTCTAATTATTAACACCTACTGATGGGGTTCTAGAAGTGCAATGTCCGCTGAGGAAATCTCAAACTTATTCTCCCACGTGATGGCCAAGATATAGCCACTTCAAGTGTTCTTGCGACCTGAGACATGGTGTATCCAGTAAGGAGACATCTTATGTTTGCGTTCTGACATTGCAAAAGCCAATACAGATCATGAACAATTCCAGGGGTACAGAACCATAGCAGTGCCCTATAACTGAAGAATTAAGACATCCAATATTACCTTACCATTGCACTTTAGAACTACTTCTAATGTGGCATTTATTTTGAAAAGTAAACAAGGATTCAAACCAGGCTGTTCCAGTTCACCACTTGGCTATATACGCATAAGCTAACTGAACAACATCTTCCTACTTAACACTTGGCTTATAAACGAACACAGATTGGTACTATACCCTACATTGAGAACAGTGTACAGAGAACTCCATTACTGGCCATAGCACATTTATGTTATCTTAAACTCTACGGTAGAGAGGGACAAAACCGTTCACTTCATTTTAATATATAATTCGTTCAGAGTTTAGAAATGTTAACTATTTATTTACCTTTCATTTGACTGGCTTCTTCTAATATGAAATGCACAACAAATGAATTTCTAAACAATTACAAAAACATACGTTTGCCCAAAAGGTACTGCAAAAGGCGGATCAAAATTAGGTAAATTTTATGCTCAATTTTTTATAGCTATTTATAAAGTGAGATATGGTGAAAAAAATGTATTTTAAATAGTTATTAGATAACAGACCTTAATGTTTAGCAAATTGAGATCCTCTTACCCAGCTGGAGCAGGCATTGTGTGACAATCCTTGGCATGAACAACACTAAGTCAGGATTTCTCTTCAAAAGCATAAAACATACATTTTTTCTGAAGAGCCATTGCATTTGGTCCTTGTGTTCTGTAAGTGTTAAAACTTCAGAGCCAACTTTGTTTTACACTTCTTTGCTTTAAGCCATTAGATTCAGTAGTCTCCATATCTTTGAAGCTCAATCTATTCTTTCTACTTCTTCTTCACTGAAAACACATTTGAATCCTAAAAGCCTTGAAATTCCAGTGTCCTACAACATTGAGTCAAACTCAGTGCAATTAGCTCAAGTACTTACGATAGTAAGTCACCACAAATGGTTTATCTTGAATGCGAAAGCCCCTAGTGATTTACCAGCAAATATACGAGTCAAATGGAGAATTTGATGTCATGATGGCAAGTTGGCCATGGTAGCTCAGTGGGTTAGAGCAACTGGACAGAAACCAGGAGATCCGTGGTTCAAATCCCGGCCATGGCATTGAATTTTTCATGTTGACTATCAATAAACAAATAAAATTTAAGAGAATAAATATAATTAAACATTATACATTTATGTAATTCCTCTATAAACCTTTTATATAAACCACTCTTGAAGAACTTAAAGGCAAACTAATAAATGAACAAACTTTTGCAAGCAATTTTATGCCTCAGCAAAGTATTGTCACCATGTGGCATTGTTGTGCTGCTGCCACAAGCCGGAGCTGGGCGCTTGGGCAGGAGAGAAAGAGACAGAGAGAAGCTCCAGAACATTCTGCCCATTATTGCTGCTGCTAAAGTTCTCGGAAGGTCTGCGGCTTTCTAGTAACAATGGCTGGGGAGGTATAAATACCCGCAAGGTGTTATAGCAGCAGTTGTTTGTTGGTTATTGCGACAGTTTACGATTGAAGTGTACCACAGTGATTTCTTTCATTTGTTTTCCTGCAGCAAAACACTGAGTCAGCCTCGAACACAGCTGATTGTCCATTTCACGTCTTTTAACTGCAGTAAATGTTGTTCTGCAAACCAGATTTCCGAATCTATGTAACCTATGCAGTCACAGTATGCAAACTTTTGACCAACTGGCTCATTGTCATTCACAAAATGGTGCTGCCTTCTAAATACACATGGTAGGAAGAATTATTTCTGTCTTTTGTAAAGCTGAAAGAAAACGTTTTGCACAGCCATACATTTTAAGAAGGTAAGTGTATTTTAATTAGTACTGATTCAAAAATTATACAAAATTACATCAAAACAAGCCAAAAAAGAACTTACCTGATTGTAAGAAAATGAAATGACAGCACACAACCAAACTTCACCTGTTCAGTATCTTCTTCAACAGGACTTGACTGATACAAAGTATTGGCAACTGAACTTTTGGAAACCACAAAATTCCTATAACGTAAAGTCTTGCCTGCTACGTATTTTTACCTCCTCTACTCTACGTAACTCTACACATGGTAAAGAAACTAAATGTATTACCTTAAGAATGGAATACTTTTAGTTTAAAACATCTACCTGACAATACAGGTGACACGAATACATCAAATGAATAAAAACAGAACAATTTAGACAACAGAGAAGTGCAATTAAATAATGACATCCAAAAATATTCTTTATTACAATTCAATACAGTCAAATTTGGCATTTACATACATAGTATTAAAATTAATAAACTTTAATACAGTAGTAGCCCAAAATAACATGGTTTTTGTGGGACATCCTTTAACCCTACGTTATAATCTTACCGTGATATATACAGATGTAACACCAGAAGGGACAAAAATCAATCCCGTCCAGTTAGAGGACAGAAATATGCAGTAATAATAAATTACAAAACACTATTAAACTCTCATATATAAGATAAATATATCACAATACTTTTAAGATTACTCACCTGTTATGCTGGAAGATGTATTCCATCCTGTAATCAATTTTAATTTATATTCCACTGTACATATTGTACACCAACCTAGTTTTTCCTAAGTTTTACTTGATGCACTGATGCACTAAGTTTTTTCTTTGTGTATTGCAGCAAGACACAGGAGATGAATGCTGTTTGATTTTACTTTGCCTTGCTATCCAAAGAATCTCATTGTTTAAATGAGTTTATCACTTCATGAACATTTAGAATGCTTTCTTCTGCCTCCATGTCATCTTCACCATCATTTGTTTTTCAGACATTCTTGTTATGGACAGCATCAAGTGAATTGTTGCATTAGCATCGTATGCTACTCAGATAATGTATGAGGGTTATCCCAAAAGTAAGGACTCCAATTTTTTTTTAAATTTAAATAAACGTTTATTTTCAACAAATGGTACATAGAATTTAAGCTCGAACATTTTTCTATTTTTCCACATAATCACCATTTTGATCGATTCATTTCTGTAAACGCTGTGGCAGTTTTTGTATGCCCATGTTGTATCAGTCTACCGCCATGCCCTTGAAGTGACGAACCCCATCTTTCACCTCGTCGTCACTAAAACGCCATGTCGATGTCAAAAATGTGCACAAGTGCTGCAGAGAGTTTGCAGATGGTCACACGGAAATTCACGACGAGGAAAGAAGCAGGAGACCATCAATTCCTGGCAAAACAATTGCAAAGGTTGAACAAATCGTGCTTCAAGATCGGCGCATTACTCTCGAGCTGTGCATTGTTATTTCTGAGATTTCTTGAAGCACCATTCATAGGACTTCGACTGAAGAGTTGACATTTCAGAAAGTGTGTGCCAGATGGGTCCCAAGAATGCACAGAAGATTACAAAAGGCAACGTGCTGAAAGTTCTCGCCAATTTCTTCAATGCTATGCTGACAGAAGATCACGAAAGGCAACACACTGAAAGTTCTCGCCAATTTCTTCAATGCTATGCTGACAGAAGATCACAAAAGGCAACGCACTGAAAGTTCTCACCAATTTCTTTAATGCTATGCTGAAAGAAGATCAAGGCAACGTGCTGAAACTTCTCGCCAATTTCTTCAATGATATGCTGACGAAAAGGACAACCTTTTGGATTCAATAGCCACAGGTGATGAAACTTGGGCTTTCCAAGTTGACTATGAGTATCTAAAATGTTCAAGCTTAAATTCTATATACTTGTTGAAAATAAACGTTTATTTAAATTTAAAAAAAAATTGGAGACCTTACTTTTGGGATTACCCTTATACCTTCCCCATCTGCAGGGCGTGATTTCATTCTGCAGTATTATGCTTTCCTGGAATGCAGCTGCCAGTGTCAATCAACATGAGTGGTGGTGAAAATTATGCTGCAGAACCTGTGTTTGCGGAATATTTATATAGCAACTTTCCAAAATAAAGCAAGTAAAATAATGAACTGCAATATTTTTTAATGGGGACATACTTTTACCCGCATTAAATCTGTGGTATTTTGGACCGCGCTATTTTGGGCTTCTACTGTACATTAATGTCTCATTAATTTAAAAATCCCTCTAATGTATAAAATACATTTATTAATAGGAAAATAGAAATAGAAAACTTAGATGTAAATAAGGCAATAAGGATGAATATTATGATAATAATAATAATAATAATAAATAATAATAATAATAAAAATAAATAATAATAAATAATAATAATAAATAATAATAATAAATAATAATAATAATAATAATAATAATAATAATAATAATAATAATAATAATAATAATAATAATAATAATAATAATAATAATAATAATAATAATAATAATAATAATAATAATAATAATAATAATAATAATAATAATAATAATAATAATAATAATAATAATAATAATAATAATATCAACAATAACAGCGTATGCACTCATATGACTCCCTCCAATCACTCTTAACAAACTGTTTGCTTAAATGAGATTTTTTTTTGTATAGTAATTTATAATTTGCTTATAAGTAGTGATTAATAAATTTAAATAAACAAAATTCATATTAAACCTTATTATAATACCTCAATGAATAATCAAAAATATTCAGGAGCCTCTTTGAGGACTTAAGCTGTAACAAACCAATGTCTTCCTTCATGAAAATTTTCTTATATGTGACTGCAATCTTTATAACAATCTATCAATTACTATTGTCACATTGGCGAACACAAAGTTGTTTTGGAGGGGAACAATTGAGATAGGCAACTTAGCCACCATTGTAAATCTGCCTCAAAGGAGGAGCAGGAATAGGGGGAATCATCTCGCCCTCTTATTAAATGGCTGGAAGAACTGGAAAGGCACACCTTCAGGCACAGCCAGTAGCTGACGCCACAAGGCAGAATTGAGTAATATTATTATTACACATAAGAACTTTCAAAACTGTATTTTGACAAGTTTCTAGTTCCGGAAGCATATCTCACACCTGGCAGGTATATAAAAGCTGATGCAAGACGAACCAGAAGCACCAGCAGAGGTCAACCATCTCCATCAACAAACACTGACAAAAAGCTTGCATGGGTAAATCCGCATAGTGGATAGGTACCGTGGCGCTCTGTCCACCACCCGGGAGCACCTGGGCGACCTGTAATCGCTCATGGAGAATGAGTAGTGAGACAGCAGTACAAGAGTAGCAGTGTGGTGTTTCAAATTGAGTGCGGATCCATGGGGGAAGAGTGAGCAGGCTGTGGAATGGTGCAGGAAGCAGTTCACAGGTCAATAAGTGTGGTTCTGTGGTAAGCAATCAGCAGGCTGTAGAACGTGAGCAAAGGAATTTTTGTGCTAATACCAGAGTGGTGTTCAGAATTGCTGTGTATCTCTGTGTCAGAGGTAGACTAGTGGATAGGCCAGAAAGATTATTAGCAGAACAAAGGGTAATGCAGCATAGACATAAGAAACATTGTAGAGAGGTGGTGCATTTTTGTAAAAGAGAGGCTGACTGTACATTAGCATTGAGCTAACAATTTTGATGGAAATAAAGCAGTTTGAAGCAAGCTTTTATCATCCTCTGTCACAGTATTCTTAGATGTTTTTGTATTATTATTGAGAAGAAGCTACAAATTTTTCTTGTTCATAGTTTTTTTTTTTTTTTTTATGGTTGGCATGTAAGTTTTAAATTTCTGTTATATTTATTTATAATCCCAGAGATTACAAATTAAAAAACATAAATATGCTCAATAACAGATTATAAAAATCTCAAAAATTATGAACATTAATAAAGAAAATTTTAATACATGATGTAAAACAATTTTAGCAACATTTTTAATCAAAGCTTCATGAGTGATCACCCGTGTCAAATTTAATAATGTTGAGCTTTTGGCCATTTCAAGCTCCATGGCCTTCTTCAAGAACTGAATGAAAAAGCTGGCCGATTGTTCCCATATTTATATAGCCTTCTTTATGTGGGTAGGGCTTGTGTCAACCCACCACATAGCCTGGCTGGTTTATGACCTCACAATGTTTTATAGTTTCCTACATGGTCCGTCATCTAGTCAGGATTTCTATTGAAGTATATTTTATGGCTGAAACCCAAGCTGTACTCAATAGAAGTTCCACATCTCTATTAAAATTCCATGGATAGAGTTTAATCTGGATGGCTTCTTTAATGTCTGTCAAAATGTTTGTCCGACTGTTTCAGAACCTAGGCATTATTTAAATTAATTTTGTGAGCATAATGTCGCGAGCATTGTTGCGGCCTAAGCACACAAAGAGACAGATAGTTCAGCGCAGAGATAAGGGACAGATAGTGCACTGCGAAGATAAAAGGCTTACCGAAACAGATAAAGTTAAATGACTGAAAGGTTCATGTTTTGTCTGGTAATTTCTGGAACAGTGAATAGAGAACATTCTACAAACGTCTAGAAATATGAGTGAGCTATAAAAAGGAGCCGCAATTGCCAGTAGAGTTAGAGTCAAAATGGAACTTGAGAAATGTGCATGTACAGCAGTGTTTTGAAAGTGAACTCTCTATGGGTGTAGCAGACAACCTTGCAGATTGTACTTGTGTATGTTATGTAATTCTACTACTGTAAGGGTTGACCAAAGTGTATTTCTACGGAAATAAAGAGCATTCTGAATTTCTGCAAATTGGACTTTTAATTCTACAAACCCATAAAGTCACAATATTCTATACAACGTTGAACTACAGTTGACTTCTGTGGTTGAAGGAGTCAGATGTGATGATGTTCTTTATACCTCTCCTCAACTGTGTGTCCCATTTGACCAACACTCACCCTTCTGCATTCACAAGGAATCTTATATACTGTGGCGACTGGCAGCGAAGCGCACAAAGTTTGGTGTGGAGAGATAACAGACAGATAGTGCAATGCGGAGATAAAAGCTTGCCGAAACAGATAAAGCGACAGATAGCTGACTGGAAGTTTCGATTTCTTGTTTGTTACAGAGTATTCCAAAAATTTCTAGAAATATGAGTAGTGGTACATATAAGGAAGCCGCTACTCACCAAGTTAGAGTCGTAACAAGATATGTAAACAGAGTGTAATTGGAACTGAGTATCGTGTGCCTGCAACTGTGAGCGCTTCTGTTTGTGGTCAACGACCTTGGAAGATTGTATCTGTGTATGTGACGTAATTCTGTTACTGTAAGGGTTGGCCAAAGTGTATTTCTATGGAAATAAAGAACGTTTTGAATTTCTGAAACTTGGACTTTTAATTGAAGTCATGATAGCCAAGAGTACATTCTCTCCCTACTTCAAACACAGGTAAGTTATTGGATATATTCAATACATGAGCTGGTTAAATTAGACTAAGCAGTCCTTGCACACTTTATCTTGAGCCCTGGAATCAAGTACTGTGAACGGCCCGAGTAAAAAAGACCTGTGCTTTGCTAAAGTAACAACTGAACATTGTTGTCCATACTCCAGTGTTATCAGTAGTACATTTGTTATTGTTCTCTTTGCATTATCATAAGTTTATTTTTGTGCTTAGTCAACTTAAACAGTAATTTTAAGTAATAAATATCTCAAACAGATCCACATTGGCATCACAAACTTCTGTAAATAGTAACATAAGGAACCATGAGTTTAGACTTTTATTTTACTTGTTGGCTAACCTGGAAAATACTTTGACCGTAGAATTAGAAGTCCAAGTTGCAAAAATACAAAATGTTCTTTATTTCCGTAGAAATACACTCTGTTTGATCCTTACAGTAACAGAATAACATCACACACACAATCTACCAAGGTTGTTGACCACAACAAAGAGCTTACTCAACTTCCACTGTTTACAACACTCTTGTTACAACTCCTGTTTATGACTGTCCCTTGGCAAGTCACCACTTCCTTAAATACCTCTACTCATATTACTAGATATTTTCAGAATATTCTGTAACAAACACGAAATCGAATGTTCTGTAAGACAATCAAGATTTCACTAGAATGTTCCTAACTTTATCTGTTTTGGCATGCCTTTTATCTCTGCGCTATGTTTATCTGCTTATGCAGGCTCTTTACCTCCATGATACACTATCCATCTGTTATCGCTCCCACGAAACCTTTAGGCGTGTACGCTGCCAGTCGTAATAATGGTTTCGTGACAATATAATGATGTGTTCTGCCACAACGCTATGTGTGAACTCAAGATAAAGTGTGCAAGTAGTACTTGAAAACTAACTAGAATGCTGCATTTAAAAGCAATGGTTAGCACTTGTTACTATTAGTTGAAGAGTCTTGTACATGGGATTACAGTGAAGGGTGGAGAGACGTTACAGATTATCTGCATGTGGCATAGATGACAGCTTGATGCAAAGGGTAGTCAATATTTTACAGATGTAATATTAACATTTTAATTTCATGTTAATTAAAAATGTTTTGTGTGTATCTAATTGTTATGTTCACTTATTTTTATATGAAGTTTAAGGTTAGCTTTTGATATTGTCACGAGGCATTGTTTTGCTGCTCATAAGCGAATGCCAACACAGAGAGAAGCGGGAGTGAAAGAGACAGATAGCACCCAAGCCATGCCCAGAGAGAGAGAGAGAGAGCAATAGAGGGAGAAAGAGACAGAGACAGTTCACTACTTCATGAAAGATTGTGCTAGTCCGTGAAACCTCGTGAGCTGTTGAGAAACTTCCCCACACTGTGAGAAGCTGTTGCTTGTGTGTAAATTGGAGGTGTGGGCACAGAAGCAGTCAGACGAGAGTTGTTAACGGTGCAGCACGGACATGCAGCACACGGACTTGAAGGTTTCGTACGTGTGTGTTACATCATTCTGCTGATATCAGAGTTGTACAAGTGTCTTTCTATGGAAATAAAGAACATTTTGAATTTCTGCAACCAAAAATTTTAATTTTACAAACCCACAAAGTCACAATATGCACTCAAGCACAGTTCCCTTGTGAGCACTATGAAGAAGTGCTATCAAGAAAACCTGTGGGTATAGTTTTGACACAGAATGTCTCCATTGCATTTATATTTCTATATATATATTATATAAATATTTACAAATCTTATCAGAATTTTATTACAAAAAGAGTAATCCATAAATGTAAAACTTAACTTTATACTATACAAACAATACAAGTCAGTATTGGTGACAATAATGCACTGCAGTCAAGTCATTAATCAAGTATGACATTTTCAAATATATATGTACAAAATAATATAAAATCTTATTTTACATATATTACAAATCTATATGATACATATAAAATAATATGATGCTCACCATATCACTCTTTTACGAAAGGTTTTCTGAAAACAAAACAAAAAACAAAAAAAATTACTAGAGTAAAATATAAAACAAGTTACTTTTCAAGCATACAATCTAAGGTAGGGTACTGTACTGTAATGTGGTCAGACAGACTTTGAAACTGCACAATGCAGTCTTTTGTAGCTGTGCCGATGAGGGGGAGTCCCCTGGAGGAACAGGTGAAGGAAGAGAAGTCAGAGGACAGCTAATTTTGGAGCCAAAACATAGTAGAGGACATGATTACTACCATTTAAAGTGGCTGGAAACGGATATGTTCTAAGTCAGGCTAGAAGCCAGAAATTGTGTCCCCCAGAGAACTAAGGTTTACAGAGTACAGATTCCCTGCTATGTAGTATCCAAGACATCTGCCGATGTGCGTAAACCCTGAAAGGACCAATTGGATAAAGAGTTAAATGAGAATGGAGGTGAAGTGGAAGCAGAGGAAATTTGGTAGATGTAATAAAGCTTCCCAACATTCCCCCAGTGACCCAAGGAATCCCCCAAAATAACTATGAGTCAGGACTTCCCAAATGGGGACAACAGATGTAAGTCATCTGGGCCATCCCACTTGGATTACAATCTAAAATACCTATTGTGTGTTTCAAATGGGACAATGTTTGTCCTTGAGTGCTGCCAGATGAGCAACCAATCGGAGTCCTGCAGTGTTGTCGTATTGCATTCACCCTAAGTGGTGTGTGATGAGCGCCAACTTAGCCAATCTCTAATAAATACTATTTGCACTAAGACAAAAATTCAGATTTTGCAAAAACTAATCCATGAGGAACATAGAGAGTAATGTATCTAACATAAGCGCAAAACCCCATATTTTTACCTCATACACTATTCCTAATACAAATAAATAAAGTACTATTATATTGTGACTTTGTGGGTTCTTGGCCAATCGTCGCCTCTTTAAATACTTCACACATAATTTCTAGATGATTGGCAAATAAACCAGAATGCGAACAATCTCTATCAGTCCAAAAGTAACTAGAAATTTCCATTTATCTCAATTTGTTTGTTTCGGCAGACCCTTATCTGCCTGTTATCTTTGTCCACGGGCTCTTGGTTTTCACACTGCCCTCCTATCAGTTTCTTTTGTGTAATCAAGCCACGCGATCGTAGATACTGGTTTGCAACACTGCTCCCTCCTCAAGGATGGTCGTCCCGAACAGGACCATCATAGTGGCCCAGACGATCCAGGTGTACCAACAACATCATCCCTCGGGGCACCTTCTGGATGCAGTACACCACGTCGTTAGTCCTCTTCAACACCCGGTACTGTCCTTGCTACGGCTGTTGAAGTTTGTCGATTGTTCGGTTTGCTCCCAGGTGTCGTCCTGAAGTACCAGAGTGCACTTCCTCCAATACTTCCGGTGCCTTACTTCGGGGAAGTACCAACTGTTCTCTTTGCGTCTTCCCAACAGGTGATTCCCATACCCAGAACAGCACGCCCTCTCTGATCTTCAGCGAGTCCCATTGGGCCCAGTACGACTTATAGGTGGCACTCCTCGGATGATGTCCTCCCAGGTTGGTCTTGTCCCTGCCTCCGCTTTCCTCAAGAGTGGTCCCAAGTCTGCGTCCACCAGCTGCTCCCTCCTCAGAACTGCACTATCCCAGCCATCCGCAGGCACTGCCGTGACTACTTGGACTGCTGCAGCACGCTCCTTCTCTTCCACTCTTGTGCATTGGCCGCACTCCTCTGGGCAGGGTCTTCGAGACATGGCGTCTGCGTTACCGTGGCTCTTCCCTCTACGATGTTCAGAGGCGAAGTCATACTCCTGCAGCATCTGAACCCAACGTGCTGTCTGGCCTTCCAGGTTTCTAAAGCTCAGTAGCCAAGTTAGGGCGGAATGGAGGGTCCTGAGGTGGAATGGCTGACCGTACAGGTACCTGTGGAAGTGCTCCAAGGTCTTTACTACCGCCAGTAACTCTGGCTGGGTGACGCAGTAGTTCTTCTCTGCCTTGGCTGAAGATGCGCTGGTATCGTCTCAGCAGTTGTAGAACCTTCTCGAGCTGTTCTGCGGTCAGGAGATCGGCCGCCCTCTCCAGTAAGCCTTCCAGCCGGGACCCAAGGTGTTGCATTGGCACCGGCTCCTGTGTCATGTCGATTGCTGTCATGATGACCACGGGCTCGCACGTCCCCATCTCCGTTCCAGCCTGAACATCGTGGTCGATGTCCGCTAGGTTAAGCAGCCTCACTTGCACCTCTCGGCATGGCCAAAGTGTTCTTCATTCGCTGTCCTTCCAGTCGCGCTGTCACTACCACCTCCTTTCTCGCGGGGACCTACGTCATCCTTCAAGATGACCCTGCAGATTCCAAGGCGATCTTCGGGTTACCGGAGTATGACCTCTTCTCCATTGAGCCGCAGGATCTTCCTGCCGTCGTCGACCGTCACCTCGTGGCTCCTGAGGGCATCCAGTCTCAGTATCACCTCCTCAGCCACCTCTGCAACGAACACCCACTGACACACGGCACTCCATCCCAAGTTCAACTGCAGCAGGGCCTCCCTCTCCACGGTCAAGGTTTCGCCCGATGCCATCACTAGCTGGTATGGTCAGCTCGGTTTTCTCGATGGTGAACCCCTGGCTACGTCGGGTCTGATGACAGTCATTGCTGCCCCGGTGTCTACGAGCTCGCAGAACGGCTTCTCTCGTACCCAACCATCTGCGATGAGGCTGTCATCCATCCGTCGGCTGATGGTGCGCAGTGTCACTCGAGGGGATGGTGGTGATGGTGCCGACGTGCTCCTCGCCACACCGGTTCTTACTCGTTCCTCCGGTTGCTCTTCCTGGTGTCGGTCATCTTTGCGCCCAATTTGCTATTTTCAGCTCCGTCTTCGTTGTTAATTCGGTCTTCATTTCTTCCATTTTCTCGGTGATGATGTCGTCCCGCCTCCTGACAGCAATTGTGACTTTGTGGTTTCGTAGAATTAAAAGGCCAAGTTGCAGAAATTAAAAATCTCCTTTATTTTCATAGAAATACTCTTATAGATTACAGTTGCATTACGTTACATACACCATCAGTCTACCAAGGTTGATCACAATAACAAACAGTGACAGCAGATTACATCCTTAGCTCTCGTTACAACACAGCTGGCTGTCTGTCAATTCACAAAACTGTTTCACAACTAACTACTCTCCCTCTTGGCCATTCGTCGCCTCTGTAAATACTTCACACATAATTTCTAGATGATTCGCAAATAAACCAGAATGCGAACAATCTCTATCAGTCTAGAAGTAACTAGAAATTTCCATTTATCTCAGTTTGTTTGTTTCGGCAGACCCTTATCTGCCTGTTGTCTTTGTCCGCGGGCTCTTGGTTTTCACACTGCCCTCCTATCAGCTTCTTTTGTGTAAACAAGCCAGGCGAGTGTAGATACGGGTTCGTGACAATATTATAACACATCGCGATAAGAGCACTATACTGAATAGCATTATTGGTTGGCATATATGCGTGTACATATATTTGTGATTACTGAGAACTGAAATGTAAAGAGTTGACATGATGTGATAAAAGAATTACTTTGAATAAGCCAAGGTGTTTGTTAAATCCGAACGAGACAAACAGTAAACTTCATGCTGGCTTGTAGAATAGTGCATCGGCAGAACGTGACTTGTTACACTATATCTTTGTTTATGAATCGTACGTAATCTCTATTTACTCTAGAGTGTACTAAGTAGTATTATACAATTGTTCCGTTTGAAAGCTAGGGTAAGTGTATCAGCTGGATCAGTTTGCAATTGAAATGAGACACGATGTATTATAAACCACCTTCCCCCTTACCACTGCCAGAACAATCCAATTGAGTTAATGTGGGCTCAAATTATATTGCAAATAGAAATAATATTTTTAAACTGACTGACGCTGGACAACTTATTCACAAAGAAATTGACAAGGTTACACAAAACTCGGAAAACTGCATGAGACATGCAGTTAAACTACAAGAATACTGCTTTTGGAAAGAAATAGCACATGAGATTTTGGAGTCTATCATCATAAACTTGCAACACTCAGACGATGAAGACAGTGACAATGACGAATTGTCTCTTAACATAAGTGATATTCACAGCTATATGGATGTGCTTCTGGCAGTATCATTGGATTAGAAAAATAGGTAATTTAGAAGCTATAATTATCGTTAAACTATACATTTAAAACATGTGCATAATATACGAATATCCATGTTGCAAATTGTAATAATTGCATTATTATAAAACCTTGGAAAATTCAGTTTGCGTTCCCTTATGTCTAGTGCTAAGAAGACACGCAAGTGTGCGAGAGAGAGGGAAATATAAAAAGAGTGTGTATAACAAGATGGCAATGCTGCAGGCGCTAAGGTATCTGCTTCAGAGCTACAAGTCAGAGCTCTTCCCATTTGAAACACATAGTAGTAATACAGGGTGATTCATTTGAGATGTCATTAAAGTAAAATAATATATTTATTAAGTTAATGTACATATCTCTGAGCAATTTTCTGTAATGTAAGCGGAAAGTTTGGGAGTTAAATGGGTGATATTTCCAGTGGCATGACAACACTACTGTGCTAAGAAAACAAAAGAAAACAATTATTAATTTATAGATGAGCCGTATTTATTAAACATCTGCTTCACTATGGTGTTCCAATACAGTTAAATCTCGATATATTGAAGTGACGTCAAGTCAAGAGGAACACGCTAAAGTTAGATCCAGTCAATTTTAAAAACCGGACAACATGGAGGTAAGAAAGTTTAAATACGTAAGTGAAGCAGATGTGTAATAAATACGACTCATCTATAAATTAATAATTATTTCGCTTCACTGTGGTGTTCCAATACAGTTAAATCTCGATATAAAAAGAAAACAAAATGGTTGTAACACCACAACAGTGTGCTTAGTGTGTCGTATGGTTTGCAAAACTTTTGAGAGTAATAGCGACACAGAAAACTTTCAAAAGTCAGTACAACTGTCGGTATGTGCATCACATCAAGACATTGTCGAATGGTACATGTTCTTGGAAAATGGTCTGAAAATGCCTCGAACAGGCAGAAGAGTGCAATAGCACAGAGAGGAAGGTATTTGACAAGCCATGACTCCAGAGACCACAAAAGTCACTCTCCCACTTATCAGCAGAGCAGAATATACTATACACAACATGTCAGAAGACTGTTAGACAGTACCTTAAGATGTTTCTGTACCATATTCAGCAAACACAAGCATTGATACAGCAGAATTACGAAGCTGAACTCAATTGTGCTATCATGATGTATGAGTGGCAGGAGGCAGATGATTAATGGTTAAATCAATAGATGTCTACTGACAGAACTACATTTCAACATTCATTGCTGCATTGTTGGGGAAATGAGAATCCACATGTCTCATACAAACTTGAACAAGCCAGTCCCAAAGTGAATGTGTGGTGTGGAGTGACACAAGAGAAAGTCTACGGCCCATTCTTTTCTGCAGTGGAGACTGTGTGTGCCTTGATACGATCGAGCAGTTTGTGATCCCTTAATTACAAGAACATAGGATACTGAACACCATTATCTATCAATAGGATGGTGCTCCTCCACATTTCAATTAGCCATGATGGATCCATTCAACTGTCACCCAATAGCTCAGACTTAATGCCTCCAGGATTTTTTTTTCCCCATCAAGTCAACAGTGTACGCAGAAAGATCAAAGAATCTAGCTGATCTGGTGTGGGAGATTACGCGGCCACATGGCACAACATGAACTCCTGACTTTCCTATACAAATGAATACCCTTACCAACCAATAAAGTTGAATAGTTTTCTTTATACACGGGTCATTCAAAAGTTAGTGGCAACACTGCCTGCATTTGGCACTGTCAGTGGTAAATCATGTAAGCTGATAACAATGAAAAATAAGAGCATCTAATGTTTGTTAGCTGTGAGTCTGAAAACAAAAATTTTATTTAATAAGACATTTTTAGTAAGTTTAATGGAGTAATAAGCTCGGACCTAACGTTAGAGGTTTCCCTTATCCTGAAAGATTACTGTCTAGTAACTCTAAGCTCTATATACCCTGTAC
Organism: Mantis religiosa; assembly: GCA_030765055.1. Taxonomy (NCBI): domain Eukaryota; kingdom Metazoa; phylum Arthropoda; class Insecta; order Mantodea; family Mantidae; genus Mantis; species Mantis religiosa. Next base: position 9,060,073 of record CM060953.1, on the reverse strand, counting down.
TTATTTGAACATCACTTCATTCATCGTCCGATATGACTTAACGTTGGAGGTTTTCCCTTATCCTGAAAGATGATTGCATGGTAACTCTAAGCTCTATATCGAGATTTATGTACCCTATAATCATTTCAACATCATTTCATTCTCATCCGATATGACCTAACTTTGGAGGTTTTCCCTTATCCTGAAAGATGAATGTCTAGTAATTCAAAGGTCATTTGAAGTATGGGCTCATCTGTACATCATGACGTACATTGTCAGATATGACCTACATTGGACACTAAAACAAACAAAAATTAAACTGCTTCATTAATATTTCTTCCATCTCCTATAAGGGAAATGTCTAATCTTCTTATAATTTATTTGTACTTCAAATCAAAGTTGTATATTATTTTTCAGAAGAGCTGCCACATTAAGCCTTCTACCCATTTTTGTCATTTTTAATTTCTGGATAGTTTTCAACTTCCAGACTAAAATGGATTTTTACAGAAAGAGATAGTGTTATTTATTTAGTACAAAACACACCTTTGCACATACATATAAAACAGACTACTTTCTGTATGCCAAATGAAAATCTGTTGATTCCACTTCAATGATAACATAATAAATCAAGATGGTTAATCCCAAATCTGCAATAATTTGAAACAACTTAAAACTTGTGCTACGTGTAATCACATTGCGAGGAATGAATATCCTGACCATGAGCTGAATGGCATATTGCAATAGATTGTGAAGCATAGCAAATGTTGACAAATGTATAGCTTTGAAGGAACGTATAATTTGCAGTAAATACTGAAAAGTAATTAATTTGGATATTCTGTATATTTTAACATTATAGTAGGATCCACAAAGCAAGCCAGTATGTTACACTGAATTAAAATGTACAGTGATTAAATGAAATAAAATTCGGGGCTTCAAAATTCTGTTGCTATATGCAGGTTAATGCAATAAAAAGGATTGTTATAATGGGAGTTTACTGCATTTCGTAATGTTTATGTCCTCCAACGTTAAGTCATATTGGAATTGCTGCATTTAGGTATATGCATTACTTACTGCTTGTTATTGTATTGAGATGTAGCAACTCCACTCCTAGGTAATCAAGCTACACCTACAAGAATAATTTGACTATAAAGATTGTGCTACAATAGTTAACCTGTATTTAGTAATGTTAATAGTCAATAAATAAGACCCACAGGCAATGGATATACCAAGGAAACATTCCAGACCTAGTTAGGGTGCTAGTTCTGAGGACTAAGAAAAACCTCAGTAAGGGAGAATGGCCCTGACAAAACTTGAAACACAGAGCTCCCCCTCATGGGTTCATGCCTTAACCATCTTAGGTTTCTCTATAAGCTAGAACCATAGGATTAACATTGTCCTCACTAAAACTCACAAGCATTAAAATAAACATTCACCTTGGGATTATATCCTGTAACCTCCATCTTCCTTAACTCTTCCAGAAGCCTCTTTTCCTCTAATTTGGCTTCCTCCTTCCTCTTTTCTGCTTCAAGCTCAGCAATTCTGGCTTCTGTTTGTAATCTTTTTTGTTTTTCTGCCAGCTTTAAAAAGAAAATAATAACTCATTAGAAAACTGCATAAATCATTAAATCACTATATTAAGTAACATTTACTACATGTACTTTTCTTAAACAGAAGGTTTTCGAGATGATGTAGATTATTAATAAAACAACAACAGAGGTATATCTAGGATGGATTTGTTATTGGTTTAACCACTGCTCAATGTTCAGTAAACAGTAGAAGGGAGTAGACACGAAGTATAATTTTATTATAATTTGTTTTAAAATTTGCTGTGTGGGGATGTCAATTTGTAATATAATTTATTTTTCTATTCTTTTTTATAATTTGCTTCAGGTTGTGTTGCATTGTGACCACTTGATTATATATAACAGTTTGATAATGAACTTTGTTTTCCCCAGCATAACTACAGTTGGTAAACACTTATCTTAATCTACTGGACATGGTCTAGTATCAATATAAAATTAAAAAGCACAATAAATTACAAAATTTGTGACACTGTTAGATTTGAGATAAGAAATAGAAGAACAAACCTACTAGCAAAATTCACTAACATGCAACTGAGACATGAAGGGTTAAGGCAGGCAAAGAAATTAAAAGGTTAAGAATGAATTAATGTGTAGTATTTAACGCCCGCTTTTACTACATACAGCACAGCAGGTGGTGGCACTGATGATACATGAAATGAAGATGGAGCACTGGTGGAATGAGAAGGTGGGGAAAACCGGAGATCTTGGAGGAAACACGCTCCAGCGCTGTGTTGTCCACCACACATCTCACTTTACAGTCGCTTTGTGCTTGCACTTGTTTCAATTTGATATTTCTAAAGTCTATTTGACTCTGATTTTAGGTTTCTTTAAGTTTGACATATGTAGCATTTGAAATCCCATCAGTAGATAATTGACAAAGTACTTCAAGATTGCACCACCACAAAGAAGAGAGCAGACAACAGACGTTAGTTGTATAGAGGCTGAAAATGGAAGCGATGGCTTCCAAAACTAGTTCTTCAATTATTAAAAATGTAAGTAACGAAGTGTCGAAAAACTGACCATAAATAGTTTTTTCAATTATAGTTTTTTTTCCATGGGTTTCCGTCACTGATGGAGAATATATAAGCACTTCTTAAGTTAGAAGTAAATGAAGTAAATGAAGTTTTGGTTTTGCACCTATTAAATGCCACCTCTCGTATGAATTATACTTTCTGATGCAGCATACTGCATTTCCTTTTTTTTTCCCCCTCCAAGTCTGACTAAAAGCAACTGAGAATTGAAAGACTAAACTACTGTTCAACAATAAACACCAGGCACCGAAAACTATCCTTATTTCTCATTGTTACAACACTCTTGCGCTGAAAGATGTATACAAGTCTACGTCTCTGTCTTTTGTTTCAGTGGTTGAAAGCCACCCACTCAGCTTGTGTATTTGTCAGCAGCAATAAGGCAAATGCATTTTGAGTTTCTTTTAAGATAATGTATACTGTATGTTGATTAAATTATGTACACCACAGTTGTATTTCATTGAAATTTAATATGTGTAATTGCTAACTAAGCATAAATGAATTATTATAAATAAGGTTCTATTAACATGTATGTAAATTACTTTTTTACCAGGACCTGCAAATATTTATGTATAAATGTTAATTATTATAACTGGGTTATGAATAAAGCAGACAACTATAATGCGTCTTTTATATTCAATATTCAAGTGTATATGCTGTACACTTCTTTGACATGTTCAATGTTCACAAGCCTTTATGGCTACTAGTGAGCTCACTGAACACAAATCAATCTAATGTAATATAATCTAATTTCTGAATATTAGCAAAAATAAGCTGTATACAGAACATATCTAAATTATTCACGATCTCTCAGGATATATGCCAAAGATTGTTGATATTTATGACTATACAGATCAAGGGCACAGAAGTACAATAAAATATCTAGTTACCTGTGTATTAATTTGTTTCCTTTGCTTCTCCTTTGCAAGTTCCACTTCTACCTGCTCACTGTGCAGTTCTGCATTTGCTTGCTCTAACTTAGCAACAAGTTCTTCCCTCTCTCTTACTAACTCCTTTTGTTCAGCAATATTTGCTTCAAGTTTTTCCTCCAGTTGCCGTTGTAAAGTTGTCATCACTTCTAACATGAGGTGTTCTCTTGCTTCCTTTTCCGCTTCCCATTGTTCTTTTTGTTTTGCCCACATTCTCTCTGCTTCTTCACTAAAAGGAATTAGTAATTTAATAGCTTGATACAAATACTTCTGAAAATAAAATATATTAAGTTTTCAGAGCCTGTTAATAATTTACAGAGAAAGTAACAAACTACAGTGAAACTTGTCAAGCCAAAATTATGTATATAAAGTTTTAGTTTCCGGGAAACCATATGATTTGTGTGATTTTTCCTGAGAAATACAAAAATAGTTTGCAATTACTTAAAACAGAACTGTGCAATACTGATGTGCATTTGTTTCGACATAAGCAGTGCTTCCAAGAAAACTTGTTTGTGTGTGTGTGTGTGTGTGTGTGTAATTTATGTCCTCCAACGTTAAGTCATATCGGACGGTGAATGAATTGGGTGAAATAATGCTCAAATGAGTCCAGGGTCCATGGAGCTTAGAGTTACCCGACATTCGTCTTGAAGGGTAAGGGAAAACCCTAGAAAAACCTTATCCAGGTAACTCATCCTAACCGAGATTCGAACTCAGGACCTCTTCAACGTGAGGCAGACATGCTACCATCTACACTACCGAGGCGGGTTCCCCTGAAGAAAACTGCAAATGTAGCTCATCAAGGCAGAGAAGATTTCTTTGTAAATGTAACTATCTGAGCAAAAGCTGGATAAAGGATTACAAAAACTGGTTATGGCTACAAATATTAAAGGCATGTGAAGACTTCAGTGAATCTTATACTTGCCCCTCCTATCGGCACTACCAAGTATTACTTCTTTACTTGGCTTTCAGTGTGGTCTGCATCCTGTCGGCTTAAAATTTTTGGAGAAACTTTCTTTTGCGTGACGCGAGAATATTTTTTAAGTCCAAAGGTGCGCGTATGCGCATGTGCAAGCAGACGACCAGCTGGTTTTGGCGTTGCAGCCAACATGAGAGAGATATATAACACTTGTAGCCAACCTCTGCAAAAATGCCCCAGACATCTGGTGTGGATGACGATATGCCCCAACAACAGAAGGGATGCAAATATGCTCCACAGTCTAATTGCAGAGCACATAGAGTTCACCAGCACCATTCACACCGATGCCTGGCAGGGTACTATGGAATGATGCCTGGAGGGTTTGCTGCGCACCTCGCAGTAAATCACTCAGTGCACTTTGTCGACCCAGTGACAAATGTGCACACAAACAACATAGTCACGCTGGCGAGGACTATGGCATCATCCAACAAGGGGCAGCATTTGGTGTACAACGGTTGATAGTGGCTCCGAACTGCATGACAGTGTAAACCAGTAGTTGTTCCATCCAGTTGCTCTTATCCATTGAGCTAACATGGCCAATTTGCCGTCATGACATTAAATTCTCCAATCGACTCATGACGGCAAATTGACCATGGTAGCTCAATGGGTAAGAGCGATTGGACGTAAATCAATAGATCCGTGGTTCAGATCCCATCCGTGGCATTGAATTTTTCATGTCAACACTAACAATCCAGTACCTTAGCCTCTATACGGATAGTGTGAAGAAATGAATAATTTCCAACAATTAACTTAAATAGATAATAAATACTGATATTTTCATTTTGTTAATAGTTTATTTCTAAACATCTGGGACTTTCTGCATTACCTTTGTAAATATACAAGATTCTAAGAACACATAAACCTCTCAGTTTGAAAATGAACGAGTTAGAGTTCATTTTGTTTTCAGACTAGTGTGGCATATTATTTTATTACTTAAGTGACCACGCATGTGTTGAGTCATGTTTCTTATCAAGCTGAAATATTGTTAATATATAAATTAAATTATTATATTTCTCTTTTCCCCTATGTTTGTGATATGAATGTGCAAACTTGTCCATTGAAGCTGGGGCAAGTTTATTAGCAAATGTGAAGGGATTCATTGACAAGGCAGAATAATTTTATTTAATATATGCAACATCTTAAGTAAGTGGAGAAAAGTATATACAAGATTGATTCATTTGTCTAATTTTAGTATCTTAAAAAATTTTCCAATCCAAGACAACTTATGTTAATATAATTTTGAGTCGAACTAATACTCAATGCTCCACTTATTGCTAGTATTTACCTAGAACGCGTTTCGTTAGGATCTTCCTAACATCATCAGCTATTGTCGAATGGACATTGGTTTGGTGAACTCATTGGAGGTGATAGGTGCATCTCTGTCGGTATCTTGATGAACTTGAAGTTTGGGTTTTCTTCAAAGGTAGTGTCCAAATTAAACAATTTTCTTTCATATTTCTTTATGAAGATTTTTTCCCCACATGGTTAATGCAGCTGGACCTTGGACACTTTTTAATAAGTGGTTTTCTTGTTCTATTTCATGATTCTCCTTCCAAAAACTGTAGGTTTTTCAAAAACTCAGGAACTGACTGTCAAAGCTTGTGGTGTTGGAAGCATACATACCATGTCACAAATATTAATGAAGCAGTTTTTTTTTTTTTTTTTTTTAGTATATTTATTAACAATAACAAGGAGTTTTAAGGAGGGAATTGAAGTTAGGATTTGGGTTGGCAGTTATTCTTCTGCCTATTGTGGAGTTCCGCATTAGCACCTCCGTTGATATCGTCATCATATGCTGCCGCACAGTGTGCGGGAGCGCGTTGGGGATGGTTTCCTTGGCCATGACCATGACCGAAGTCCTGAGCATGGCACGAAGGGGATTAAGCGTACTTTATTTAATTAGAGTAGTGGACTTCTATTGTTGGGGAATATGGGCATAATGTCTTCTTGCGCGTTCGCGAAGAGAGACGGTAGGATGATCGGTGTTGGGCTGAAGTTGATGCTGAACCAGGTGGTGGAGCAGTTGTAGGAGCTGGTCTAGTTTGGCGTCGGTGTTGGTGTTGTCCAGTAGTGTTGTGTTCTGTTGGGTGACTGCAGTAATGTTGTCCTGTGTTAGCTGGTTGTTGAGTTCTTGGAGTTTTGTAAGTTGCTCTGTGATGGTGTGAACAGCTTGGAGAGATGCCAGGCTGTCAGTCACGAGCTTCTCGGTGGCCGAGAAATGGCCTTTAATTTCAGTCAGTGCGGCTTGGGCGACGTCATGTCTAGCGTTGATGGCGGCGAGTGAGTCCTCCAAGTTCCCTAGGCGAAGATTGATGTTCAGGACTTCAGAATGGAGGTCCTGAACGTCGGCTCTAGGAGCCCCTTGGATGGCTGAGGCGGGTCCGCTTACCAGTTGCTCCTCGATGGAATGAAGCCGGCGGTTGACCTTCTGAACTTCATCCTTGAGGCTGTCCAGCATTTGGCTCCAGTTGGCAGGACCGTTAAGGTGAGCCGTGGGAGGTGAGGTGAGGCTGGTATCCTGGCGTGAGCGAGCGGGACACTGAGCCTGTCCTATAAAATGTCCGTAGCCATTGCAGGTGGCGCAGTACCGGCGTCGGCGGCGAATATCATGCTGCTGGCATTCCCCTGTGAGTGTCGCGGCACCGCAGTAATGGCACCGTGGGGTTGCAGTGCAAGTGGTGGCTACGTGTCCGTACCTGCAGCATCGACGACAAGGTGCTGGTCGCTCGGAGCGGCTTGCCTCAATTTTGAGACACTGCTCTAACAAGGGCAGGCCCATCCTCAAGGCCGCGCTCATGTCGGCTTCATCTTCTAGCTGCAGGCGGACCATGGATGTGGCGCGGCCTCGTATGCTGATGCGGCTGGCCCGTAGGGCCGAGGGCCACTGCTGTTGGGCGGCGGCGAGAATAAACCTGCACGGCAGGTCACGAGGCACATCCGTGACGACGACGGTTGCGGTCCACGGCGGCCGAGCAGGCTCGGCGGGTGTCAATGTTGAGGTCCTCGGCGCTGTGGCAGCAGCGGCGGCGAAGGTTGCTGCTGAGGTGAGCTCCGGGAGCGATGTTTGGGTGGCGCGCGTGCTGCTGAGTAGGTGCGGCGGTGTCCGCTGGCGTTGAGCGTCTGCGTCTGGCGATGCGTGCGGTGACGTTGGGAAGGGACTGGCCCAGAATCGGTCGGTGCGCCTGGCGGGCGACTCGCTCTCGTCCGCCGAAGCTATCAGCGAGACTGGCGTGGGCGCCCGAGAGCCGGCCGGAGAGGGCTGCGGCAGAAGCGGCTCTACTGCCTGGCGCTTCGCTGCAGCAGAGTTCTTCTTCGCCTTCTTCCCCATGTTGATGCGTCGCTGGTCGAGGAGATGATGTGTTTCTCCCCGGAGTCTTCGGCGTGGTGCTGCGTGATCCTTCCTCCTCGGAGTAAAATTTTCCTGAAGCAGTTTCATTCAGACAAAAAGACAACTGTACCTTATTTCAACCTCTGGGAAAAATGCATAAAGTTGGAAAGAAACTTACTGTTTTGAACAATATTGAAAAAGACATCATGGTAAGATTTGAATGCTTCTAGAATAGTTAATGTGTTGTTAAATTAAGGGAACATGGGCAGTATCATGACTGAAACATTGCCTGCTTTATAGTTAGTGATTGATACACACCTCTGTTTGGTAACACTGGCCAGGGTTCATGACACAGAGACTCGAATTGTGGTGTAAAATGTACTGGTAAACGGAAAGAGGGCATGATATAATGTAAGAAATGAACATAATATAAACTGGTTTTTGCAATGCATATACAGAGTGCTTCAAAACAACACTAAACGAACATATAGAAGTACTTGCTCAGCTTCTATGTGATACATATAGATAGTTTTTACCGCCAATACAGCCGCATAAAAATGCTCCAGAATGGGTGTGGATTAGGCAGTGATAGGAACAACAACGCGTGCCTCATGCTGTCGGAGTTCATAGGTATAGGTCACATGCCGTGTCGCGTGCTGTAACTGTTTGAAAACATACCTGCACACTCCACAGTATCTTGCTACTATTAAGAATTTCTTTGGCTTATGAAACCGCAATAAAGAAACTATTGCTTAATTATTGCTTATGAGTGTTTAACGTGTTCCAAAATTCTGTTATAGAACTCCATGATGGCAAATAAGCTGGTGGACATATGCAACGTTTACCTTTTATAGGGAAGTTAATGTTAGTGAGGTTGAGGATGGAAGCATTAAATGATAAACATAACAGAAAACAACATCAAAGAATTGTAGATAAATTAACCAAAACAAAATGGCTTATACAATGAGATGAGCATTTTATTTCACGTGTTTGATAATACTAAATAAAGCATTTGTAACTGAAAAAGAAGCTGCTGATATTTACAGTAAAAGGTTGAAAGTATTGCACAATTAAGATCATAACAAAGTACTCAAATATTATCATTGATGTAACTATTTTTACAATTCATATTTTTAATGAAACTAAATTAATCGTGCATTCGTTGGACTCCCTTCAGCTCTTCCATCCATCAAAACCATATCCGTCAATTTGGCGTTCGTATAGCACTCCATATTGCTTGGATTTGCTATTTAAGCACGCGCAAAATCCTCCCTGTTAGGATGAAATGTGTAGTTTTACACTGAAGAGCAACCTTGCAACTGTCCGAGTTATTAGTCGACTTTTGCAGAAGTAACTGCCCTTTGTCCCATTGCCTGAAGGCGAGGCTAGGGTCACTGATAAAGGGCAAGGAGTAATGTATGTACTTAGACTTTCACAGCCGGTGTCCATTTGTAGTAAATGTTCTTCCGAGCTCATTGGCCGTGGTCTAACAGTGCATATTTTGCCTTACGTTTTGCTCAAGAGTCCTTTGAGAATGCTCAACGCAGTTTTGGGCGAAACGTCAGGAACTCGCACTGTTAGACCACGGCCAATGAGCCTGGAAGAACATTTACAGCAAGGAGTAATGTTTTTGTTTTCGTGGCATGTGTATCCCAATAACTTTTGAGGTTAGCACATCAGTGGTTCCTAAGCTGCCTAATCACAAAATCATGTAATATTTAATGCTACATAAAATTATACCTAACAGAACTTTGAAGCTGCAACCCCAAAATTTGGACTAGTTAAGTTATAAACTACACAACAGCTATAATCATTTGGCATCGTTTTGAAACAACCTGTATAACTAAGTATATACTAAGAGAAAGGCTTTTTAATAAAATGCATGATATTGAAATGTTGGCGTAATGTTAAGATTAATCCAGTGATGCCTATCCTCACACGTACCCACATGCAATTAGAATCAGAAAAAGATCAAATAGTTCACCACTATAGCAGTTGGCAACTAGCAGATTCACTGAAGACCCAAAATATTGGAGATGGCATAAAAATTGAACCATAAAGGGAAATTTATTAGTATAAAAGTAGATCAGTAAGTTTAGAAGGTATGAAAATTGTTAAGTCTGATATCTTAAATAGTTTCTCAGGTAAAGGTCATTTAATCTCCCCTTAAGTAAATACTTTACTTTCAGTGCCAAGCTTATGCTAATGTCCCACTTACTGAAATAAAAACTCCATTTGTTGCTCCCGTTGTTTCTCTAACTGAGCCTGATATTCCAGAGCTTCATAAGCACGCAACATCTCTTGGTGTGCTATTGCTCTGCTCTCGCTCTTGAGCTCCTGTTCTCTAGCTTCTTCAGCTAGCAAACGTTCCAATAATCTGAGGTCGGCAGCTAGTTGCTCCTGAACCTCCTTAGCACGTTGGCGCAGCTTCAGCTGATACTGTCGTTGTAGAACCGACCTGCAAACACACTCTCTCATACAAACTTGCAAACAAATAAAGTATACTATACAAATAAAAATATTTAGTAAATATTCTCCACTTAACTTAAGAAGCCGATGACAATACTTCAATTATGTTTTTGTGACATTAATATCATGGACACTTGCCCACATCTTCAGTCAATAATCTTCTTCATTTAAAAATCTTAAAGTAAATAAATAAATCTTAAAATAAAATCTTCATTTTCTGTGTAAATAAAGTATAGTTACCTTTTGCACCATTTAATGAGTTTGTAAGATTTTAAAGAAACACAACAGAAAAAAATAATGTGTTGTGCTCATATGACTTTCTCTACTCAGTCTTGTACCAACTATGCTTAAAAATACTTTCTCTTCTATCTACATCACATTAATCAAGTTAAACATTAGTAGAAATGGTTATATTAAATCTTTCCTTGTAGGTACAATGGGAATAATAGTATTGAGTAGGTTTTAAGTGATAGTCAAATGTTTTAAAGTTGGTGGCTAAAGTAAGTAGTACTGGCAAAAACATAGCGACATCTAGCAATTGTAACATTGACTATGAGGTTGTATGAGCTGATGTAAACGAGATTTCACAAAATTGCGACCCTCATCAATTAATAAGAAAATTTTTCTCATTTTCTTTTAAGATAAGTGAAGTTTTAAGTTACGAATTATTATATTTGTATACTACTTGTTCCTTCACTGTAACTAGCTTCATATTTTACGCATTTAAAGTAAACAACAGTGTGTTCAAAGTCAACTACAAATAATTTTTTCAATTAAATGATTAACTTATAATTTTAGAAAAGTATAAATATTCTAAGACTGAACCAGCAGTAGCAAATATCTAAATCAAGAGGTTCCGAGTTCGAATCTCGCTCATAGCAAGTTACTTGGATAAGATTTTTTCAGGGGTTTTCCCTTATCCTGAAAGACGAATGTCAGGTAACTAAGCTCTATGGACTTCGGGCTCATCTGAGCACCAATTCACCCATTCCATTCATCGTGCGATATGACTTAACATTGGAGGACGTAAATTATACACACACACAAAAAAAAAAAAAAAAAAAATCAAGAATGGGCAACGCCACAAAAAAATCATATTTGATATAAATTGTGAGTTTTAAAGGATCTTTATTGAATATTTAGAGTCAAACTGAAAAATTCAATGCCATAGCTGCAATTTCAACCACGGATCTCCCAGTCTCCAGTTGTATTAACCATTCAGCTACCACGGCAGCACAAATTCTCCAACTGACTCATATGTTTCCTAGGAATTCATGTCATGCTGGCATGTTAACCAAGCCAGCTCAATGGTTAAGAGCAGCCGGACAGAGACCAGGAGATCCGTGGTTCAAATCCCAGCTATGGCATTTAATTTTTCAGTCTGACTCTACATATGCAAACTCTGGCCTACACACGGTTAGTGTGAAAGAACAATTAATTTCCATAAGATCTATATTTTCTATGTAGTAAGATTTTGTTTATTGCTTACAGTTTACCAGTTATGAAAAGTCCTTCAGGATGAAGGGCGCTTTTGAAGCTATTCTCAGAAAATTGAACACATACATTAACAAATTATAACAAAATTAATGACTATAACTTCACTACTCCTTTATAATTTGTTTTAATTATTATAATTTCTTAATCTATATTCCTCTGCTATGAATAGCTTCAGTTTTTTTTTATTCACTATTCATATTTCATTTTCATGAAACTATTTTAAACATATGGTATTTTAATTAAAGACATTACAACAATTTTTAGAAAATAAAATATCTGCCATGTTTTTTCAATATAGAGATTAGTTTGTTTTACGGTATTTTCTTGAAAATCTTTTGACACATTCTTGGAAGACACTGAACCTAAATACATAGTTATCATGCACACACACATGCAGATACAAATCTTTTTCTAAAAATCCTATTTTGGTTTCACTGAACCTAAATGAAATTTCTATATCAAATTTATGAGTGAAGTGCAGTTACTTTTCCACCTCCTGCATATGTAGCAGAGAAAGTAAAAGCACTATTTTCTATAGCATCAGTGATGAAGTGCTTGCATTAAATATTTTACACTTTGTCCATTTAACATTGGCATTAATAAGGAATTAAACACAAAGATTCCACAAATAAGACTGATCAAAAAATATTAACATCATAAGTATGTACATACCTCTATAGAAATATTCAAAGAAATTACGTACCCCAAACTTGCACTCTTTTGACGTTCTTCAATAATCTTTCTTTCAGCCATTAAATCTTCAAGTTTAAGTTTCCGACAAAGCGCTTCACGTTCTAACTTCTGCAGCTCTTCTGTTTTTCTTTCTTTTTCTCTGTAATAACATAAGAAAGTTATGTTATAAGTTGAATCATTTTACAATTAATTACAACACTTTTTACTAGCTGTTACACTTTATATTTTAGGATCAATGCTTGCTAAATTATCTAAAATAGCGCTTGAACTCCTTTTTTGGAAGTGTTGAAAACAGTGTTGTTGTAATAGATTAAATTTAAAGGGAGTCAATTAATGACACTAAACAACACTTACTTTTAAATTTTCCCGGAACATGTTTCAGAGGCTATTCCCTCAATTGTCAAATGGACATCGACTGGTTCTCAGAGGTGTAGCTGGCGATATTTTTTCATAGGTCTCCTCTGGTAGTGGTTCGAGGTACTTGCTGAACAAATCTTTTTGGGAGTTGTCGAAATTGAATACTTTGTTCCTATTTTTTGAAATGAAGATTTGTTCCCATGTGGACAGTTCTTGTTTTCCTGATGTATGTTTTAGTAGTTTTGGTTCTGAGCTTGTTTATATTTTATGTTCCTAAAGTGTTCCTTTGCTGTTGTTTCTACCAAAAGAAATTTAAAAACAAGAGCAAAGGAACACTTTAGGAACATAAAATATAAACAATTAGAAAAATCAGCAGTTGCCACGCATTTTTGGAGAAAAAACCACAACATAAATCCAGAACCAAAACTACTAAAACATACATCAGGAAAACAAGAACTGTCCACATGGGAACAAATCTTCATTTCAAAAAATAGGAACAAAGTATTCAATTTCGACATCACCCAGAAAGATTTGTTCAGCAAGTTCCTCGAACCGCCACCAAAGGAGATCCATGACAAAATATCGCCAGCTACACAACTGAGAACCAGTCAAGGTCAGGTGACGATGGAGGCAAAGTCTCTGAAACATGTTTCGGGAAAATTTAAAAGTAAGTGTTGTTTAGTGTCATTAATCAACTTATTTTAAATTTAAGCTTTTGAACTACTTATTTCTCTAGACCAAATAACATATCTTTACACAAAAGAAAGGAATTGCTGTGAATTATAGTAATTATTAACAATGAATGATAAATTTACTTCCTATAATTGTTGCTCATCTTCTGAAGAAATAAATATCAATTTTGAAATATTTCTTTGAACAAAGACAATGCTGTTATTTTAACATTTGTTTCCAAAAATTAGGAGCTATTTATTATTCTAACTTTCCTCACCAAAACTTACTGGAACATGTCTTACAAACTGTTGTTTTCCGTCATCAGTCTTCTTGTGCTCCCTCCTAGGATTTATTGATAGCATTTTGCTTTCTGTCCTGCTCAATGAGATCCTTTTCATATGGGAGATCAAAATTTCATTAATTTAATTTACTTTTATGTATGTATAACTGTTTTCCAGAAGGAAAGTCCTGCTGATTTTCTAGAGGTCTTTAAAAGCTTAGGTTTTCTTTTCGGCTAATGATATATAAACAAAAAAACATACAGTAACTGCTGATTTCTGTATATGTTTTTATAGTCGCATCCCTTCTGCTTACATCTTCTATCAGTGTTCCTCTTTGTCTTGCCAATGTATACTCTTACTTTTATGTTCTGTGCAAAAAAGACCTCATTGTGCTGTATGTCCATATAAAAGAAAATGCAGCAGTGAATTTATGCCAATGATGGAGACAACAGTCTCCAAACATGTTCTGGTAGAGAAAGTCAGGTTAAAGAGTAATAAAACAGATATCCAAACTTTACATATAACTTATAAAATTCATTTAAATGTGCTAACATAACAATGCAGCAAGCGTCTTAAAACTTATAGGAGGGGAATTTTATAAATAATGCACAAATTTACGTTATAATGGGTTACCTGATGCAATACATGCAAAAACTCCATCTTGAAGAACAAAGTTTTACAAAGAAGCTTGTGCAGTCATTGTATCAACAGGATACTTCAAATTTGCATGAGTAAGGCTAGAAATGGACTTTCCACATGTGTTCGGTACTATGACTGTTGATGATTGGAGGTGATACGAGGATCGGCTGGTCCTAGGCCACACAATAATAATAAAAAAAAAACAGCATTAAACACATTTTTTTCCTTTATTTCTCCACATAATCTCCAGAAAGGCCAAAAGAATGTGTCATATTGGTGTTCTAATTTAATTAAACCATCTCTGTAGTTCCATTTATCATGGTCCTCGAAATAACTGTTTACCACATTAATGACCTTGTTGCTGTGAAATCTTTGTCCTCCAAGAAATTTTTTGAACAGGTGGTAGTCACTGGGTGATAGATCTGCCAAAAAGGGTGGATGTTCAAGCAATTCAAACTCTAACTCGTATATTTGTCCCATTGCAATGACTGAACAATAGGCCAGAGCATTGTCGTGAAGAAACAAGATTCTTTTCATTGTCAAATGAGGTCTTTTTCTTTTTACCTCATCACTCAAACGTTGCAATAAGGGCACGTAGTAGTCACCAGTGATACTTTTACCCTTTTCCAAGTAATCAATAAAAATAATTCCTTGTATATCCCAGAAAACTTGCCATAACTTGTTAGCTACCAAAATTGACTTTGCCTTTTTTTGGAGTTGGTTTACCTGACACAAATTCACTGTTTTGACTGTGATTTACTTTCTGGAGTGTAGTGATGAATCCAAGTTAATTCCTGGTAATAAACCGTATCAAAAATTCACTGGGATTTTTATGTTAGAGCTCCAAATTCTTAACAGAAAGTTTTTATTTGCAATTTTTGATCAGGTGTCAACAAATGCGGCAGCCATGTTGCATGGAGCTTCTGAAAGCCCAAAACGTTACTTAAAATATTACCTGCACGTTCTTTTGATATATTCACAGCCTCTGCTATCTTGAACAACTTTAATCTGCGGTCTTCCAGTACTAAAGGATGAATTTTTTCAATGATCTCTGGAGTTGTGACTTCCACAGGATGTCCAGAGCGACACTCATCACTAGTGCTTGTACGTCCCATTTTAAACTCTACAACCCACCTTTTAATCATTGTATATGAAGTGGAAGAGTCTTTCAATGTACTGTCCATTTCCTCCTTGATTTCTTTAGACATTAAGTCTTTCAAATGGAAGTATTTAATCACTGCTCGTTTTTCCAAATCCTCCATTTTTGTGAAACCTCTACACTTGTCTTGTTTAAAATGCTACCATTCAAAAACTAAACAAGCTACTGAACTGTAACTATGGATACAAGCTATTAATTTATCCATAAAAGCCATATTGATGTCTTGCTGATATGTTTCCACATCTTCATGTCCCCTGCCAAAATTTTGCCGCTTTTCTAACCCCTTGTATCCCCACACCTTTTTCGCTCATTTTCTTAATCACCTTGATTAAGAAGAAACATACTTGTTTCACTCTGTACTTGATGTAGTGCAATTACATTTTTAATTTTCTTCTTCACTCCACCGACCAACATTTCTGAAATTTCCTCCTCTTCTCCTCCATTTACATTGTTCACGTTCTCTCCATCAATGCACAGTTCATTTACTCCTCGTGCAAACTGGACATTCATACCAGACACTGAAGTCAGCTTCTTTAAGCCTGCTAGTGATTAGAGTGCAGTGGAGCGAGTTTTATCTTTCATCCGCCTTGGCGGTATGGGCAACCGCATTTAACTTGACACCGGCTTTGTGTTTTTATGGTGTTTAACCTTTTATTGGCACTGTTTTACACGATTTTCCGGTTTAAATGTGTTGATTTTAACTGTGTAGACCTTTTAGCTTTGTAAGGGTGTGATAACCTCAGCAGTTGTGCGCCCTTAACCCAATTCTACTACTACTGCTAGTGATATTTGCACAATTTACAGGCTGTACCTTGTTCCAACCTGTCTGTGTGTTAGGGAAACAAGTATTTTCATATCTGAGTATGATGTAACATATTCTTTAATACAAGATAATATGAATCTGACTATGCAGGATCTTAATACATGCTGGAATGCTGTGGTTTAATAAAATTATGTGTTTGGAGGAATTTTGTAACAGTTAGTAGTAACATAATTAATTATATATATTAATTATAAACTAGAAATAGTGTTAATAAAATGCTTAATGAAGGGTAATATCAGTAAAATAGGGACCACTGCAATCATGATTTATGGACAAATATCTGGAATTCCAAGAGACACCTCAAACAGTCATTAAGATACACATTAAAAGGTAGCTACAATTATTGTACCTATTTATTATGTCATGATGCACATTTTATGACATATAGGTATACAAATTTATGATGTAAATACTCCTAGGTGTTTATTGTGTTGTTTCCCCTCACTGTTGAACACTATGCTTTTAAACTTCACAGACAACCAAGTCACTATACTAAAATGTAGGCAGACTCTATCACTGCATCATTTTGCTAACAGAAAGTTTCCCAATAAACAGCTGGAAGAAACTATTTTCCATACTTTATGGAAAGCTTTGTGAACAAAATGTGCACGCCTGGGTAGCTGAACTAAGTTCCCCTACAATATTCAATCTAGACACTCACTACGTAGAGATACTTGTATTTAACTGGTTCAGACTAAAGGCTCATGAGACAGCAGTGATATGGTATGTGACCATTGAAAGAACAATTAAAAAGGAACAATGTGCTTCAATATTATACTTTTTGTATGTATGAAGAAATAAACTATTTGTTCATTCAAACAATAATGATTTTTCATGTTTCATTTTGTATATACCATGAGAATATTATTTTTACACAAAAAGGATATATGATAAAATAAGACCTGAAGCTTTCCTGATGATGAATATTTCAAGATCTTCTCGGTAAACCAGCCAAGTTAAAAGGCGATTAAAAATTGACATTTCGGGAGTATACTTATCAGGATATTTATAAGAAATGTTATAAACACTACACAGATATAACACCAAAACATCAACGAAGACAAAACACTATCAATACTCGCATCACTGAACAAAAGACTGTTTTCGGTAAATTAAATGCCAGGTCAGGAGATGGCATGAGTATAGAAAATAAATTGGGTCAAAGAAACGTAACTACTTAACTTGATGATCAAGCTGTATAGATCTGTGCTTCTTAAGCCAACGGATTTCCATTTTTAAGGCTGGTTTCCAAGAGGAGCTGAACTGAAATCCAGCATCATGATTAAGTGTGCTCCTCTCGGAGGAAATAACCAAAGCCTCCGTAACTCTCCGCTCCCAATATATATGATAATTTTTTTCCTGAGTGAATTAAGTTTTTAATTGAAGCACTATAGTGTGATACTGTTTTACTAACAAAATACTGGAGGAGATCAACTATCTAAAGACATTTTATACTAAATTTTTAACACAAACTCAGATTTTACATACCTGAGCTGTTGTATTTGCTCCTTTAATTGTTCTTTAAGATCCAATGCCTTCTGTTTTTTATTTTCCTGTTCAATCTTTAGCTTCTGCTCTTCTTGACGCCGCTGTTCTTCCCTCTGCTTCCAAGCTTCCATTTGTTCTCTTTCCGATTTCTCTCTCTCCTCTTTCTTTTCTTGAACTTGCTTCACCCATGCCTCACGAACAAAGTGATGGTGCTGCTTCTCCTCCAACTGAAAATGTATACCAACTGCTTTAAATATAAAATATAATCCTTACTCTTACAAATTTATAACAGTTAAAGTCTATAAGGTCTTTGTTTAGTAGAAACTCAAGAGAATCTGAAGTAGTTAAGGAATTACTGTAAAACACAGAGATAGTGCCCTCTGTTAACTCGTTAACAGTTCCTTCTATAATGTATTCCGAAGATTTTGCAAAGGCATGCAACATGAAATATGGAAATTATGTGTATATTACAACCAAGTAACCTTGATTTTTACTGCTCCAACAAAATGTATCCTTCCCGAACAACAAATATGATCAGCAGAAGAGTTTACACAAATTTACAAGTCCACACAACCAAATATAAAGTTTAAAGTTAAATGTGTCCATAAGTTCATCACCCTGTGCCATGACTAAGTGGGCTAATGCATCATAATGTGATTCCCTGCCACAGAAGGCGCCTGAGATTTTTTTTTATTTACGTCCTACAACGTTAAGTCATATCGGACAGTGAATGAATTGGGTGAAATGATGCTCAAATGAGTCCAGGGTCCGTGGAGCTTAGTTACCCGACATTCAACTTGAAGGATAAGGGAAAACCCCGGAAAAAACCTTATCCAGGTAACTTACTCTGACCGAGATTCGAACTTGGGACCTCTTGAACGTGAGGCAGACTTGCTACCATCTACGCTACCGAGGTGGGCTGCGCCTGGGATTGATCGCACCTCTGAGGAGTGTGGATTTTGATACCGAAATTAGGGGATGCAATGAATAAAGAAACGTAATGGATTTCAAAGGAGCATTGTATATTTGTTACGACACGAACAGGTGCAGTTGGTTGAGTTGTTTAACAAAAGACACGGGAGAAAGCGGGTTTTCTTAGTAAGAATCCTGAATGGATAGCACTTGACTCCATTTGAAAAGGTATTCTTCGGACCCTTAATAATGGCATGACCGAGACTAATAATCACAATGGACAAAATAATCACAAAGGAGTTTTGGGTGAATAAAGAGGGTTTTTGAGAGGTGAAAGTGACACACACACACACATGCGCATATGCGCACGCGCACACACACGCAGCTGTGAACAGTGAGGACACACAGACCGTGGCGGGCAGGTCATTAAGACGGTCATCTGCTTCTGTCTTGGGCGAAGGCAAGAATTAAGTGTTATCGCGTACTAAGCATTCTACATACGGTCACTCTGAACAGTGAAATATTGAAAACCTTGGTCGGCAACTTCAAGTTTGATGTGATGATAAAAAGAAGCAGTCATTAAACCAGTTTGAAACTTGCATTCCAGTGTCATTAGAACCATCCTTACTCATACATATGCACGCATACCCTGAGGATAAAATGCTCTACCCGGCTCTACCCTACTCAAACCATTTTTTCGCTTCAATGTTAAGTCCTGGGTATAGGACCAGTGTCCATTCAGCAAAGTGAGGGAATTGAGGAGCTACACTAGGTAGCGAACCCTGGTCTAGAAATCCAACTTTCTGGCTAGGGCAACCAAGATGCTGACAATATCTTCTCCCCATGTCAATTAGATGATCGCCCACCTCTACCTTGCGTATGTGTGCGTAAGGTTGTCAGTCAGGCTGGCAGGCCCAGGCCCACTTTGGGTCTTGGGTTACATTACAAAGTTCTTCTCTTAATACTCAATTCTTTTAAGTTTTTCAAACCAGGAGAAGTTTGCCTTTTTGTAACTTACATTATCAAACAATGAACGTGACTAAAAAGTTTAATTAAAATATATTTCATATAATATCACTTTTGGGACCAGCAATACTTTGATACTCCATTGCAAACTTCACTGTAAGCACACAACAAACATCTCTAATGGTGAGAATATCTCAACAGTTTACCTAGGCCGCTACAAGAACTGCATGACATCTACTTTTCGGCCTAAATAGATTTATATGATTTTTATGGGTTATTCTGAATTTTTCTTCTATTTAAATGTTGTTATACTAATTATAGATCACGTATGTCATTTCATTATTCAATAACACATGCACTGCATTCATGGAGAATACTTCAGTGAATCTAAGCTACAAAATACTCCATATGTATGTTCATGTCTTAATTTTTTTCCATAAACATTATATAATTCCCAACCAAAAACATCTGGTATGTTCTTACTAGCTTCTACAAACTATCTTTACAAAATCTTATTTTTCGATCTACTTTATGTTAATCCTGATAAACTTATATAGAAATATCAGAGCATTATACAGAACACAAATACAGTAAAATTTTAAAAGCAGATTGCTGTAAGCTGAACTTAAATCTCATGCTCTTTTTATAACTTCTCAGAAAACAAATGAATGGCAAAGCCTTTATAAAAAATAAACTACTGCAAAATTAAACCCCTAACAATGTCCCAGAAATAGCTGATGCCATAAAAGAAGTTAAATTCTGTGTTTTAGAAATATACATAAGTTTTTGTGTAACAAGCTTTTGTTTACCCATTATGGTTTACCTGTTATACAAAATTCTGCAAATTTTCTTCAGTATGAAGAGGACTTCGCAGTTCATTCTCAGAAAATTCTGGATGCATATTTTAGCTTCATTTAAATATCTTGAAAATTAATCAAAACCACAAAGAGCAATTTTTAAGAAGATAATGAAAATTTTTCCACATAAAGGGTAGTTTAGGATGAGACGTTTTCATAAAATCTTTGTGTCAAAACTTACTTAAATATCCGATAAAACCTGATACTTTTCAATAATTCATTTTAGGCTCATCCTGTTTAAATACAAGAGAGATACACCTGCATATGTTTTTCTAAAAGTACAAGTATATATTTTGGGGAATTCAGGGAGCCTCAAAACATACATTTTTCAATGGAATATAACTGGGGAGAAAATAAATCTTACCTCTCTAACAGCTGGTTGCTTTGCCCTCCACTGATGATAAAGTCTGAGTTCTGCTTCTCTCTTCTGAGCTTCCTCCTCACGCCGCCTCAGTTCATAATTGACTATCTTCAGCTCCTCCAGTGGAATTTGATTTCGAGATGATCTAGGACGGTGTCTCAGACTGGACAATTCTCGCTCATACTGCTGGGCCTCAGCAAACAATAGGGCAGAGAGACGCTGTCGCCTTTCCTCTAATTTCTGTTGCTTTTCTTGTGCCTCTACAGCTTTTTTATATGCTTCTATACTGTAAGGTAATAGATTTAGAGACACATAACCCTAGTTAAATTTAAACTAGTTTTGGGGTACTGAATACACTGGTAAAATTAGTTTTCTCTATGATGTCACATTTTCTGGATACACAGCAGAATAAAAAATGGTAATAGCAAAAATTGACACAATTAAGTCAAAGAAAGATACACATTCAGAATGTTTGAAATCAATACTATTTTGTATATATATTTTATCTAGCAACATTGGGCTTTTAGCCATAGTTTAACACAAGCATTTGGATATTTTTTTAATTACATGTAATTTTTATATTAATACATAATTTATACTTTATTTTTTAATACTTGTTTAGCTGAATCATTTTATTTCTTAAAACACTGTATAAAAATATCTTAAGTGTGATAGGTATGTCCTGAAAGTTTCAAAGCAACATCTCTTCTAAAAGATGAGAAAGGCTACATTATATTTAAAAAGATTATAACTAATGGATAAAGGCCTGTGAATGTATCAGTGTGTTCCTGATCCTATACTGGGTCATGGTGGTCTTTTGACAAAATGTTCAATCCACTTTGCTCACAACTTTTATATTATCTGTTATTTATATATGTATGCAATAAAATTTGCATGTCAGTTAATTTGCACTTATATATTATAAACACAAGATGAAGGTTAACAGCTAATTAAAATCCAAAAAACACATGATTAAAATCCAAAAAACATGTTTCGTGTTATCTGTGTTAAAAGCCGCACTAAAATGTCTAAAAGACTGGCTCCACTGAACACCTCAATAATACAAATTGTGAATGTTTCTATCATAGTTACTTGAATGACTTCAGAACTGCCATTAGAAAGTCTCATGCTCATTTAGCCCTAACTTAGTGTTAAATAGGTTTAAAATTGAATGAACTACATAAATTGTTTTAAAGCTGACAAATCACAGATTACATCAAATAATTCAAGAGTTTGCAACTTTTCAGAGTGATTTAATATTCTATACACAATATATACTGCACTCATGCTCTATTATTTTTCAGCAGACTGCACTTCTACCACCATACTTGACCTTGGGTATATGAAACGCCAGAAAGTTGAAAAGAAGCGGTTCTTGATTAGGGGTGGAAACTTTCACATTTACAGTTTTGTTCAGCATGGATCCTTTGTAACTTCATGTCTGGCTAACAGTGAATAGAGATGTTAAGACGAAAAGGTTAAATAAACTTTTTTGATTAATTTTTAACTAAGTTTTATTTCAAATATGTATTTATTAAAATGTTGAAATGACAACTCATTTGAGGGGTGATCCAGACCTCCTGGATCCCCACCCTAAATAACTCCCTATTCGCACAAAAGACAACTTTTAAAATAAAAATGATGTGTGTTTCTTTTATAGAACTTTTCTTCATTTAAGGTTCCCTCAGCTGCACAAGTTTGCTGAGCATATTTGGGTCTACTTACTTAAGTGAACAGTTCTTTTCCTGTATGAAGATGTGCAAACCACAATACATAAGCCAACTCCATGTTCTGAACTTGAAAATGTTCCCTTATAATGTTAGCCAGTTATGGCTCTACAAATGACAAAAAGTATTAAGGGAGAAAAGAGTAATGTAACTTGAGAAAGTGTCAAGTTTGGGCAGGGCAGAGTGTTTCAAATGTACATACTCCATGCATAATACAAGCCAAAATGTATAAAAATGTGTATTGCATTAAAGAGTGAGTGAGTGGATGGGTAGGTAAGTGAGTGGATGGTTGGCTGAGTAAGTGCATGGGTGGCTGAGTAAGTGAGTGGATGGGTGGCTGAGTGAGTGACTGAGTGGATGGTGGAATGGCTGAGTAAGTGATTGACTGAGTGGCTAAATGGATGAATGGTGAGCCTGTCAGTGAGTGGGTGGGTAAGTGGCTGGGGGTGAGTGCATGGATGAGTGGCTGAGTGGACGAATGAATGAGCGGCTGAACGTTTAGGTGAGTGAGCGGGTGGGAGAGTGGATGAGAGGGTGTGTGAGTACATGGTGGGTAAATGGGTGGGAGAGGAGCAGGTGGGTGTTGGTTGGTTGAGTGGTGGGTGGTTGGGTGGGTGGTGAGTGAGTGGGAGGGTGGGTGTCTTGAGTTAGTGGCTGGGTGATGGGTGAGTGAGTGGATGCGTGAGTTGGTCGGTGGGTGAGTGAATGGTGATTCACTGAGTGGATGTGTGTGTGTGTGTGTGTGTGTGTGGGGGGGGGGGGTTGGCTGAGTCGTGGGTGGGTGGAAGGATAAGTGCATGATGAGTGAGTGCTAGGTTGAGTGGGTGAGTAAATGAGTGGATAAGGGCTGAGTGAGTGGGTGGGTGAGTGGCTAGTAAGAGAGTAATGAGTGGATGAGTGACTAGTAAGAGAGTAATGAGTGGGTGGGTGAGTGGCTAGTAAGAGAGTAATAAGTGAGTGAGTGGCTAGTAAGAGAGTAATGAGTAGGTGGGTGAGTGGCTAGTAAGAGAGTAATAAGTAGGTGGGTGAGTGGCTAGTAAGAGAGTAATAAGTAGGTGGGTGAGTGGCTAGTAAGAGAGTAATAAGAGGGTGGGTGAGTGGCTAGTAAGAGAGTAATGAGTGGGTGGGTGAGTGGCTAGTAAGAGAGTAATGAGTGGGTGGGTGAGTGGCTAGTAAGAGAGTAATAAGTGAGTGAGTGGCTAGTAAGAGAGTAACGAGTAGGTGGGTGAGTGGCTAGTAAGAGAGTAATAAGTGGGTGGGTGAGTGGCTAGTAAGAGAGTAATGAGTAGGTGGGTGAGTGGCTAGTAAGAGAGTAATGAGTAGGTGGGTGAGTGGCTAGTAAGAGAGTAATGAGTAGGTGAGTGAGTGGCTAGTAAGAGAGTAATGAGTAGGTGGGTGAGTGGCTAGTAAGAGAGTAATGAGTAGGTGAGTGAGTGGCTAGTAAGAGAGTAATGAGTAGGTGGGTGAGTGGCTAGTAAGAGAGTAATAAGTGGGTGGGTGAGTGGCTAGTAAGAGAGTAATAAGTGAGTGAGTGGCTAGTAAGAGAGTAATGAGTAGGTGGGTGAGTGGCTAGTAAGAGAGTAATGAGTAGGTGGGTGAGTGGCTAGTAAGAGAGTAATGAGTAGGTGAGTGAGTGGCTAGTAAGAGAGTAATGAGTAGGTGGGTGAGTGGCTAGTAAGAGAGTAATAAGTGGGTGGGTGAGTGGCTAGTAAGAGAGTAATAAGTGAGTGAGTGGCTAGTAAGAGAGTAATAAGTGAGTGAGTGGCTAGTAAGAGAGTAATGAGTAGGTGGGTGAGTGGCTAGTAAGAGAGTAATAAGTAGGTGGGTGAGTGGCTAGTAAGTAATAAGTAGGTGGGTGAGTGGCTAGTAAGAGAGTAATGAGTGGGTGGGTGAGTGGCTAGTAAGAGAGTAATGAGTGGGTGGGTGAGTGGCTAGTAAGAGAGTAATAAGTGAGTGAGTGGCTAGTAAGAGAGTAATGAGTAGGTGGGTGAGTGGCTAGTAAGAGAGTAATAAGTGGGTGGGTGAGTGGCTAGTAAGAGAGTAATGAGTAGGTGGGTGAGTGGCTAGTAAGAGAGTAATGAGTAGGTGGGTGAGTGGCTAGTAAGAGAGTAATGAGTAGGTGGGTGAGTGGCTAGTAAGAGAGTAATGAGTAGGTGGGTGAGTGGCTAGTAAGAGAGTAATGAGTAGGTGGGTGAGTGGCTAGTAAGAGAGTAATGAGTAGGTGAGTGAGTGGCTAGTAAGAGTAGTGAGTAGGTGGGTGAGTGGCTAGTAAGAGAGTAATGAGTAGGTGAGTGAGTGGCTAGTAAGAGAGTAATGAGTAGGTGGGTGAGTGGCTAGTAAGAGAGTAATAAGTGGGTGGTTGAGTGGCTAGTAAGAGAGTAATAAGTGAGTGAGTGGCTAGTAAGAGAGTAATAAGTGAATGAGTGGCTAGTAAGAGAGTAATGAGTAGGTGGGTGAGTGGCTAGTAAGAGAGTAATAAGTAAGTGGGTGAGTGGCTAGTAGAAGAGTAATAAGTAGGTGGGTGAGTGGCTAGTAAGAGAGTAATGAGTGGGTGGGTGAGTGGCTAGTAAGAGAGTAATGAGTGGGTGGGTGAGTGGCTAGTAAGAGAGTAATGAGTGGGTGGGTGAGTGGCTAGTAAGAGAGTAATAAGTGAGTGAGTGGCTAGTAAGAGAGTAATGAGTGGGTGGGTGAGTGGCTAGTAAGAGAGTAATAAGTGAGTGAGTGGCTAGTAAGAGAGTAATGAGTAGGTGGGTGAGTGGCTAGTAAGAGAGTAATGAGTAGGTGGGTGAGTGGCTAGTAAGAGAGTAATGAGTAGGTGAGTGAGTGGCTAGTAAGAGAGTAATGAGTAGGTGGGTGAGTGGCTAGTAAGAGAGTAATGCGTGGGTGGGTGAGTGGCTAGTAAGAGAGTAATGAGTAGGTGAGTGAGTGGCTAGTAAGAGAGTAATGAGTAGGTGAGTGAGTGGCTAGTAAGAGAGTAATAAGTGGGTGGGTGAGTGGCTAGTAAGAGAGTAATGAGTAGGTGGGTGAGTGGCTAGTAAGAGAGTAATAAGTGGGTGGGTGAGTGGCTAGTAAGAGAGTATGAGTGGGGGTGTGAGTGGTTCAGGGAGTAAATAGATCGATGGGTGAGTGGCTGAGTGGTTGGAAGGGTGAGTGAGGAGTGAGAAAAGCAGCTATGTCCAACATTCCAATGGAAAACTGTTATCACTGCTTAAAGCTTAACTGCTACATTTATTTAATCGAATTCCTCAGCACTTCATACATTACATAATTAAATTAAAATATGTTGCTAACTGTTTTTCTGCGGGCGTTTTTTAAGATAAATGTCTTATTATTTCCTCTGTGATGCATTGAAATTCGTCAACTGCAAATAATGTATACCTGCTTCTATTATAGTATTTTGTAAGGACTATGTGTACTCGGTTAATGACTTCAAGCTCTCCATGGCCCGCCTCGGTAGCTTGGTGGTAGCGTGTCTGCCTCACGTTCAAGAGGTCCCGAGTTCGAATCTCGGTTAGGGTGAGTTACCTGGGTAATCCGGGGATTTCCCTTATCCTGAAAGACGAATGACGGGTAACTCTAAGCTCTATGGATCCTGAGCTCATTTGAATATCACTTCACCCATTCCATTCATCGTCCGATATGACGTAAATTAAAAAAACCTCCATGGCAGACAGATGATTTACCTTGTATTGTACATCTGTGGAGAAGACCACTCGTTGTGTTTGGTGGACTGGAAATCCCAATTGTGGAAATAGCGAGTCACTCCGTTCCACAGCTGTTCTTTCTCCCACTCGGCGTTGCGACGTCGCGCCTGTACTTCCTCCTGACGCTGGTAATGGCGTCGGGAGGTACTCGGCAGCAAGATGATCTGTCGATTTGACATCTGCAAACAAAGGCAGTAATTATTGCCTGCCTCTGAGGTCCATAGTTCGATCTTGATTACAACAAGATGTCCCTTATCTTGAGAAGACAAATGTTGGGTACTTTTTAAGCAGTTCATTGTCTGATATGATTTAACAATGGAAGACGTAAATACAGCATTAAAAAATACGGACTTTTTTCTCCAACTTCTTTTGTTCCTAGGATCTCAAAATGTGTACATATATGCTGTGGAACCTCGGTGTGAAACCTTTAGGGTGGAATAAAATAATCTATTTAATATAAGTACGTGCTAGAGGAAGTAATAAGAGGAGGAGTTAATGATAAAAGGTTAAATGGGAGGCAATACTCAAGTACCCGTATTGCCCGGCGGCCGGCCGGTCAACAAGCGGGCCAAGGTTAAAGATCTCAAAACCTGTATTGCTGGTAAACACCCACAGGGGAAGTCCATGACATGTGTAGCAGTCTTCTGTTTCATTTACTATGCAAGGCCACCACTGTAATCCTGCATAATGCATTTTCTGCAGAACACTGTGAAACCGATTAACCTTGGTTTGATACGCCTGAACCATTTAGTTTTCTAGAAATCCAAATATAACGATTTTGTATCCAACTTTACGTAATTTCAGAACCAGGGTTAATCCGTGTGAGTGCCCGCCTCTGTAGCGCACCATGTCTGCTTCACTTTCAGGAGGTTCCGAGTTCGAATCTCTGTCACTGAGTTATTTGTATAAGGCTTTCCCCTTATCCTGAAAGATGAATGTCTGGTAACTCTAAGCTCTTTGTACCCTGTACTCATTTGAACATCATTTCATTCATCGTCCGATATGACTTAACGTTGGAGGTTTTCTCTTATCCTGAAAGATGAATGTCTGGTAACTCTAAGCTCTATGTACCCTGTACTCATTTGAACATCATTTCAGTCATCGTCTGATATGACTTAACGTTGGAGCTTTTCTCTTATCCTGAAAGATGAATGTCTGGTAACTCTAAGCTCTATGTACCCTGTACTCATTTGAACATCATTTCAGTCATCGTCTGATATGACTTAACGTTGGAGGTTTTCTCTTATCCTGAAAGATGAATGTCTGGTAACTCTAAGCTCTATGTATCCTGTACTCATTTGAACATCATTTCATTCATCGTCCGATATGACTTAACGTTGGAGGTTTTCTCTTATCCTGAAAGATGAATGTCTGGTAACTCTAAGCTCTATGTACCCTGTACTCATTTGAACATCATTTCATTCATCGTCCGACATGACTTAACGTTGGAGGTTTTCTCTTATCCTGAAAGATGAATGTCTGGTAACTCTAAGCTCTATGTACCCTGTACTCATTTGAACATCATTTCAGTCATCGTCTGATATGACTTAACGTTGGAGGTTTTCTCTTATCCTGAAAGATGAATGTCTGGTAACTCTAAGCTCTATGTACCCTGTACTCATTTGAACATCATTTCATTCATCGTCCGATATGACTTAACGTTGGAGGTTTTCTCTTATCCTGAAAGATGAATGTCTGGTAACTCTAAGCTCTATGTACCCTGTACTTATTTGAACATCATTTCATTCATCGTCTGATATGACTTAACGTTGGAGGTTTTCTCTTATCCTAAGAGAAGAACGTCTGGTAACTCTAAGCTCTATGGCCTCTGGACTCATTTTACCCTTTTTATTCACTGTCTCATATGACAACACTGGAGTACGTTAATTTAAAAAAAAAAAAAAATCCACGTTGGAATTCGTTTACGAATGGAATTTGAAATGGCAAAATCTAGGTAATCTGTAATGGGGAAAACATTCCATAGAGTTTCGTATCATCTTGCCCACGCATTTGCCTTATTTTACTGTAAGTTTAGACTATCTTCACTTTGGCAAAGGTCCGCGCGAGGTAGCTCGACTCTACAAAAACTTCAGACACACATCCCCGATATAAGCATGGATGAGGATAAGAGAAGAACACGAAATAGGTATGTTTCTCCAGCAAACATTCGTTGACAAGCTGTTGAATATCGAACTATAACTTGAACACGCGAACATCTATACGACGAAGTCTGTGACATGGACACCAAAGAAATTATATTATTCCAACTACTTTCCATGTTTCTCTTTTTCTTTGCTTATTCTTGCCTTTCTTTTCGCGGCTTGCTGTCCTTTTGCACTGTAGTGTATGGATCAATGTTGGAGAGTTAAACTGTCATCCATGGTCAGTATTTCCACAGCCATCTTCAGGTAGGATTGGGTTAAACTACTGTGCATAGGTAACAATGATTCGGATTTGAAAAACTTATTTCCAAGGGAAGGGGGAAATCATCGCCGATCTTCCACTCTGTTGATGTACCACAGCTGACAAGAAATATGGACTCAATACTGTGGTACTTCTAAAATGTAAATGGAGCCAATGGTGTTTGCTACTTATTCCTTGAGGCAAGATTCTTCTTCCTACACAACAAATCTTTCAATGTTGCTTAAGAGCAATGTTACAAGTCATCGTGGTTTCCCTCAGTCGCGACGGAGACGAACCTCCACCTTACGTAGGCTTAAAAGAATAGTAAACATAAAAACAAATACTAATAGCATCCACATATAGTTACTGAAACCAGGTAGACTGCTTCCTAACGTCACCTGTCCGCAGAGGTACAGCTGCCTATCACTAAAGCCTCTATGGGCACGTGACGGAGCCGTCTCTAACCTAACTGTAAGATCTCAGGACACGTAATGAAGTAACATGGAATGAAACCTAGAAGGTTAATATACCGAGCCACGAAGATCCGTCGAGATGTGACGTAAAACTAATAGAAAATAAAAGTTATCTTTACAATTGTTGCCAGTCATGTCTGAGGAATGTATCTGGTATTAACATGACTAGCCAAATCTGTACACATCACTGATGCAGTACAGTTAGTAAGGATTTGTTACGAGACTACTGTTTAGGTAACTAACAGTGCCGACTTCGATACCCTCTACTTTAATAGTGTGAAGCAGTTGTAATTCTCTCACTCACTCTCTTAGTACTTTACATCTTGCTTCTGTGCTTTCTTGAAGTCTTTCCTTCTTTGTTTCTCTGTCATTTGCCGGTAGAAGTACAGGAATATTATATTTCCGACAAAATTATGCAAATAATGAATTGGGGATCTAATTCCCTCGCATAACAAAAAAAGTTTATTTTGCGTCAACAGTGTAACTCGGAACGGACCGGAAAAATCGGTATGTTCAAGCATACGAGTCCAATATTTTCAAAATAAAAAGCACTACTTCAAACTACAAACGGTAGAGCAAGGTGGTTCGGGTTCGAACCCAGGGGACCACATTTTCGATTTATGGTGAGCACCTGGGCGGACATTTCCCCTGTCATTCATTTCACCAACTGCTCCATCATCAATTTAAAGTGACAGCCCCGCATGTTTGTAGATTTACTAGCTTGTAGAAGAACTCCTGCAGACAACCGGCGGTGCTGATACAATCATGCCAACTGATACCGCATTAGCGAAATAAAATACACAAAAAGTGAGACACAAAAACTGAACATGCATCTACTTAGGAAACCAAAACTGCATTTCCGGGAAATGTCGATATAGAACGTTTGGATGGAGTACGTATTTCTTTTACTAGGTTCAAAGAAAATAAATGCAATATTCAACTTAAGGCAGAGAAATGTGATATAATGCGCTCAAATGATTTTCTTTATTCACTCTTGTTCAACATATTCTTACAATCGCTTATTCTTATCTCTTTTAATCGAGACAAATATATCCACAAATGAAAGGATTTAACAACCAGCATTAAGTTGCAGCCCTGTTCCTCGATATTTCCCGAGCCTTTGATTCTGTTTGGCACGAAGGCCTCCTCCATCGCCTCATTCATTACAACATGCCATCCTACCTCATACACTTAATGCATCACTACCTCCAAAACCGATCCTTTACAGTCGTGAAGGACGATATCCTGTCCCAGCCCTACGCCATAAACGCAGGAGTACCTCAAGGTAGTGTCCTTGGGCCCCTGCTTTTCCTCGCTTATATTAACACTCTTCCAACCCTAAGAGGCTGCAGCCTCTACCTATTTGCCGATTACACTGTCATAACAACTGCGTCAAAACGACATGTTATCGCAGTGCAACGGGCTCATATATTTTCAAATATGCTGTATGTCTGGTTCGCGACCTAGCGGTTAAAACTAAATGCCATTAAATCCTAAGCCGTTACCTTTACACGGCGAAATCTACAGGACGTACCCAACCTACGTCTAGGAGGTACAGATATACCCTGGCCAACGCAGGCAACATACCTAGGTGTTCTTCTGGACATGCGACTTGCCTGGAAGGAGCACATGACAGCTGTGGCAAATAAAGTCAGCAGAAGTATGGCTATGTTGTATCCTTTATACAACCGTAAATTCCCAATGGTTCTTCGTAATAAACTATTACTGTACAAACAGGTACTAAGGCCGATATTTACTTATGCCTGCCAAGTCTGGGGAGTAGCAGCCAAAACCGACCTCTCCAAACACCAAGTCTACAAAACCGTTACATTCGGACTGCTGTAGCAGCCGACTGGTATATCCCAAACGACAGCATCCATTCAGACCTATCCTTCCTTGAATAATTGACTACACCCTACACCTGTCCCATAGTTTCTATTCCAAACTCCTAACAGTTTCAACAATCTCATCCGTGGACTTGGAGAATATGATCTCGACCTGGAGAGACATATGAGACCTAGACTTGTGCTAGGACCTTCTTAACAATCATGAATCTTCATCATATTCCCATACATAACATCTACATTTTTACCTTAATAAACTTCTCTAAATCCCTAAATTAATCACCACCACTAACACACCATCATAATAAGAAGCATACCCTCTCAATGCCAGTAAGGGATCTAATCCCGGTATGGCAATAGTCGAAGGACCCTCCTTCAACGATCATATGGCTGTGTGTGTGTGTGTGTATCCACAAATGCTTTTATTACATATTTTTCTTGTACTACAATGGAACAATATGGGTATACAGAGACTTCAGCTATAGTCTAGTTTAAAAGCTCTCATTCTCAGTACTTTAAAATTTCATTCTCTTTGTATGAACAGGAGAAACAGGGAGAGAAAGAGAATGAGAAAGAAAGAGAAAGCAAGACGAAGAGAGAAATAAAGGAAGAGAGAGAAACCAGAGTCAAAGAAATAGAGAGAAATAAAAAGAGAAAGAAAGAAAAGAAATGACAATAACAGAAAAAGAGGATGAAGAAGGTGAGAAAGAACGAAAGGAAAAGAGAAAGAAAAAAAATAATATAGACTTTTCGTTTCATATACGTCCAAGTATTGAAATCTTGAAAATAACAAGCAATTTCCGAGAAACGGTTTTCTTCACACAAGAAAAAAGAAAAAAAGGTAAAGAAAAATATATTTCACATAAAATGTGTACCATTAACAAGATCTACATCCTTACTGTTTACCAAATATGCAAAACTCATGTCATAATATACAACACTCCAGAGGACCTTTTCAGCAAATCGAGGATATGCATTCCATTTGTTATGAAAATATATAACATATATGTGTAGTAATTTGCGCAAATTCGTTGTCATTTTTCAGAAAATCAAGACATTATAAAACTCTTCTGTGTAAAACGCAGTTCGGCTTCAGACATTTTTATTAAATGTTAGTTTATGATATTTATCCTAATTTTTGTTTTTGACAAAGACACACACAAGAGTTTTCGTTCGGAATGTATTAGTTTCTGTGTTAACTGTAAGTTAGGCGTATTTCGAGAATCCTACATAAAGACCAACTCAGTATTTTTACCGAGCAGTACTTCCCCTAGCAAATGTCAACAGTTTCTTGTGTAGGGGTAATGATCTATAGTTTGCAGGTAAACCAAGATTTGATTTCACGCCAATTCTTTCCGCTACTCCCTGGTTCTAAGAAAGGCGAGCAATATTGTTCTGCTTGTTTAGTAGATTAGAGGGGGATACCCGAGTTCCCGACCAAGGGAGGATATTTGCGTAACTTTAACTTGCAACGGAATTACGAAACGTTTCCTTGATTCACTTCAGATATCGATTAACACGAACATTACAACAGCATCCACTTATAAAGATATCCACAAGATAGCCTCACTTTTACATAAAACACATCTTAGCACAACCAAATGTTACATTCATATTACTTTCTTTACAAACTCTTGTGCAATCTATTTCTACAAAGAACTTTAACTTCACGTTAATTTAGGCAGACGTTCGTAAAAATCTGTTTATTGTATACAGTGAGAATATAGCTTAGTCAGTTTATATAAAAAAACGATCGCTATGTGTTGGCTTTGAAATTACTTTTTCTTTGCATGGCAAACAGATTTTAAAAATGGCAAAGAAGATATCAGAAATAGAAAATGAATTAGACATAAATTGTGTGTTTTTAACAATATATACATTTGTTGGGTAGTAATATTTTGTCTATCTCTTACAGTTTATCAGTTATATAAAAGTCATTCAGAATGAATGAGGACCTCTGAGAACATTCCCAGAAAATTCAAGATATATACTTCACCTGTTACGAAAATATCTTAAATGTATAGTAGTTCAATGAAAATCATTAGAAATTCAGTTAAAAATCAAAGGTTCCAAAATGTCCAAGTAATTTGGTGGGGAGTTTGTTTTTTTCTCCTGAACTTGTATACAAGTTGCGCATATAACCCCGTTTTGTCTTTCATTTACGCTGTTTACTAACACCACCAGATCAAATTAGATTTACGTTCGGTGAGTTCACGAGTAGCCACAAAGTGAACATTGAACACGTCAAAGAAGTGTACAGTTTAATATTTTTATACTTACTTGAATATTGAACATAAAAAATACATTATATACAGACAATATAAAAACAAAACTGGGATAATTACATATGATACAAAATCAAACACTTCCCCGTAGACTAGCAAATGTTTATATACAAATACAATTTGGTCAGTACCTGTCAACGT
Organism: Mantis religiosa; assembly: GCA_030765055.1. NCBI lineage: Eukaryota > Metazoa > Arthropoda > Insecta > Mantodea > Mantidae > Mantis > Mantis religiosa. The sequence continues at coordinate 9,026,499 of CM060953.1, read as the reverse complement.
TTTATATTGGATACCATTTATTGTCAGTTCTTCAATACATATACATTAAAATAACTTCTGAACAGATATCAAAGGTAAATTGACAATGATTTGTCATTAGAACAGAGAGATTCTACTTACAAAGCGTTTTCATAGGTTATGTCATGGTTTTGAACTTACCTATAAATTTACAAGCGACAAAGTCAGGAGGGAATTTATCTAGGGAAGTTCAGAACCACGAGATGCATTTGTAGAGACTACTTCATGAATAAAAAAAAAAAAATGCTAAAAGCAATAAAACAAGTTATTTGATTCCCTATATCACATAGGCCTACATTAACACATGAATGAAACTTAACCTCACAAGTCACGGCATACAAGATCAACAAGTTAACACTGGTGGAAGAAACTTCGGTCTTAAGGTCGTCAGGTGGTGCTGATTGATTATAATAAAACAATTAAGTAAAATAACCTCTTCACGTGGTCGTTATACCCAACAGTAAAGGAAATGTGATAATTTCTGAGCGATAATTGTATATGGTATACAGTTAACGATTTAGAGATCAGCGACTGGCGGTATTTGACGAATCCTAGTATATGATTGGCCTATACGGGGATATGACGTATTGTGAAATAGTATAATTTGTCATTCAGATAATCTCTTACACTATAAAATGTTTTTGGACATAGGTACTCTCTAGCAGCTATTTTAGAAGTACTCAAATTATCAAAATCATTAGAAAGAACGTTAAATATTTTGATGGTTTCACAATCCACAACTTTCTGGAAGCAAGAAAGCTTAGCACTGGAATGTTACATGTTTGTCTAGTATTTATTTCATTATTTGATATGAGGCGCGATTGTATACAAAGACTTTTAGGATCGGGAATATATACATGCAACGAAGGTTTAATATCTTCAATCTTCTAAATAGATCTTTGCAAGAGTGTCTGCTATGGATGATGGAAATGATTCTTATAATTTTCTTTTGTATAACAAATATTCCTTTATTTTCTACTGAGTTGCTTCAAAATATTGCATATTCCACGATTAGTCTCTCTCCCTTCCTCCTCATCATTATTTTTTTCTTTTGTTTTAAGTTCAAGGAACCTCAAAACATGCATTTGCGATTAAATTTTGGTACCGAGTCTTCGTAGCTCCTCTACTAACTGTAAATACGTGGTAGAGAATGCAGAAATAATATATACCTATTTGTGTACAAATGTCTATGATTTCTGTACTGGTTTACCCACAAACTCAAAATTACTACGACAGTTAACCTATTGTTAATTCTGTGCCATGTTCAATCAAACTGAAAATACTTCCACACACATTTTGTAATTAAAATGTTCGACTCTCAGCGGACCCCCATCTAAATCGTCCAAGATGTAAAATATGTATGTACAAATTTTCTTAGACAGGAAGACATTCCATTCTTGAAATGGTGCATTAACAATAAGATTTGTGTTTGAATCCTCAACCTAGGAAACCAGAGTTCATGTAAATAAAGTTTTCCGTACTCCTACTCTGAAAGACACTATTACTCACAGTTGAAGGAAACCTATGCTTCCTGTATTACTTAGTTGCAGTAATTACTGCGGTTGTTATCAGGTTACATTTGCATTTATATGACGCAATTCATTTCCCGTATTCATACAGCAGAACTGCATATCATGTGAATTTATTTTCCACACTGAACTTCCCCTTTCCCGGATGAAAATGACACCAAGCTTCATAATTTGTGTTATTACTAAAATTACAAATTGATCCATGATTATGGTTTAAATATATCAGTAGATAATACAAACATCATGGTATTTATAGGAAAAAAGATCGAAAGTATTAAATGTTTGAAGTTTGAAGTGTTAGAACAGGTGGGAAAATTTAATTACTTGGGCTGTAAAGTAACCTTCAAACCAAATAAAGAAGAAATTAACTATAAAGTGAGTAAATTCCAACATATTTGTGGTCGTAACTGGAAAAGAAAAACTCCAAAGGATGCAAATATTAAATTCTATAACACAATGGCCATTTCCATTTTACTGTATGTATATTTATTTTATTTTTTATTTTCCTGTGAGTAGTTGATTTGTGGGGATTCAAAAACACCTGCGTTAGCTGTTTTTGAAACCCCCTGGTTAAAACTCGACGCGAAATCCGCCTGTCCAAATATCGAAGAGGTTGTGTGTTGGTTGTGTTAGAATCCCCATGTTAAAATATCGAAGGGTTGGTTGTGTAGTAACACGTGTGTCACGTGTTAATGAAATCCGAGCCTTGAAAGTCGAGTAGAAATCTGTGTTAAAAAAAATATATATATATTGATGTGCTGGCGTTCGTGTGCAACCCCCCCTCCCCCTCCAGGAGCTTGACGACGACGACGACGACAACGACGACGACGACGCATCTCTCCCAAGCCTGCAAGGGCAATCGTGTCATTTTGTTGTATGTATGTGAAATGTAATTAACTGATGAATGTAATTACTGAAAAAAAATGTGAATAGATTTCAGTATTCACACACACACACACACACACACACACGCACACACGCACACACACGCACACACACCGCTCCGTCCCCCCGGCACTCCTGCAATAGGGGTGATGCATGTTATTTATATGTGAATGCTGTAAGACTGAATTGTCAATCGCCTTCACCTTTGTCGACATTTGCAAAAAGGAACGCGTCGAGTGTAGTTATTTAAATCAGTAAGTATTGATTTTAATATCGGGAGCCGTAGGAATCAAACACTCTATGGATCCTCCCCTCCTACACGACGCAATAAGGAATGCAAACCGATTCCGTGAGCAGATGAATCCGTAGCAGTGCACCAATGTACTGCAGGGAGGGTGCGCGATCGATCACTTCCATCTGTCAGTTGTCATCTAACACTCAGCAAGATGAGCAGCGAAACAAGTAGAGTGGAGAGCGATATCAACTTCTGGGAACATCTGCAAGATTACGAGAGCATGCAGCAACACTGGATGGATCATCACGAGGAAATGTGTGATGGAAAGACTCATCAAACCGTCTGCAAGAATCCTGCACATCATGACAAAGTCACTTCATACGGCAAGTGTGGGATGCAGTGCAAGGTATATCTCAGGTAAGTGGAAAGAAAAAGCACTGGAAATTAGTGAGCTATAGTGTTTTGTGTACGGGTAAAAAAGATTTCTCTCATTGTGTAATTACAGAAGCTTGGAAGGTGAAGACATAACACCTCCAATCCGTGACGAGAAACAAGCCGGCCCGTCCAAAGAACTAGATAAAGAACAGTGAGTAAAAAGAAAACGTCACACTTAATATAAAAGCGTGTAATAATTCGTATCCTCATAGCCGTGCATGTTCGCAGGTCCGACAAGAAAGCAGAGAAGAAGAGCTGTAAGCCGAGGGTGCTCAAGAAGAAGAGGATCTTCGACAAGGACAGCTTTATAATAATGATGTTCGAACCCATGGCCCCCGCTCCTGAAGAGGTGACAAAGAGTGATGGCGAATAGTGTGTTCATGGTAGACGACATCCCCATCAACTCCGGGCACCGTGTGAACATAGGCTTATACCATGAACTCCCATCCCTCTATATCAGAGCTACAGATGAAACTTTTGTATACATCACAAAGAAAGACTGGCTAATAATAAAGCAAAATATGGATGCGTTGGAAACTTACTTGAAAGATGGTAAGCATCCAAAAGTGTCATACAGTGAGAATATAATATATGCGTACAATATATTACTGTGCATGAATAAAGTGAATGAAGTAACGTTTGTGAATACGTGCTTAAACTTAAACAGCATAAATCTAAATAGCATTGCCATAAGAGGACTTAAGAGACTAATCCCATATATTGAAAGAAACTTATTTCAATTACATGACATATATAAATCAATGTGTTCATACGATGCAAAAAGTAGGAGCGACAGGGAAAAGGTTAAGGAAATGTATGTTAAAATCAATAAAAAGATAACATAAATTTGAGTTTCGTTTTCTTTTTTATTTCCACAAAATTACATCCTTATATGATAGATTGAACAACATGCGTTAGTGGTTTATAGGTGAACAATTTATCATGAATAATCAGGCAATATAATGATGTATGTGCAGGAAAGTTGGATGAGGCTTGAACTTCCAGTCTCACATTCACGGCCCCGGTCACGGTCTCCTCAGGCTGATGCGAGCAGTCGATGACAAAGAGCGGTGCATAATTCAGAAAGTCACTTCTCTTCAAAAGTGGGTAATTTTCTTTTCCATAATAGGATGATTGAAATTTCGAATACTGATCATACAGAGATGCAAATTTAGAGTTTCCAAAATCCAAGTTCATATCGTGATAAGGATAACACTCGCTGTTGAGGTAAAGCTTCAGATTGGTGATGTTGCAATGATCAAAGAGTGAGCAATCCTTACTAAGCTTATTCAGTCTGTCGGTTTGTGCACCGACTATGACGAAGCGAGGTTTCTCAAGTTTCGTTGTAGTTGCAATGTTCCAGGTGAAGGCCTTAGTTTGCGGTACCGCAGGTTGAGTGTGAAGGTCCAAGGTTCGAAAGGCTACGTGCAGTGGCTTATCGGATTTGACGAGTTTAAGCTTTTCGACTCGCTCTCCATCTGAAAGTCGAAGAACGGGCATCCTCCATTCGAGTCTAGTTAGTTGAATAATAGCTGGTTCGTTGCCCGATATACAATTATTAGAATCTTTAGATCTAATGAGAACCAGTTCAAATTTGCTATTGAGAATGACGTCCTTGTGATCGTCTGCAAAGCCCAGCAGCATCGAAAGAGGAACTACAGCATTGAAGACACCATTCTTTGAATTCACGATGTCGACGTCAACTCCCGGATAGGCCCATCCGGCATTCTGCATTCGATCGGATTCCAGTGCATTCAGAGATGCATAGTTGCGCATCGTTGAAGAAATGCCCGGATTCCTGGTTCTGTCTATAGTAATGCCGTTCATATCTAGACGAATTTCGTCAAACAGAAATGCCATGGCATTGTTGGTCAGCTTTGAGGAGGAGGGTCCGCCACTTGTTTTGGTGAGAGAGCCCTCTATGTAGAGATAACTTCTACTAGGAAGAGTGTACAAATCTTCTGCTTGACACGGTATTCTAATTTCATCGTTCGCGTCAAGAGCCGATGTATTGTATGGCAGGAAGACGTCCTCCTCTTTACTAATCTTATCATCAAAGGTCGGTACTCCTGTTACATCGAGGACATCCATTATAGCACTTTGAATCCCAAAGCCTCGAGGAACCTTCGATTAGACGACGTGATCGGACGCCCTGTCAATGAGCGAGTATAGCCCAATCTCGAAAGAGGCTTCTTAATATAGGAACGATGCTTAAAATTTATTCCCATTGCGACGTATGTGTAATCGTACGGTTATGGTTTCGTTCCTGAAGTCGAGCACGTCACCGTTCTGATCTACCACTCTAATGTCGAGATGATCAATGAGATTCGTATCGATGATTGGTAGATATATAGGGCTAGATGGTTCTTGCGAAATGTGGTAACCGGGAGGAACCGACGGGAAAAACTCGTACAGAGAATGACCGTGTTTACCGTCAATGAAGGATCCCGTGGCTAGGCTGCACTCGATGCGTATGATGCTAACTTTGAAGATGTTCACCAAATCATCAGACTCAGTCATCACGTTCGGTTGAATCAAACGCTGTGCTTTGAATCCGAGAAGAGAGCCAATTGATCTGTCTTGAGTAAAGTCGATAGTATATGGGCATTTTATCTCAGACTTCATGGTATTATTAGCACGTAAGATAAACCCGTCTTCGACGTCGAGGGCTCCCTTGAGAAAATGCGCGATATCATCTAATTCGTAAGTTCCAGGAGGAATCTCGATACTCTCGTTCTTGTCATTACGAGCGAAATGGAATAAGTTGTTGCTCTCATCCACATTAGGAATGGAATAAAAGGTTTCGAAATTCAATAGAGCTATTTCGTAAAGTCCATTCGGATCCAGATGAAGAGGCGGGTTGAGAAAGCTAGAGAAGCTGGCATTCGAACCGCTCACGGTGATTGTGTAACTCATTTTGATCAAACATTCAAGTCGGTAAATCCGTTTTATAAGAGAAACTGCAGGCACAGATGACCGCAAATCACAGATCCAAAATTCTGAAACCTCTTGGTGTTGTACATGAGTTTAACACCCTCGAGGTAGGACTCAATCTGTTTCGGTGGTCTTAGATTACCGAAGCTATCAAAGTAGAATGCAACATCTCCATCCTTGCGTATCGCAACCCAGTGTGTTCCCGGGTTACGCGAGATATCCAAATTTACGATAATCCTTTCTACATGTCGAGGACGTGAAGGTAAGTTGTCTATCATGTACACACCTCTAAAATGAGGAATGCGCAGTCGTCGTGCATAGGCATCGATCTCTGCAGCACTTAGGGCTTTTTCCGGGATAAATACAGGCCTCGCCCCGAGTTTTTTGCACGAAGATGCAATCCTTTGCCCTTGCGCTTCTTACGTCGAATGCCTTTACCCCTAGCTAAACCCTCCATGCTCTGATTGTGACGACTCAACTCTGCAAGCTGTCTTTCCGCGGAACGTTTCTTATTCACAGCCGTGGCGATCTGAGCAGCGCCACCGGCTAGGCTACCTGCAGCGCCCAAAGCCGCCAAAAGCGGGATCAGAGGTAAAAAACCGCCTCGAGGGCTCGGTATGATCCTCTTGCGTCGCTTACGCATTCCGGCGCCCATGGCAACTTTCCCCTTCATGATGGCTGTTACAAGTCGGGCTGCAAGTCGCTCGCCGAAAGATGCGTCAGCAGACTTTACTCGACTCCAAGCCTTTTCAACGAGTTCCTTATCGGCCAAACGTCGCGAATCTGCGTCCTGATGAGTGGCGTAAGCGAGATCGTGAGCGAGGCAGGCTGAGTCCAAAGCGTTTCTGGGAGAATCCCCTCTCTGCAGACGCTTATGTAGTTTCGTTCCAGGTCCACAGAATCGGTACCCTGGTAAATGAGCCTCAAACGGAAGAGAATTAATTAGCGAATTAAGGATTCCGGATCCCTTCTTTACGCCTGCAGAGTTCATGGCTTACTATGAAATAAAAAAGCAAACGTTATGATTTATATGTTTAGTTGGGATATGGAAGTAGTGAAGCAAAAGTGCAAGTTGCCTATACAGGTGCTCGATTTCGACAACGACATACGCAAAGGACGACACGGCGCGCTCTTCCCGTGCAACGTCAGAGCACTCCTCTTGGGTAGTTCGAATGCTGGAAAGACGAACGTTCTACTGAACTTGCTCATCCATGAAAATGGTCTTAGGTTCGAGAATCTCTACATATATTCAAAATCGTTGCACCAACCGAAATACCAGTATTTGCTCAAGGTGCTAAAAACCATACCCGATATTGGAGTTTTCACGTTCGAGGATGGCGAGAAGGTGGTTCAACCATCCGAAGCCCGAGGAAACTCCATATTCGTATTCGATGATGTCATAAATGAGAAGCATGGAAAAATAGCGTCATATTACAGCATGGGTAGACATCGCAATGTCGATGCCGTATACTTAGCACAGTCATATGCGAAGGTGCCTAAACATTTAATTAGAGATAATGCAAATATGATCGTGCTCTTCAGACAGGATAACCTCAACTTAAATCATATATATGATGATTACGTAAACACAGATATGACGTATGCGGAATTTAAGGACATGTGTAAACAAGTTTGGGAGAGTAATGACGGATCGAACTCGCGACCTTTTGTTGTCATAGTACCCGAGTTCCCTTTGAACGAAGGACGCTACCGTCACGGTTTCGACATCTTTATCAGAGTGAATAAATAACGCGCATCCTTCATTGTAGTCATGAGTATCGATAGGTTCGGATCTCGGAGAGTCATACCCTCCCGGGGCGTGATTAACCGGTATACCATAAGTAGAGATGGATCGGGAAACTATCAATTCAAAGGAAAGCGATTGCGCAACGTTCACGATCCTGAGGAAAGTGATGACGCATCAACTAAGAGCTATGTGGACGCGTGTACGAGTGATGTCGAGAGTCGAATGCAGATCTTCAGCGAACAGGCTTCATATCAACGCATGGGCCAGTTTGAAGCTATGCTTAGGAATCACATACAAAAATCCCTCGACCTCCAATATGAACATCTAATGGAATACTTAACAAAATATGCATTTAAACGTGATTCGGATAACAATGTCATTCTGGATGCTATAAGGATGAAAGTTCTATTGGATCCCATTGACGATCACGATGTTATCAATAAAAAGTATATAGATGCCAGAATGCCAATTCTAGAGTCTGATGCTAATCTATCATTTCGAATGAAACGATTAAAGGATATAGCCGATCCTGCATAGGATAACGATGCTGCAACCATGAAATATGTTAATCGGTTCTATATACAGAAACAGAATGAACTGCAAACCGGTTTAACTAGAACGATAACAACCGTTGCCGAAACTATATCTACAGCGGTGGAAAAGGCCGTGAAAGATATAACCGAGCGACAGACGGAACTGGATAAGAATCTAACCAGTGCAGTGAACGATATTGACAACATGAAAATACAGACGAGACATATCGTAAACGGCATGTTACAACAACTGAAAGGTCAGCTCATCATTTCACTGCATACACGACCCTTTAGAGGTCCCTCGTTAAGGTATACGTTATCCTCGGGTCTCGAATTCTACAAGTCTCCAGGAAATGGGAATGTAATTTCTTGTTCTATGCTTTCATCAATACACCCTCATACGGCGCATGACACAATGTTTGCAATAAACGATAAATTAGTTGAAAGGTATCCTGTCCCTATTCGAACTGGTGATTTACTCACTTTCACAGCACCAGTGGAACGTGCTAAGGATGGTCACATGTTAAGTATAGAAATTATAATTTCATATAAAATATCTGCAGTAGGTTAATTATACATTCAGTACAATATGGATGCCGAAGGTATAAGTCTCAAACAATCAATCGCTCGTCACAGTAGGGCAATACGAGAAAAGTTACGCTCCCTGAAAGGTCTCAAGTTCGAAACTCACCGCGTCATGTCCGAGGTTCTCCAGCCTGTAACCGAGCCCTTGAAGGTTATAGCCGACAGGGATCGTGACAAGTCAAAACCAGTCGTTAACGATGCAGAAGAGGATGGGGATGAGGAGGAGGATGATCTACTTGCAGAGTACCTGAAGAAGGTTCGAACCGCTAGCTCCAGCGACATGGATGCCACCTACGGCGTGCGGTATGAAGATGGAGAATATAAACTAGGGAATAAAACTATCGATTTCACCGATGACGGTATTCAGATAGGGCAAGAGAGCTACGATGCAAGTCCTGGATTGTACGAATTGCTCTTCAAGCGATCGCCGCTCAATTCATCATATACCGAAGAGGATCTGGACGCCTATTCGCAGATATTGCAGAATACTCAGGTTTACAGGCAGGGATACGCTAGGAGCGGGCGTATAAGAGCAAGCCGCGGTTACAAGTATCGCAATATTATTCGAGATCTTGTTTCCAGTCGCACGGGCTCGGCTCTCTACTGGAAGGAGCACGTACCCGGCAGAAAACTGGATTACATCTATTGGACCGATCCCAACGTTCTAATAGACAGATTGAGATTACTCATTGCATCGAGGGATGCGGGTAACTTTAACCATTCAGCAGAGATTCAGGAAATAATCACAGAATTAAAAAACTCGAAAATCATAGCATGATTAAACGTGTCATAGCAAGCGAATTACACTCGCCGGCAAGAAGGCGCTTCTTACGCCGTAAAATAATAAGGAAAGGTCTTAATGATCTACTACAAATAGATCTTATTGAAATGATACCTTATGCAAAAGAAAATAGAAATTATAAGTATATTCTTATTGCTATTAATTTCTATTCTAAAATGGCTTATGCACGAGCATTGAAAGATAAAAGTGGCATTAGCGTGACAAGAGCTATGCACGGTATCCTATCAGAGTTGAATTCACCTCCTAAGAACGTTCAAAGTGATAATGGGAAGGAGTTTTACAATCGCCATTTCAGGCAATTAATGCTTAGGAATGGAATCAATCATTACAGTACTTTCAGTAGCATCAAGGCTGCAGCAGTGGAAAGGTTGATTAGAACAATTAAAATGAACATGCATAGAGAATTCCTGATTCAGGGTTCGCATCAGTGGTTACAAATGCTACCTAGAATCATCGATTCATACAACAATACCTACCATACGACGATTCGCATGAAGCCCCGTGACGTCAGCAACAACGATCTGCTCCTTAGTGTATATCGTTATGGCGGGCGTGAACGTCGAGAGAAAAGGAATGCAAGGAGTTTTCATGTCGGTGATCGTGTAAGGATTTCCAGGTACAAGGGACTACTTGAGAAAGGTTACACGGCCAATTGGAGTACGGAGATCTTTCGGATTGTTCGTGCAAGGAATACTAACCCAGTTGTCTATTTTCTGGAGGATGCAGAAGGAAATGAAATACAGGGCGGTTTTTATGGTCACGAACTACTAAAAACACGCCATCCTAATGTATACCTTGTTGAGAGAGTGATACGCCGACGTGGTAATCGTGCGTACGTTAAGTGGCTGGGTTTTCCTACAAAGGAATGGATCGATGTTAAGGATATTGTGTAAAAAGGAATGTATGTTTTATTGATAAATAAATAAATAAATACACAAGATATTTTCCCAAAAATTTAGTGTTTTTATTTTATAATTCCTTTCCAGCTAAATCCTCTAAACATAATGGTTATATTTTTTAAATAGTTTCAGTATACGTGGCTACATAAACAGAAATTTTTCAGTAGAACATCACAACTAAATCCTCTAAAAATAATGCTTACACTGTGTTTTAAACAGCTTCAATACATGTGCATATAAATAAAAGTAAAGTGTTTTACATGTTAAATTCTTTTAATATTAGTGCAAATTAATGTTTAATCTTCAAAAGAATTTCAATATACCTACAAACATAATCAGAAATGCAGTCCCCCCAAAATTATATGTTTACCCCAACTAAATCCTCTATATATAATACATCGACAACAGGTTAAAACTCCTTACACCTAAGTTCAAAGTTCATAGTGAATAATGTATATATTTTCTTAAAACATACATATATAAGCAGAATTGTAACCCATCCCAAGAAACCATACTTTTATTCTAAATAAACCCTGTAGAGATAATGCATCCACAACAGGTTAAAACCCCCTAAATTAACTTCAATTTAATAGAGAATAATGCTCACATTCTTTATAAAATGAGCTTCAGTACACATGCATACATAAACACATTAGGTATTTTCACATGTTAAAACTCCTTACATCCAAGTTCAAATAGATGCTTACATTTTAAAGATGCGTACTAGCGAAAATGTAGTCCCCAGCACCGTAATTATAATATTATCCAATCAATATCCGGTAAAGTTAATGGTTAATGATGCTTACATTTTAAAAAGTTTCAATGTGCGTGCATACATAAACACAAATTGAGTGTCTTACACTTGAAAAATCCTTAAATCTAAGTTCAAATTAATGGTTACTTTTTTTAAAAAAAAGAAATTAACGACGCATCAATAGAATAGTAAACACCTGTCCAAATTATAGCTTTATCCCAATATGCATGTATACATAAAACAAATTAAGTATTATGCACGTTAAAGTCCTTAAACATAAGTTTAAAATTAATTGTTACCTCTTTTAAGGAATTGAGAGATGCAATAATCTCATATTATATATCATATTATATCCCCATACATAAGCGGGATTATAGTCCTCCAAAGGTATTTATACATACCATCAGCAACTCAAAGCAATGAATGAGCACCAAAACTTGACAACGTATTTCAAGACTTGCTTAAAATGACATCATGACTCATGTACATAAGTTTTATAAAGTGTAAAGATTTATCTCAAATCACAAAAAGCATTACTTCAATCACGCTTGCACTGCTGCATGTACACATGTTGAAAAATTAAATATTTGTGTCAAATCATTAAAAAAGCAAATTATTTCACATGTTTTTGCTAGCTTTAAAATACATTGTCAACTTTTTTACAAGATTTTTTCACATATTTTTTATACGATTACTTATCCAATGGTACAGAATGATGACCCCAGGCCAAGGTTTCATGTGAATTTTTCTGTATAAATCGCTTCGTGTCGAATCCTCTAAGAGCAACTTTATTACTCTCGATGGTTCGAACAACGTGCTTATAACTTCTAAAGCACGTCTGTTTAGCATGACGTACGGCTGTCATATCATTTACACAGGATAGATAATCCTCAAACGTTATGCACCGCATGCCATCACTCGTAACGCCTTTAGATTTCTTGACCGTTTTGCCATCGTATCGATATGAATACAATTTTGAACGTAAACCTACGTATTCTGTCATAACTTTACCCGATAATTCATCTTTAAATAGACCAGCGACTTTTTTATTCATCAACGGAATACCGTACACATTATCGATCGGGTAATTAGATGTATCGAAGAGATGTATATTAGATTTAATAAATTCATAAATGTCACTACTGGTTTCAAACAGAAATGCATCGGTATCCGTATAATTCAACATAACATCTTTTAGCTGTTTCTTCAAAATATTATAATAAAAATTATACATCAAGTGTTTTGAAAGATCTAGAATGGCCTGTCCTATATAAATCGGTTTCGTCATCTTAATTTCTTCCCTTACCAGTTCGAGTCCTATAAGGTTCTCGTCAAAAATTACGTATCGTATGAATGTCTGTCGTGATATTAACTTTCTTGCCTGTTTCCAATTGCTCGCTAGGTGAAAGGAATTGTAACGTCTGACGTTCTCAATAAATTTACCATATACGCAATTATTCATTTTCTTCCATAAATTTTGACCGAATTTTGTTTTATCTTCAATACGTTTAGCAGCATTTAAATCAATGTACGTCTTAAGCCAAAAGGATTGTTTGTAGGATACCGCTCGATGTATACGCTTCATTTTCAAACCGAGCTCTACACACTGCTGCAAGTTTCTGTAATGTAATATATATTTTTCCTTATGATTCAACGTTGCAAGTAACTTTTTGTAATTATCACCCGGAGCTATCTCACTCTGCGGACATAATGGCAAGTCGTTATGCAACTCGTGAAGGTTCTCCGGATATTCCAGGTCTACTTCTAAAACATAACCTGTATCTGAATCATGTCTGATGCTCAAAAAATCTATAGAATTAATTTCGTTATCGTTTAACCATCTCAATTGAGCATACGGTAAAGCGTTCCCAGTCATAATGTGTGAATAAAGTCCGTTGCAATCCAAGTATGATAGGTATTTAATCGATTCCGCTTCATTGTAAGCAGATATGTATTTATTATTTGCTTTGGAATAACGTTTTGATACAGTGCAGATACCGCCTCTAATCGCAGATTCGAAAAATTCCAGCATATTTTGATCGGTAATCAGCGATATTTGCACGCGGCTCGTTCGTAACATTGCGTCATATGATAGGCCAGGAGCTGTATAGTAATGACAAGGATCTAAGCCATACATATCGATACTTAAACTTCGGAATTTTTCATAGATGTCTGTTAATAAGATCGTATCCGTCTTGAGATAAAGATCAGAGTATTCACCGAGATTTTGTATACCAAATTCTCTCCATACCGCGCATGCGTGCATGTAATCATCATTGCTTATATTATCAAAACACTCTTGAGGAGGTAATTTGGAATCATTTAATTTTTCCTTGCAATCTAAATATGTATATGGGAAAATACCTTTCCGTTGCATTAACAAACGTTGCTTAGGATCAACGTACATCTTATTTGTGTACCGAAAATCTTGAGGTTCTAGCATATCAGAAAGATCGCTCAGTTTAGAATCCAGAAAGCGGTAGCTATCAAGAAATCTGAGGAATATTGATTTACCATTAGATGTGTATCTTTTACTAAATGACAGATAATTCTCCGATGTTTGCGAAATACATGTAATGGGTTCATTGTCATACGATAACTTTTTTACTATGAAATGCGAATCATACTTTGATAGGCAATGAAAAAATATCGGGATAAAGTTTGGCGTTTTTCTATTGAGGTTGCATGATTTATGAGCAGCCCCTATATATAATCCGGTCTGATGATCGTGGTCACGCACCCTAATCGAGTCAGAATCGAAATCCTTTTTGCATACGTGACACTGGACTGCATTTCTGAAATTTAATTCATCCTCATCACTCATATGCATCTCTGTCACATCACCGTATATCCTAAGCACATCCTCGGCAATCACAGTTAATTCTCTAAGAAACTCTTCAACTGCATGCGAACCTCTAAATATTTTGAATTTTGTTAGTGTCTCGTCATAACTGCAGACCAGGTGCAACGAAACGGATATCGCCTCGTGCACGTGCATATCACGTGTCCAACTATGCATCGCATCGGGCTGACACGATGGCACTTTTATTAACATAGTCTCGATATCAGCGTATATCACAAAAGGGACTTTAACGCATTTTGAGTAAGCCTGAAACTCGATAACATCATTTATTCCTTCGCGAGGCATGCTAATAATTTGACATTTCATACATCTCAGTTTATGTTTCTTCAGAATAACTTCAGTCGAAAACCATGCATTACAAGATTCACACACAAATTTTTTACTTTTATGTTTGGATATCTGCTTACTTACTAGACGCGACATATCGGTTATGAGAGAATAATGCGAATTGATCATTAGAAGATTCACATGGTTTATCTTTTGCTCCCTCGTCTGATATAAGATGATAATGGATTCTCTCTCTAACCCGTATATGTTCACCGAGATATCATGATTTTGCTTTTCGAATAATTCAATGTCATGAAGGGCGACGGGGAAGTTTATTCCTTTAAAATTGAATTCGCGATATATATCATATTTACTGTACGTGCTAGCTCTATGCCTGTTCTGGCGAGCTGGATATTTTGCTGCCAGCATACAATATGCAAAACATTTAAAGTCAGTATTCCGAATATTCACGACAGCTCTCTTTGATTTTATCCACGATGGCAGCGGCTTAAAGCAACCTGCGTTTAACGGATCGTACTGACATGCGTATAAAGTTAGCGAATCTATCCTGTAAAGCGCTTTCGAACTGGCTTTTGTTTCAAAATTTTCTAGATGAGCGATTATAGGCTGTTTCAGTTTAATTTCATACCATTCAGATTTGTTTGTCGATTGCAATATAGCATCCATCTTACTGTTAAAATTAATCGATTCAACTGTTTCATTATCGGGTGAAGTTATTATATATTGACATGTTAAAGTACCGGCTAATTTAATTCCTGATTTGTAAGTTCTTATGGCCTTCTGGATTTCACTGGTAACAAGGGGTTTGCACAAGTTCAAGAACGTTGATGGATCTAGCTCGTGTATAGAATTTTTTATGGTACCTGTGAAGATCCTGTGCTGGAACGCTGATTCTACAGTAATGCATTCCAATGTTTTGTCGTTGCGTTTCGCCTGCTTTGCACTACTTGCTTGAATATCTTGCATGCCCGGTCTCTTGCGACTCGTTACACCTCCTGAAATTATGGATTAAACATGTCAGAAAACACGAATAATTACACTTTTAAAATAATAAACATTTGAACACTCATGGCAATGCTATATGTTTAAGCTTTAAAATGATTACTTTATTAACATTGCTGAACTTTGAATTTGATTTACATAACATGTTTTCCTTAAAAGAAATAAGTTGCATGTTATTTGCAGTGGAATTAAATGATAACTGTATCTTTTGAATAACAAAGATTTAGAACATTCAGAGTACTGCATTCCCTAATATGGATTTTTTTTTTAAATTGCACCTCTGTCTTTTATTGAATTTTTTTTTTTAAATTGCACCTCTGTATTTTATTGAAATTTTATCCTGACTTACGTAACATGTTTTCTGGAAAAGAAATAAGATTATACACGTAACATGTTTCCCTGAAAAAAAAAACGTTATACATAATGCATCATCACAATATACTCATTTGTATATGGCTACTGGCTGTTTAATTAGTTAATTGAATTCCTCAACTTCCCGTCGATTGGCTGCAGATATGCATTAATGACTTTTAAAACGTTAAATTTGCTTGCATTATTACTCTTATCGATTTGCCTTTTATATAGAATGACTAATTCGTTAGGTATTCCATTCACAAATATTAACAGATTAACGCTAATTACTTTAACTTACACTGAAATATTTGACATCAAGAGATTGACACTTCATAGCAGTAGTGCAGCACGATTTTAGTTTTTTTTGTAAAGTCTTACCTTCACTGGTTACTCCCGACTGTTTAAAAAAGTTAATTTGTGCTTCTTGAATCCATTTTCCAGAGTTTCTTCACCGGAATACACGAAACTCCAACCACCCTGATTAACAGCATCCACTTGAGCTGCTGTCATCTTCTTAAATCTCTCGGGCAAAAAAACCTGGCATTCTTGCAGCTTAAGTACGACTCTATCACCGTATCTCGTCTTCACGATTTTGACATCGTGTATGGCTTGTGGCACGTCTCGGGGAATCTCTCGTAACTTCTTCGTCGGGAGATAGGAACCTCCTTCCGCAAGCTGATTTAAATCGTGAAGAATCGATTCTGGAATTATAAATTCACGCATATTATTCAACGCTTCGATTCATTACGTGGAAATTACTGTACATAGACATATGCATATTGCTTACCTTCATTCATGTTGATGCTGTCTGCTACGTTTCAGTTGCTGATGTGCTGTTTTATTCGCTCGGTTCACTGTTTTGTTACCTCAGCACCCCCTCCCAAAATTTCCATTCTGGCTGTAACCTGTTTGCACACATCCTTAAGTTTATGCTTCTGCTTCTTTCGCTATAAACTATTAAACTTAGAGTAGAGTTTTAACCTGTCATCTTATGTATCTAGTAACTAAAAATTAAATAATATAAGATCTATAGCTATTAACTGTAAGTATATATATATACTCTTTAGAAAGTTTCCACCCCTTTTACGTTGCGCACGCACTCGTGTGGCGATTGGTCGTTTATACCCTTTATTACGATACTGCTACCTGCACCCTGATTGGCTAGCTTGGATGAAGTGGAATATGTCACACCCACTGTTCACCTTAGTGCATTCATGGTAATTACCTCATTGAACAATATTTCAAATTTGTATTGCAGCAAACTAATAATATCATAATGCCATCTATAATATGAGTATAACCTTTTATTGCATTTTAATTATTGCAAGCTGTATTTCGAGTTTGTATTGCTACTTAATGCAACTGTATTATTCCGAAGGACCGTTTGAGTGTGACCGTTAGATAATTTATGTTTTTATTCCTTCCAGTGATATTTTGCTTCAATTCGGTAAGCCTAACGCCTCGAACGGATTAGTCTCTCGTATCAGATTTATTCAGAAGCGTGTCTCTCGTAGTTATTCACCAAATCGATGTACAGACGTTTTAAGAGGCTCTGGCATTATTATAGCAGACTTTGCATAGCTTTTCAACGTTTTGGCATGTTTCTACTCAGCTGATTTATATCATTACAATTATCCTTAATACATTATTTATTACGTTTGCATAGATATCTCGTTTACTTGTCTCCTTTACGCTCGAGTGAATTTTTAGAACCCAGCTGCGTTAATTGATTCCTACCCGCACGTGTACGTAATTTTTTCACCCCAAGTAAGTTATACGGATTCTCTCTTCCGTTGGGGTGGTTTTAGCTGCAGCGAACAACATTATTTCTCAATAAATCTTTACCTACCTTTCCTAACATTTCACTGCATGCGCATTATTTTTAACAGAGGGAATGGCTCGGTTTTACCACACATTTCCATGGAGTATGATTCATCGGGCTCCCAATAACTGAATACATTAACAGATAAATAATAAATAGGTAGCTAAATAAATACAAGTTTTCAGTTCGACGTTCCTACCTGCGCTGCCTTTTGAAAACGTCGACGATGGGACAGAGACGGCATAGTCTTACAACATTTGATGTATTATTAAAAGTTTGATACTGTCCAATTCGTATTTGCATTCTTAGTTACTTATATATGCTATATTCGACGCGTTAAGCCTAGCGGACTACTGTCATTATCTCTAAGTAAAATTGGTTTTAATGTTTTATTTTTGCGAATCCTATTTTAGAATCCTTTTTTAACTTCAATTCGTTAAGTCTAACGCCTCGAGCGATTACTGCATTTTATTAGATTTATTTAGAAACATTTTTCTCGTAGTTATACGCCTATTTGGTGTACAGACGTTTTAAGAAGCACTAGGATTGTTATAGCTGACTTTGCATGGCTTTTCGACGTTTTGGCATCTTTCTACTAAGCTGATTTATATCATTACAATTATTCTTATTACATTATTTATTTCATTGCATATATATCTCGTTGGCTTGTCTCCTTTACGCTTGAGTGAATTTTTAGAATCCAGCTGCGTTAATTGATTCCTAGCGCAGGTGTGTGTAATATTTCACCCCAAGTAAGTTATATGGATTCGCTGTTCCGTTGGGGTGGCTACAGCTGTAGCAATAAACATTCATCCTCGCTAAATCTTTACTTGACTCTCTTAACATTTCACTGCATATGCATTTATATTTTGAACAGAGGGAAAGGATCGCTTTTTAGCACACATAGAGTGTCAGATTCCTCAGGAGCCCAATAACTGTAATGGATAACTCAATAAATACTTAAATAAACAAATAAATTAATTAATAATGTATACTTAGTTACGTGAATAAATACATTTTTTCCATTCGATTTGCATGCGTGCCGGGGGGGACGGAGCGGTGTGTGTGTGTGTGTGTGTGTGTGTGTGTGTGTGTGTGTGTGTGTGTGTGTGTGTGTGTGTGTGTGTGAATACTGAAATCTATTCACATTTTTTTTCAGTAATTACATTCATCAGTTAATTACATTTCACATACATACAACAAAATGACACGATTGCCCTTGCAGGCTTGGGAGAGATGCGTCGTCGTCGTCGTCAAGCTCCTGGAGGGGGAGGGGGGGTGGCACACGAACGCCAGCACATCAATATATATATATATTTCTTTTTAAACACAGATTTCTACTCGACTTTCAAGGCTCGGATTTCATTAACACGTGACACACGTGTTACTACACAACCAACCCTTCGATATTTTAACATGGGGATTCTAACACAACCAACACACAACCTCTTCGATATTTGGACAGGCGGATTTCGCGTCGAGTTTTAACCAGGGGGTTTCAAAAACAGCTAACGCAGGTGTTTTTGAATCCCCACAAATCAACTACTCCTGTGTGATTTTACTTATTTACAAACAGAGAAATACATTAACGGGACGCTGGTAGTTTAGTTTATACAGTATACGATCCTGCCTAAATACGACAATACTTCTGTCGAACTTTATACAACATTGCCTCTTCCATCATATGGACGTTGTAGCAACAAACCCTGACACCTGTCTGAATATTTACTCTGCGTCCCTGTAAAGCACTGGCCACTTCCAAGCAAGGGGCAGTGGCGCACAGGATAGTGTGTACTGAAGTTCGTGTTTTGACCATGCCAGAAACACATATATACACAAAGTATATATTGAAGGAAGTTGATGTGAAGTCCCCCTTGTCAGCCATAAGTAGACCTTGAAAGCCACCAGTCATTGTCCATCAATATTGCGCAAACAGTTGTTAACATTCATTCAAACGTCTGTCATTTGTACCCTACAGTTCAAATTAACCTGTCATGTACATTTACATCCTGACTTTACGATGTATAATACTTTTTGCTAGCCTACGTACGTACTATAAGTAGAGAAAATATTGTAATTCGACGCCAAGATTTTACTGCAAATTCATGTTTTAAAATCCCAGAATCCAACAACGAATTTTTAGAAAAATAGCTGGGTCCGTCCATTCATCTGTCTGTGAATAGGATAAATCCAATGATGCGACATGAAGAATTTTAAAGCAATCTCTCCATTTCTAACTACAATTACATGGGAAATGTTCCGAATCATCTTTTTTTTATGACTAACCATATAGATTATAATAACATATGTTTAAGATGACAGCTGATAGTAAAAGTGGACCTTTAAGCAGTTCAAGACTGTGTTAAAATTAGAAAATCCTTTCGTTCAGTGCTCAAAAGCTTTTAACACGACGGTGTTGTAGAATATGGCAATCTCCTCATTCAAGAAGATCACGAGTTAAATAACACTGGTCGACAAGGTTTTTTTCACAAGAGATCTGAATAGTGAATCTAGTGGCATTTTCCATTCTGAATTCAGATATGTAGTCAGAATTTTCCCATCAGGCATAGTTTTTCTATAAAAGCTACTTTTCAAAATATGATTTTAGAGTTTTCTTTGACCTGTCATGGGAACCGTTACCTCATATGTAGCTATTTTACTCAAGCTGTATTATTGAAATTATTTGCAATGTCATGCTGAAGCGCAATAAAACATGACTGTGCAGGTTCATTGTTGTTGTTTAGACATGTTCAGACCTGTTTGGCATTGTGATGTGTCAGTATTGAGCTGACTGTGAGATTGTTGAGTAATGAAATATTTCCTTCGAACTTTTTATTCGTTTATCCGTTGGTTATGTAAATAAAATGGAATATGGATGGGTCCTCGATACTCACGATACTTGCATGGTATCGAAATCGATATGGTATCGATACCACGATTCGCTCGGTACTTTTTCGATACTTCGGGGGCGAGTCTGCAAGTTTTATTTTATTTTAAAATCATAAAATATTATTTCCGCAAGTAGAAAATAGCAAATCTCGAGGAATTGTCAGTAATGTGGTAGCTGTACAGTAACATTATACAAGAAAATAATCGTGTGTCAACTGTCAGTGAACAGTTCCCAAGAAGATATCATTACATATCTCCTGTCACCTCCTCTTTCTAGTACACTGCATTACTGGGAAACAAATTCAACATTTATGGAACTAAAGAAAATATTTGTATATTCCACCTACAAGTTTTCTCTGAAAGACTATTTAGTACAGCAGGACTCATACGTGACAGAAAAAGAAGTAGACTTGACCACGAAACAGTGAGAATGCTAGTATTTTTGAACAAAAACTTATAAAAGTGGACTGTTTTGCTTTTGAATGTCTAATGTAGAGTTTAAAAATAAGAACACTGATAGTTTTAAGTTTTGTCTCATTAAATATGTGTACCTAATTAATTTTATTGTCATTACACAGTTCTACCAACATTCCATTTGAAACTAGAAATAGAAATGACGGCATCGAGTATCGAGAAAAACTGATATCGAGACCCATATTTAAAAAAAACAACAACCACACACACACACACACACACACACACACACACACACACACACACACACACACACACACACACACACACACACACACACACACACACACAACGATCAACTGTGCTGTTGAAACATTTTACTATTGCTTAAAGCCTAATGTATTGTCACTTCAACTATCGTACAAAGATCTAATTCGATTTCATGAGTAGAGATGTACATCAAGTGTTTCTGAGATAACCAAGATCTGAGGACCTCGTCTGAGTAGAGATAACGGAGTATTACTGAGAAAAACCAAGAGAGAGCCTTGAACGGCCGATAGTTAAGTGGGATTCAGAGACATTTCCGTCGTGTGTTTAAATAAATGTCATTTGTGCTTGTTCTATTACAAAGCGATGAGTAATGCTTGTCTATACTAAGTTCTCATATCTTCCTTCCATTTCAGACAAGTTAGCATAAACTGCATTAACATGAAATTCATTAACATAAATAGTAAAACAAGCCCATGCTCGTAAAAAAGAACACCCTAACAAACAGGCTTCTAGTATCAACGGCACCAAAGGTTGGAACTTCAACATTTTTAAAATACTTTATTTTACATTTTTTAATCTGTGAACCTGTTCATAGAGAAGGTATTGCATTCTACCTAAAAATTGGAAATGGAGATTTCACCAAAAATGCACGTTTGACATCCTCTGCATCCAAAAAGGAGATTGGATTGGTTGATGCTACGTCGACCAGTCTTGATATATTGTACCTATGACTCAACTGGGACATCCCCGGGAGGAAGAATGAGGTGAGAGGAGAAAGAGGGCGGCCAACCCAAGGAGCCACGTTCCCTACACTTTACCAGTTGGAAACTCCCCGGTAGGCCAGTGTAACCGCTATCCCACCTTACTGTGGCCCTGTACCGGCCCACCAGGTGAGCCCAGAGCCCGGAGACCGACCTAACGGAGCAGGAAGTATTTAGCAGCAGCAGGCCATGCAGCACCCAGATACCCGCCAACACCTTTACCCTGAAAGATGACAGATGATGTGAAATGATAATGGAGATGAAATGGAGGGACAGCAAATTCGGGAAATGTAATTAACCTACCGCCAATTAGCCTGGCAACCCGGGAAAATCTCCGACAAAACTCGTGGTTCATGTAGATCGGACACGGAAATTTAACTCTTTATATGAAGCATTTTTCGAAAGTTCTGATTTGCTCAAAAATGGCTCCAACACTGAGATTACTAGGCTATTACATGGCAAAGCGAGAAAGCGTATCGGGAAAAATTCGCAACACAGAGATGTTTACCTCAGCTTATCGCACATACACGGCGAGTCCAGTTTACCTATGGTCTGTTCAGATGTAATCATGTCTTCTGGACAGCAACGTGTCATACATCGGCAGGCGCGAGAAAACATATCATATAGACACACGCAGCTTCCAATCGCTCTGTTTGTGTTTCGTAACTTACTGTACATCAACTTACTGATATTTCACTCTTATAATCGACCAGATAAGACCCGATAAGAGACGATGTCAGCGCTGGCCACCTGAAGGTCAATACGCCTCAATGCTCTGTCGAGTAATAAACGCAAAACATTCGTCGCAGAAACTGTAAACAGTCATGGATATGAATTACAGGAGCACGATCAGCTGATCGCTAAAAGCACCCAGTCCGGTTAATAAACAACTACAGCCTGGCAATGCTATCGTGCTACCTCATGTTAACGTATTTCTTACTACCTTATGCGACATATACGGTGTAAGCAATGTATATTACACGGACTTATTGTATTCTGTACTTATTTTATCTTTACAATGCTTAGAAAACAATTTTTTATAATATGAGCACGAGTATCGTTTTAATATACATTTTAATATACATGCTAGGGCACTTTCACCAATATACAATCTTTCATAAGATGTGCGTTTTTGTTGTTAGTTGCTCCTGTGCATGCATCTATTACGGTGAATCACCATACGCATCCCCAAGCTGCCGAAGGAGAATCTTTTACGATTTGCAGTAAGACATTACTTATATCGTGAAAAAACTGAGTTCTGCGCCGCTAGACTGATAGATGCAAAGCGATAATATTTCACATCAATTCCACCATTGAAGTCAGCAGGACAAGGTGCAATGTATATGCGCACAGACTGTACAGGGAATGGGGACAGGGTTGGAACTTCTGACGGTATTGCTTATAGTCCAGTTGCATAGCAACCTAATTTCCTTTCGTTCTGGCATTAGCAATTACGAAATCCTCCACCTAGTGATTACAGTATATATTTAAGATATGTTTATGCCAAAAGAAATGTACATCATTAATTTTCTAAGAATGTTCTCTTCATTCTGAATGACTTAAGTATAACTGATAAACTGTAAGAGATTAACGAAGTGCTACTACATAAATGAAGATCTTGTTAAAATTTACGATATATATTAAATATGTTAGTCAACTAATTCCCAGATATGCGTTTGATTTTTTCAGCATTACTGTACTGTTCTCAATAATAGCTTTTAACAATGTTTTGTACAAATATAAAAATTAGGGCTTTTTTTTTTTCAACCAGCCAACGAGAGCATGTAGGATTAAGAGAAAATAGCACCATTCCATAAATTACCAAGAGAAGTTTTGGCAAACTTACAGCACTTTGAAGTTGCAATAATGTCATCTCTACAACAGAGATCTATTATGAAATAGGAAACAGATGCCAAATGCTTTATTAATAATCCGCGACTATTGAAACCATGGCAATAAAACGTAGACAAGCATATGTAATCAAGAAGTGGGCGATAGCCAGTGGCGTATCCTGTAGTACATAATGAAAAGACTAACATTCATCTGTAGTACAATTTAAATGGCAACCGAATCAACAACAGCACACGCACTAAAAGAGAAAACCATAAATTCTGTTTCAAAGTAGCGTTTACTACAGTGAACAGGAGATGGAGCGCAGACAGTCCAATCACCTCACAGCCTGGTATCATGACGTCATAATAGCAACCTGTGAGATGCGTACTACCTCTCTGACGAATGAGTGAAGTTCTTGTGGGTACATTAAATAATTGTATTGCCTGTCTGAAGAATGAGTGCCGTTGTTATTGCCCATTCATATGAGTTTAAGTACTTTATTTTTTAAATTTACGTCCTTTAACTTCTTAAGTCACATCGGACGATGAATGGAATGGGTGAAATGATGCTCAAGTGGCTCCAGGGTCCATGCAGCTTAGAGTTACCCAACATTCATCTTGAAGGATAAGGGAAAATCCCGGAAAAAACCTTATCCAGGTAACTCACTCTGACCGAGATTCAAACTCGGGACCTCTTGAACGTGAGGCAGACATGCCACCATTTACGCTACCGAGACGGGCTGTTAAGTACTGTAGGAATATCTCTTCTCTGTTCGTGAAACTCGAGAGAAGTTCTGTGCACAGCACATTTTCCAAACTCACCGAGTTCGAACCTTTTCGTCTTTTTGGCGATTTGTTGAAAGTTGTTCCTCTGTACACTTTGCATTTTGAATCTCTATCACTATGTTTTGTACAGCTCATTCACTGCCGTTGTTGTAGCAT
This sequence comes from Mantis religiosa, assembly GCA_030765055.1. NCBI lineage: Eukaryota > Metazoa > Arthropoda > Insecta > Mantodea > Mantidae > Mantis > Mantis religiosa. The sequence continues at coordinate 9,001,706 of CM060953.1, read as the reverse complement.
TATTTAACGTAATAATTACCCTTATACCTTTCTTTTCTTTCCACAACTGTAACACACTGCATATCAATTTTCTACTTTGTAAGCGTATGACGGTGCTTACATTTTCACTTGATTCAAACCCGTCCACTGTAAGAGACTCAGCTGCTGTTTTGCCGAACGGTACACGAAATAGTGTTGCAAGTTTCCACTGCGGTTGTAGATATTAATACACTAGGTGTCAGTGTATTCAAGGTGTGAACAGTGAGTCGTTATTTGTCTATAATGTATTGAATTTCTAAGTTTTATAACGCACGTCTTTGCAACTGTTTCAAATTAAGCCATGGACAGCATTAAGGATCTATGGTTCACCACACTGGCAGCTTAAAAACATAAAATATTTGCAATTTTAAGATTAAGGTATATCAACTGCTTTGAACAAGCCTCTAGTTATATTTTACAGGAGTTAATTTTTGGTTAAACATTTTCAGAGATATATCACCACTATGTCGTTTTAGGAAAGTGGAACTGTGGTTACATCTGGTACATTCAGTCTAGATGGAGAGCGTGCATTAATGATAATCGTGAACTCGGAAAGCGTGAATACCGTCACATAGGCGTTCTCGTGGGTTTGAAGGGAAACAGTCGAGTTCGGTAACCTTGGCGCCGTCACCAAGAAGTGGGATTAGGGGAATTTGTTGCTTATTAGTTGGCAGAGGGGAGTGGCCTTTAAGGCCAGTTATGAGGTGACGTCATGAGGCCGAGATGGAACTAGACCGTGTTTCGAGAAAGATCCAAGTCTAGAAATATCTACCACGCCCGACAGGTACATAAAAGCCGATGCAAGGCCGAGAGTCAGAGCCAGAGTCAGAGTGGTTGGCAGTGAGTGGTATAGTGTGATCCTTCATGTCCGTTGCACGGCCTGCCAACTCCTTACCACGGTGATTGGAAAGTACTACACTTGGCTCGAAGCACCACACTGGTCTCATTACTCACTCTGACTGCTCCAGCAGAACAGTAAAACATTCGAGTCACTCTGGTTCACCTGAGTGGAGGTCGTTTTCACCTCAGCACTTAGCCGCTTAATGCGACTTTATTTGGGCGCTAAAAGAAGATCGTCTATTGTCTCAAACTTCTGTGTATGGGCATGGGTTACTCTGATCTGATCTGTTGGGTTTAAGCCACTCAGGCTGCCGCCCATCCATGCAGCGACCACGCCCGATGCTGGCTGCACCTGACCTGCCGCACGTGTGAACGGCCGCTCTCGCAGTAATTACGCCCAAGGATGCCTTCACCCGGCCTCCCGCTTGTAGGAAGCCATGTGCAGGCAGCACGACCAGAAGAGATAGGAACTGTGATTAGGGTAAGGATGCCGGACTCATTTCTGAGCCTGGGGTTTAGGATAGCTGGAGGGAGTTAAAGGACGCAAATTCTTCTTCTTCTCGAGTGGCGCTACAGCCCCTTCTGGGCCTTGGCCTCCTTCAGCAGGTGCCTCCATTCCTCTCTATTTTCAGCTCTCTTCCTCCACCCTCGTAAAAGGACGCAAATTACAAAAAATAATAATAAATAAATAAACAAAAAATAAAATAAAAAATAAAAAAATAAAAAAATAGCTGGAGGGACATGCTCACTTGCTAATAGTCCATGGCACCTTTGGGCAATTTGTAACTCTTCTTCCTGAGAGGAGCTATATGGTCACATCGACCCAGTGTGTTCACCAGCTGGTTAGAGTGAACAGAGTTTGCTGTGAATGGTTCAAGATCTCTCTCTTACCATGTCCACAATGTAAGGGATTCTGGCATCGGCTTTTACATACCTGCCGGGCATGGTGGATCCTTATGGAATTAGATCCTTCTCGAAACACCGTATAGAAAGGTGTTTTGCGCAGTGGCAACAATTCCGCCACGGCCTCATGACGTCAGCTCGTGATTAGGTTTGAAGGCGTGCCACTCCCCTCCTATCAGCTAGTAAGCAACAAGACCATTCCCCTACTCCGACTTCTTAGGGATGATGGCCAAGTTGCCCGACTGTTAACCTCCAAAACAGCTTCACCTTCTTCAAATATATCCATTTATTTGACAGGTTTACAACTCGGATATATTGGGAGTATTTATAACAGAAATACCAGATGACTACTCTGAGATATAGTATGTTAATTGTTTAAACTTTATTTTGGTCCGTTTCTCTTTTATGATATAGTTTTATGGCTGTAGAATTATCAGTACAGTGCACTAAAATGTATTTTCTAAAATTTTAAAAACATATCTTGTTGTGGTTTTTACAGTATTGGAAGGTACCCTTGAGGGAGACAAAGTGTAACTTCTTGTAGAATGTACTTTGTTATTATGTTTCCCTTCAACAAATCTATGGCCGCGCCATGGCCGGGCGGTTAGGCCGCTCAACTCTCACCAAGGCGGCCCCGGGCTCGACCTATCGCAAAGCGAGATTTTTAGTGGACAACACGGCGCTGGGGCAGGTTTTCTCCAAGATATCTGGTTTCCCCCACCATCTTCATCTCATGTATCATCAGTGTCACCGCCTGCGGTGCCGTGGGCGTTAAACACTACACTTTCAAAAGATGCTTGACTGTACACAAGTTGCTATATCCACGACTTTAACGTAGAACTGTAATGGGACAGGACCAATCCTAGTATTGATACTCTAGAACACAGCTTTCCGTCTCTCTCTCTCTCCCATCAGTACCCAAAATATGCAGCCTCTAATAACACGACTCCTATGCCAAGACTCAGGAATGTCAACCCGACTGTACAGCGGCAGAGTTGGGCAATCACACATCCCTTAGCCGGAATGTTGGCTTCCTTGACCAGGCCGCATCCCAGGAGAATTCCGTGGCCGGTAATCAGTGCACCACACTCCACCAAAAAGTATTTCCATTACAGTTTTAAACGAGAAGATGACGTGGTCAAATTTAGTTCTATCTGTATTTTCAAGGTTGAGGCTGTACTAATGTTTATCGGTATACAAGGCCGGGACATAAGACTACAAGAGAATCCCATTCAGAATGCCCCTTCTATGTCCTTGACACTACGATATCCACCGTCAAAGCACTCTGTGTTACCTTTGAGCGCATTTCTCATCAAGCGGATGTTTCAAATTAATCTGGAATCAATTACTTGGTAGCGTTGTGAAAGTCAATTATTACATCAGTTTAGTGCCCGGCGTGCTAGGGTCAATGTTTACTCTCCCTATTACGTACTTAATAATTACAATTACATGTCACCTAAACATTCCACTGTAAATATACATTTTAAGACTCTGAATCAAAAGAAAAGTTAGGAAAAAAATTTGTTTGTGAGAACAGCATGACTCAAAGAAACCGCGTCATTGCAGACTCCCTAAATACGTGGTAAACGGCCCTACTTATTTAGATCCAGTTAGCTTAAGTTAAACACATTTTCCTGGTAAATAAAGTGTATAGCTTGATTGTTCTGCAAACAGGCTCAGAAGTCCTCTTCATTTTGAATAACTTCTGTATAACTGATAAACCGTAAAAGATAAACAAAATCTTGTACAAAAAAGTTATCTTTGAAGCACAATTTATGTTTATTTTTGTGCTAACTTTTCCTACATATTGTCACGAACCCGTATCTATGATCGCGCGGCTAGTTTACACAAAAAGGAATGATAGGCGGGCAGTGTGAAAACCAAGAGCCGGCAGACAAGATAACATGCAGATGAAGGTCTGCCGAAGCAAACAAACTGAGATAAATGGAAATTTCTAGTTACTTCTTGACCGATAGAGACTGTTCGGGTTCTGGTTTATTTTAGGATGATCTAGAAATTATCAGGAGATATATAGGCGATTGTGACATGCCAGCCGGACAGTTGTAAACAGAGTTGTTGTAGTTGTGTAACAAGAGTGTTGATGTAACGAGAGCTAATGTTGTTTGTTGTCATCGACCTTGGTGCTGTAGATTGTGTTGTATTGGTGATGTTATGTTGTTACGTGAGAATTGAGCAATGAATTTCGACAGAAATAAAGAACATTTAGAATTTCGGCAAACTGGACTTTGTCCAGCTTAATCTCTCTCCATCTTAATCGAGCCCCACGTTCGGGCGAAATATTTGTGGCGTTTTCCTCCACTCGCAAGCAGATATAATGCACGTTGACTGTTTCGAAGATCCAGCTCGAGAAGCCAAATGTAACAGGATTACTTCGCTGTAGTTTGAATTGTGTCTTGATGATTAAGTTTGATTAAACATATAATTTGACTGTATAATCTAACGTCCACCCGTCACTATTACGAAAACCTAATAACTCTTTTTCAAGGTTCTTGATTTTCCGTTACATATTCACCGCGAAATGTTTCCATCGTCATGAAACAAGACTAAAGAACATATCTATCTCAAGATTATTGATTTTTCGTAACTATCGTTACTCCTCTATTGATTTTGTGATTGGTCGATTTACTGCTACGTAATACAATTTTTACTACGGCCAATCACAAAATTACAAATATTTTTTTATGTGCCAGGTTGATTTTATGGTGAGATATGTGTTCGAGTGTTGGAAATATTAAACGTGTTTATGGTTTCTCCCATTTAAGGAAGTTTACTGTTCATTTGTAAACAACATTGCAGTTGATACTATGTATAAACGTATACATACTTTAGAGTTTTGCATGCGACAGGAATCTTTTAGCAACCTTGAGCATTTCATTTTGTACGTATAATGTATTACAATTTAAAATTTTTTATAATATAAAATTTGGCACTATGCAATGTAATTTCTAAGTTGTTACTAACTTAATAGACACTCTTCTGGAATGAAAAACGAAAAATGTAACGTTAATAACTTATAAAAATCTTTCATGGAGCATTTGAAAAATGACAGTGCGATCCATATAAACCTGAACCATGTCAATAGACCATAACTTCTGAACCAATAATACGACACACGCACAACTTTGGGAGAATATAATACACAATTGGTAGATTACATTACACTATTTACATCTCTGAGAAAATGTTGGAAGTGTCCTCCACCATACATGGTTGTACTCGTCTCACCATATTCTCTGAAGTTTTACGGAGAGTATCCTCGCCAAAATTACTTATTTCGGTTCGAATGAATTCCTAGAGAACATCAGTTGTCCGTGGCCTATTCTTGTACACTCTTAATGACACAAGGGAACTTGTAAGCAGTTTCCTTGATAATGAAATAATCTCAAAGAGGTCTGTGGCCCCCAGATCCCCTGACGAAACCTCACCGGATTTTTTTTTTTTTTTTTTTTTTTTTTGTGGGGGTATCTAAAAATAGAGTATTATATTCTCCCAAAGTTGCACGTGTATCCTATTATTGGTACAAAAGTTATGGCTACTTGAACTGGTTCAGGTTTATATGGATCGCACTGTATTACTACATAATTGTTATATTTTTGAAAACCAAAGTATAGACTTGAAACTTGGTACGTATCTTAAAAGTAGAATAATTATGCAGTATAGATTAAAAAAATAAAAATAAAATGTAATTATATCATTTAAAATTGCGCTGTATTCTTCCTTATCCACAAAATATATGACTTAAGATAATTTCTACAAATATTTATTTCCTTTAATACATGTAGTGGATAAAAGAATGCACGTTTTGAAGAACCGATGGCTGTAACACTAATTTTTATGCATTTTTGTTGAAAATCGACATTGAATTTTTGCGTAGAAAGAAATAGTTTCTCTGCCATGCTAGAAAACCCTATATCATGAGGATGATGATGATGAACCAGAGCTAACTGGTTAGTAATATCTACGCCTTTTACACCGAAAACATGTCGTCAACATTTATCAAGTAACATTTCAAAACCTTGGTAGCCTCTCGGGGAGGTACCTTCACTGTCTTATCAATTCTTGATAGTGTGTGTGTGAAAAACTGTCATTTCTCTGCGTGTCTTCATATTTTCTGCTAAATAGGTGGCGTATTCCTATCTTCAATTATGTGACGTAACGATAGCGCTATCGTACTGAATCGATATCAGGACCACACCGAATTTTAACCCCAACGTGACGTCATCAACCAGCTATCTCATTGTGACGTAACGGAATTCACACATCTCATATGCTTCCGAGAGGAACTAGCTTATGTAACTTCCTCAGTACCATAACATGGCGCCTCTCTTGTTTATCAAAATATAATTCCATTGCACACTTCCGTGTAGTATTAAAAAGATTCACGTTTACTTGGCCAAGGGAGAACAAAGAGAGACAAAAAATTGCGACTTATCGCGACCGGAGCTACACATATGTCGGTTCCTAAGTTACCAAAATACAGTAGAGAAATATCAATTAACAAACAAAACGAATGATTATCATTGCACGACATATTCCAAAAGTTCAGTAAGAGCTCTAATTGGCCCATCATTTCCGTCATTTTCGAGTTTCCCTACAGATGTCATTTGAGTGTTTGGCAAGTGCAAAAAGAAATTCTGCCAACATAATTCTAACCAACACAGCCAACGACCGACAAACGTCATACCAAAGCACGATGTTGTAATTTAGTATTTATCTACGCTAAACTTCCAGATTTACCTATAGGAGATGTCATTTTTGTGGAGTAATACAGCATTAACAACCCACTACCTCGGTTTCTGCTTTAATATCAGCGGAAAAGCGAATAAGTTGACAAACAAATCAAAACATCGCTAATCCAGTGAATTTTAATTCTCATTTAGGTTAGCAGCCCGCATTGCGCATGCTCTGTAGCGGGAAGGTGGCCATGTTTGTCGTCCTTACGCTATTATTTTCCTTTCCAAGCTAGATGTCCTTGAAAGGACGTACTAGCTTCTGGTTCCCAAGTCAAAGGTTCAAAACCGGCGGAGGACGATGAATTTTTTTCGAGAGTAAAAATCCTTAGAATAGCCTCCGGAAATAAAACCCGCTGGTCCTGTATCGTAATTTATGGCACGTAAAATAATCTCAAACTGAAAGAGACCTTTAAGCAAAATTAAGTGGTTCTTCACAACCAATATCGAAACGGACACTAAGAACCAAAAAAGTTAACAAGCGTCCGTAAATAAACAACTCAAACCCGATTTTTGAAAGGTAGAGCTGGGAAAGGAGGTTTCAGATTTTACAACTGAGGTTGTCTCTGAACGCTCTGCTTACAAATCACGTGTTTTTGTAGTTAGCTGTGTTAGCTAGCTTTTTTATATTGTTCATTGCTATATATCATATATCTACATGGCTCTACAAACGGATACCGGCAGAATATTATATTCACCGCTAAATGTATTAAATAACGACACGAACTTCCGGGATAGCTCCAATTCTACGCTACAACTGACGTCATCTAATCAGCACTACCAATCTCAACTGTCTTCTGCTACCGGGGATAATACAGTAAGTAAACCAATACTACGACCATCTCAACTTCACTCAATTCAGCCCCTTAATGCACTAAATAACTCCGTGCAGCACGACGATGATACAATGGCAGACTGTGCCCCATCTGACTGTTTAGAGCGCAGCCAACGCTCACAGCCCTCTCTCACCCAGGGTTCACAACAAAAACACCGATGTACTGCCTTTGTTTCTGAACAACCTACTCTCACACGCTATGCATACCCAATTCCTACAACTAATCGCTTCAATCCTTTAAGTGAAGCACCAGACCACGATTCTTCTGACACAGCCTCCATGTCTCAGAAAGAGAAAATTCCTCCTATATGTGTCCGCAATGTGCACAATTATCAATTGCTACTACAAGATGTAAAAAAATGTGTCTTATCTGAATTTCACACTGAGCTACGGGGAGCCATTCTTAAGGTCTACACTTCGACGTCCACAGACTACCGCAACCTTACCTCGTACTTGACATCAATTAAACAAGAATACCACACATTTCACAACCCTTCATACAAACTTTTTTCAGTCGTCATACGCAACCTACCGTGCTCCCTCAGTGACCAAGAGATTTATGATGAACTTTGAACTCAGAACTTCCCTGTTCGTAAAGTTACACGTTTACTACGTAAGAACAAGGAACCGATGCCTATCTGTGTGGTTGACCTCCTTAACAATGACCAAGGTAGACATATTCTTAATCTATCCCGACTAATGTACAGCGTAGTCAAAGTAGAACATCGCCGACACAATACGGAACTGCCTCAGTGTACTAACTGCCAAAACTATGGACACACCAAAAATTACTGCCACCTAGAGCCCCGCTGTGTTCGCTGCATAGGCAACCATCACTTTTCTCAGTGCACGAAGCCCTCTACTACACCAGCTCAGTGTGTTAATTGCCAACAAGATCATCCGGCAAACTATCGCGGTTGTTCTCATTACTTACAGCTGAAGGAACGACAGCCTCGGTGCTTTCAGCAGCAGGCAATACCATCCCGTCACAATTCACAGCAACCAACCTCAGCTTCTCAACAACAGCCACTGGTTCAGCAACAAGCACAGTGTCCACAACAGCAACAAAAACACGTCATAGTCCTTCCGCAACTGTTTCTTCTCCGCCATCACGGACTTATTCACAGGTACTGCTGGGCGTTCACCTCCCTCTCAAGGACGTTCTTCAATTCCTTCACCAGAGGATTCTGCATCTGCAGCTCCGTCTTGGACTTCCTTGAAAGAAATGATTGCACCGCTAGGTACTTTCCTGTGCAATCTGTTTTCTCCAGTTCTCCCGCAACTGCTGCAGCTTCTTCGTTCCCTTCTTTCTCCAATCTTCCACAGTGGCCACCCGTAATTTGTCATCTCTACGTCAGCTCACACTCCTGAATTGGAACTCTAACGGGCTTCGGGCTAACGTTCCTCCTTCATAGCATTTCTTACGCATCACAATGTTGACATAGCTTGTGTAACAGAGACACATTTTCTTCCTAATGAGAATTTCACTGTTCCTGGTTACGTCATTTACCAGCAGGACCGTGACGCAGATAAAGCATCTGGTGGAGTGGCTCTTCTCATCCGACGTTCTCTGAGTCACAGCGAGATATTTCTCCCACATGTGCCCAATTTGGAAGTGGTGGGTATTAAACTCTATTGTGCAGACGGTGGTGACCTTGTCATTCTTAGCGCATACAAACCACCGAATCGCAGGCTGAATACTACATAGCTCTCACTTCTCTTTCCTGCGGGGAACAACACTCTTCTTCTAGGTGATCTCAACTGTAAGCATTCCTCCTGGGGATGCCGAACGACAAATCCAAATGGCCGACTTCTGTTTACAGCCCTTGCTACTTAAGGCCTATCGATATTGGCACCCGCAGATCCTACTCATTTTCCTTCTAATCCCTTATTTGCCCCTGATATTCTAGATATCGGTATACACCGTAATCTAAACCTGCCCACTTTTGTTTCTTCCATACCAGAGCTTGATTCTGATCATTGCCCGGTGATTGTCACCTTTTCTATTCCACCTGCCTTCCACCAATTAGCTCCTAGGCTGCTCAACGGTTACATTCATTGGGAAACATTCCAGTCTCATCTGGATGCAACACTCACCAGTTCGTACCAACTTGCCACTAATCACGATGTGGATCTCGCGATACAGCACTTCACTGACACCATTTGCAGCTGCGCCCGACTTTCCACTTCTCCACATAGACAACATCATTCTTCCCCCTTCTTACCCCTCTCCATTTTAAGTCTCATCCGAGAAAAACACCATGTTCGTCGACAGTGGCAACGGGACCGACAACCCTGGCTCTGTCGAAAGCTCAACGGACCCATTCGACGGGTGAAACTGGAGTTGGAGCGACATCGTCTAGAGTCCTATGAGCGCTACCTTGCGTCACTCTCTCCTGACCACACGCTGTGTGGCCACCAAACGTGTTCTTCGTGAGCCGACTGTTGTACCGGCGCTGTCTGCAGGTGATAGATTGGTTACAGATATTCCCACCAAGTGTGAAATTTTGGCCGATCACTTTGAGCGTGTGTTTGCACTTCCCATATCAGCCGATGATGAGACTATTGCAGACGTGGAAAATGAGCTATATACCTATCGCACTCGACCCACAGTCTCACAAAGGATTTAATTTACAAGCCCACGGGAACTATCTTCCCTGATTCGAGCCCTTCCCCTTAAGAAATCTCCCGGGCACGACTTGGTCCCTAACATTGTCATCAAGAAGCTCACCAAAAAAGCAGTTGCATACTTGTCATCCATCCTCAATGCCTGTCTACGCCTCGGCTATTTTCCTCGCACCTGGAAGTTTGCCCATATAGCAGTCTTCCATAAGCCCAATAAACCCAAACACCTCCCCGAAAGCTATCGTCCTATAAGTCTGTTGCAGACCCTCTCCAAGCTGTTTGAAAAAGTAATTCATCGCCGTCTTCTGTCATACCTTAATCACAACCATGTTCTTCCGCCTCATCAATTTGGATTTCGTCACAAACATTCCACTACCCATCAGCTTTTACGATAACTCAGTCAATTGTTCACGGCTTCGAGGCCCATCAGTATACCACGGCTGTCTTCCTTGATGTGGCACAGGCATTATACAGGGTTTGGCATGATGGTTTGCTCCTTAAGCTCTACCGCATCGGTCTTCCTAATTACTTATCACCTCTAATCCACAGTTTCCTGTACGACCGCAGCTTTTCAGTACGCATTGGTGGAATGCTTTCATCCCCACGTAATATTACCGCAGGTGTCCCACAGGGCTCTATCTTGGCCCCGACTCTATTTAATATATACATTTCTGATATTCCTGACTTAGCTCCGACTTCTTTAGCTCTTTACGCTGATGACACAGTACTATATTATTTTCATGTTAACCTCCAGCACGCACAAGTAGTACAGCTCTCTTTAGATCGCCTAACTCATTGGTTCAGCACTTGGCGGATCTCTTGAACCCTCACGAAACCGAAGCTAAAATCTTCGCTCTTCGCCGATATACTCCGCTTACTCCGTTGTGTCTCTACAGGAACAATGTCCCTTGGCTCCCCACTACAACTCCCGTTAAATACCTTGGAGTGCTTTTGGACTCTCGACTGACCTGGCGTGCTCATATCGATCGTCTTATATCACTGGCCTCCGGGCGACTTTCAAAACTCTCACCTCTGTTGCATCGCCGTTCCAGCCTCGGCCTACAGTCTTCATTGTTACTCTACAAATCACTCGTTCGTCCGCTTATTACATATGCCTGCCAAGTGTGGGGGGCTGCAAACACGTCATCTGCGTCGTCTTCAGGTCATACAGAATCGCTTCATGCGCATCGCTACCAACGCTCCATGGTTCAGCCGTAATCAGCAGCTCCATCACGAACTAGGACTGTTATCTCTTCACGACTACATTCGCAGGATCTAGTCGTTTCTTTTCAACGCTGCAAGAAGTTCCAGGAGTTGTACATTATAACATCGGCGTCCGCACGCGCCAGCCTTCACGCTTGAAGAGGAAACTACCACAGGACCTCCTTCTAAGTGATACATGTGATTCGAGTGATTCTAGTGCTTGATGTCTGTCTTACATCTTCAATATTGACATAATTTCCCAGGGAGTATTATTGGAGTTGAAACTTAATGTAGTTAGGGGGCGGCCTGTTAGCCTACCCCTGAGTGTTATTGTTCTTATTGTACTGTTACCTTCTTTTCACTCTGATCTGTAAAGCATTGTACTGCTGATCGATCAATAAAAAAAATTATAGAAAAAGATTTTAGAACTGACATCAACTTCAAACACTCCTAAACAACCATGTGCTGATCTAACAAATCAATACAACCTACAAAAACATTAAATAATTGTAACCAGATAAGCGGAATAACTCACCATTCCCTATACCATTCGGCATTACAGCAGTTGAGTTTCATAAAACGGACGGTTCTAATCAAGACAAAATGTAGGAGGGTCGTTTGACAGGTGTGGTAAATTTCCATGATGGGATGCAAATTTATTGTTGCAACTTTGTTGCACCCTTGATAATTAGAAAGAAGGTACTTCATGATTATCACTGTTGGTGTGTGTGTACGTATATGTGTAATTACTGAGAACTGAAATGTGAACTATTGAGATGACGTGCTAAAAAATTACTTTGAATAAGCCAAGAGACAACAAGCAGTTCACTTCCTGTTAGTTTCTGTTAAGGTAATAGAACAAGATTTGCAAAACTGCATGAGACCTGCAGAAAAACTACAAAAAGACAACGACTTTTGGAGGGAAATAGCACGTGACGAGATTTTGGAGCCTATTATAAATATCATTGATGACAATGGCCATGATGTCTCTTACGTATTCGACATTCACAGCTATATGAATCTGGCATTTCCACTGAATTACAAACAGGCAATTTATAAACTATAATAATAATAATAATAATAATAATAATAATAATAATAATAATAATAATAATAATAATAATAAATTATTATTATAATAAATATAATAATAAATAAATTATTGTAATAAATTATTTTAATAATTAATATATTATTATTACTATTATTATTTATTTTATTATTACTATTATTATTTATTTTATTATTACTATTATTATTTATTTTATTATTATTATTTATTTTATTATTATTATTATTATTATTATTATTTATTTTATTATTATTATTATTATTATTATTATTATTATTATTATTATTATTATTATTATTATTATTATTATTATTATTATTATTATTATTATTATTATTATTATTATTATTATTATTATTATTATTATTATTATTATTATTATTATTATTATTATTATTATTATTATTATTATTATTACGCATTTAGAACAGGTGGACAATATATGAATAGCCTTGTTCCAATAGAAATCTGATCTTAAAAACAAATTATTATAAAAGTTCTGAAACTTAAGTTTGATTCCCTTATGTCTAGCGTCAAGCAGACTTGCACACTCTTACATGTGTGAGAGAGGGGTCTAATATAAAGAGAATGGGGGTAACGAGGTGGCAACGCAAAAGCGCATCTCATTCATTGCAGATCAAAAATCCTCCCATTTGAAAAACAGTGTATTTAAGTCTGATATTTAACTGACTTTTCATGCATGAGTTATGTTATTCATAGATACATGACGTTTTTGTACTGAGAAGGTCACATAACGAGTATGCAATAACTTTGTGGAGCTTATCACTCATTTACCTGCATATCTATCACAAAGGACACTGCATATTTAAGGCAATACGTCACTATTTCTGCATGCACGCACACCAACAAAAAAGCAGGGGCGAGGAATATGTGAACTATTTGCATGCAAAACTTTTGTATTGATAATGTCAGCTTCCGGACAATTACTGATGCCAACTTTCTCTGTTTTTGTCATGCTGTGAACATCGTTGCTCTGGGGGAAAAAAAAGGACCTACCGAATTTACATGACTTTCTCTACTCTTGCATAAATTTTTCTTACATTATTTTCTTACATTACATTACATTTATTTCTCTATTTACTTCATGCTAATCAAGATAAATAATAGGGAATACAGTAGACTTTAAGTGATAGTCCAATGATTACGTAGAAAATGAACTAGCTGCGGTGAAGCAATGAATTCTACACAAATATAACTATTTGTAACAGAAACTTCACTTATCTTAAAAAATGAAATTAATTTTTCTTTTTGATTGAGATCGATTTCACAAACAAATTGTTCGTCAATCCATCAACACACTTCGTCGTCAAGGATTCCGATTACCATGTTATTATATATATATATTAGTATTACCAAAATCTGAAAATAAAACAAACCTAAAAAAATTCATTACGCGATGTTTATTTTTTAAAATAAATATATTTTCCCAAAAATTAAATCTATCGGGCCACTTAATAATGTTTTAATAATTTAACTTCTGGATTTATTTCATGGTTAAATGACCAAAAATCATCTGCAACGGCCGATTTATCAGTTTGATTACAACCTTCAGTCAGAAGAAAATATCATGGCTTACAAAAGAAACTGTCTACATATTCTTTGTATCGCTGCACATTTTCCTGGTATGGAAGCAGCGTGCATGTGGAGTGGCCAGTTCGTTGGCGTGGACTGACCGCTCGCTCTCGCTCTCGCTCTCGCTCTCGCTCTCGCTCTCGCTCTCGCTCTCGCTCTCGCTCTCGCTCTCGCTCTCGCTCTCGCTCTCGCTCTCGCTCTCGCTCTCGCTCTCGCTCTCGCTCTCGCTCTCGCTCTCGCTCTCGCTCTCGCTCTCGCTCTCGCTCTCGCT
>CM060953.1:8940095-8985095 GCA_030765055.1 Mantis religiosa | reverse complement strand
CAATGACCTCCTCGTTGTGAAATCTTCGTCCCCAAGAATTTTTTGAGATTCAGAAACAGGTGATAGTCACTGAGTGCTAAATCTGGCGAATATGGTGATTGATCAAGAAATTCCAACCTTAATTCGTATATTTTTCCCATTGCAATGACTGAAGGATGGGCCGGAGCAGTCGTGAAGAAACATTTTTTTCTTTGCCAAATGCGGTCTTTTTCTTTTTACCTAATCACTCAAATGTTGCAGTAAGCTTGCGTAGTAGTCACCAGTGATACTTTTACCCTTTTCAATGTAATAAATAAAATAATTCCCTGTGCATCCCAGAAAACGCTCGCCATAACCTTGTTAACTGACAAAGTTGACTGTCTTTTTCTAATTGCTTCACCTGGCGCAATCCACTGTGATTTACTTTCTGGAGTGTCGTGATGTATCCAAGTTTCATCCATGGTAATAAGCCGTTTTAAAAGTTTACTGGGATTTTTACGCTAGAGCTCCAAATTCTTAACAGAAACAGTTTTTCTTTGCAACTTCTGATCAGGTGTGAACAAATGCGGCAAAGGCCTTGCGAAAGCCCAAGATATTACTTAAAATATTACCTACACGTTCTTTTGATAGGTATGTTTAGTCTCTACTATCTCAAACAACTTTAATCTGTGGTCTTCCAGTACTAAACAATCAATTTGTTCACTGATCTCTGGAGTTCTAACTTTCACAGGACCTCCAGAGCGAGGCTCATCACTAGTACTCGTACGTCCCATTTTATACTCTACCACCAACCTTTTAATTATTGTATATGGAGACAGAGCGAGGCTCATCACTAGTACTCGTACGTCCCATTTTAAACTCTACCACCAACCGTTTAATTATTGTATATGGAGGGACAGAGCGAGGCTCATCACTAGTACTCGTACGTCCCATTTTAAACTGTACAACCAACCTTTTAATTATTGAATATGAAGAGACAGAGCGAGGCTCATCACTAGTACTCGTACGTCCCATTTTAAACTCTACCACCAACCTTTTAATTATTGTATATGGAGACAGAGCGAGGCTCATCACTAGTACTCGTACGTCCCATTTTAAACTCTACCACCAACCGTTTAATTATTGTATATGAAGGGACAGAGCGAGGCTCATCACTAGTACTCGTACGTCCCATTTTATACTCTACCACCAACCTTTTAATTATTGTATATGGAGACAGAGCGAGGCTCATCACTAGTACTCGTACGTCCCATTTTAAACTCTACCACCAACCGTTTAATTATTGTATATGGAGGGACAGAGCGAGGCTCATCACTAGTACTCGTACGTCCCATTTTAAACTCTACCACCAACCTTTTAATTATTGTATATGGAGACAGAGCGAGGCTCATCACTAGTACTCGTACGTCCCATTTTAAACTCTACCACCAACCGTTTAATTATTGTATATGAAGGGACAGAGCGAGGCTCATCACTAGTACTCGTACGTCCCATTTTATACTCTACAACCAACCTTTTAATTATTGTATATGGAGACAGAGCGAGGCTCATCACTAGTACTCGTACGTCCCATTTTAAACTCTACCACCAACCTTTTAATTATTGTATATGAAGAGACAGAGCGAGACTCATCACTAGTACTCGTACGTCCCATTTTAAACTCTACAACCAACCTTTTAATTATTGTATATGAAGGGACAGAGCAAGGCTCATCACTAGTGCTCGTACGTCCCATTTTAAACTCTACAACCAACCTTTTAATTATTGTATATGAAGGGACAGAGCGAGGCTCATCACTAGTCCTCGTACGTCCCATTTTAAACTCTACAACCAACCTTTTAATTATTGTATATGAAGGGACAGAGCGAGACTCATCATTAGTACTCGTACGTCCCATTTTAAACTCTACAACCAACCTTTTAATTATTGTATATGGAGACAGAGCGAGGCTCATCACTAGTACTCGTACGTCCCATTTTAAACTCTACCACCAACCTTTTAATTATTGTATATGAAGAGACAGAGCGAGGTTCATCACTAGCACTCGTACGTCCCATTTTATACTCTACAACCAACCTTTTAATTATTGTATATGGAGACAGAGCGAGGCTCATCACTAGTACTCGTACGTCCCATTTTAAACTCTACAACCATTTTAATTATTGTATATGAAGGGACAGAGCGAGGCTCATCACTAGTACTCGTACGTCCCATTTTAAACTGTACAACCAACAATTTTAATTATTGAATATGAAGAGACAGAGCGAGGCTCATCACTAGTACTCGTACGTCCCGTTTTAAACTCTACAACCAACCTTTTAATTATTGTATATGAAGAGACAGAGCGAGGCTCATCACTAGTACTCGTACGTCACATTTTAAACTCTACAACCAACCTTTTAATTATTGTACATGAAGAGACAGAGCGAGGCTCATCACTAGTACTCGTACGTCCCGTTTTAAACTCTACAACCAACCTTTTAATTATTGTATATGAAGAGACAGAGCGAGGCTCATCACTAGTACTCGTACGTCCCATTTTAAACTCTACAACCAACCTTTTAATTATTGTACATGAAGAGACAGAGCGAGGCTCATCACTAGTCCTCGTACGTCCCATTTTAAACTCTACAACCAACCTTTTAATTATTGTATATGAAGGGACAGAGCGAGGCTCATCACTAGTCCTAGTACGTCCCATTTTAAACTCTACAACCAACCTTTTAATTATTGTATATGTAGGGACAGAGCGAGGCTCATCACTAGTACTCGTACGTTCCATTTTAAACTCTACAACCAAGCTTTTAATTATTGTATATGAAGGGACAGAGCGAGGCTCATCACTAGTACTCGTACGTCCCATTTTAAACTGTACAACCAACCTTTTAATTATTGAATATGAAGAGACAGAGCGAGGCTCATCACTAGTACTCGTACGTCCCGTTTTAAACTCTACAACCAACCTTTTAATTATTGTATGTGAAGAGACAGAGCAAGGCTCATCACTAGTACTCGTACGTCACATTTTAAACTCTACAACCAACCTTTTAATTATTGTACATGAAGAGACAGAGCGAGGCTCATCACTAGTACTCGTACGTCCCGTTTTAAACTCTACAACCAACCTTTTAATTATTGTATATGAAGAGACAGAGCGAGGCTCATCACTAGTACTCGTACGTCCCATTTTAAACTCTACAACCAACCTTTTAATTATTGTACATGAAGAGACAGAGCGAGGCTCATCACTAGTACTAGTACGTCCCATTTTAAACTCTACAACCAACCTTTTAATTATTCTATATGAAGAGACAGAGCGAGGCTCATCACTAGTACTCGTACGTCCCATTTTAAACTCTACAACCAACCTTTTAATTATTGTATATGAAGAGACAGAGCGAGGCTCATCACTAGTACTAGTACGTCCCATTTTAAACTCTACAGCCAACCATTTAATTATTGTATATGAAGAGACAGAGCGAGGCTCATCACTAGTACTCGTACGTCACATTTTAAACTCTACAACCAACCTTTTAATTATTGTATATGAAGGGACAGAGCGAGGCTCATCACTAGTCCTCGTACGTCCCATTTTAAACTCTACAACCAACCTTTTAATTATTGTATATGAAGGGACAGAGCGAGGCTCATCACTAGTCCTAGTACGTCCCATTTTAAACTCTACAACCAACCTTTTAATTATTGTATATGAAGAGACAGAGCGAGGCTCATCACTAGTGCTCGTACGTCCCATTTTAAACTCTACAACCAAGCTTTTAATTATTGTATATGAAGGGACAGAGCGAGGCTCTTCACTAGTGCTCGTACGTCCCATTTTAAACTCTACAACCAACCTTTTAATTATTGTATATGTAGGGACAGAGCGAGGCTCATCACTAGTACTCGTACGTTCCATTTTAAACTCTACAACCAACCTTTTAATTATTGTATATGAAGGGACAGAGCGAGGCTCATCACTAGTGCTCGTACGTCCCATTTTAAACTCTACAACCAACCTTTTAATTATTGTATATGAAGAGACAGAGCGAGGCTCATCACTAGTACTAGTACGTCCCATTTTAAACTCTACAACCAACCTTTTAATTATTGTATATGAAGGGACAGAGCGAACCTCATCACTAGTACTAGTACGTCCCATTTTAAACTCTACAACCAACCTTTTAATTATTGTATATGTAGGGACAGAGCGAGGCTCATCACTAGTACTCGTACGTCACATTTTAAACTCTACAACCAACCTTTTAATTATTGTACATGAAGAGACAGAGCGAGGCTCATCACTAGTACTCGTACGTCCCGTTTTAAACTCTACAACCAACCTTTTAATTATTGTATATGAAGAGACAGAGCGAGGCTCATCACTAGTACTCGTACGTCCCATTTTAAACTCTACAACCAACCTTTTAATTATTGTACATGAAGAGACAGAGCGAGGCTCATCACTAGTCCTCGTACGTCCCATTTTAAACTCTACAACCAACCTTTTAATTATTGTATATGAAGAGACAGAGCGAGGCTCATCACTAGTACTCGTACGTCCCGTTTTAAACTCTACAACCAACCTTTTAATTATTGTATATGAAGAGACAGAGCGAGGCCCATCACTAGTGCTCGTACGTCCCATTTTAAACTCTACAACCAACCTTTTAATTATTGTATATGAAGGGACAGAGCGAGGCTCATCACTAGTACTCGTACGTCCCATTTTAAACTCTACAACCAACCTTTTAATTATTGTATATGAAGAGACAGAGCGAGGCCCATCACTAGTGCTCGTACGTCCCATTTTAAACTCTACAACCAACCTTTTAATTATTGTATATGAAGGGACAGAGCGAGGCTCATCACTAGTACTCGTACGTCCCATTTTAAACTCTACAACCAACCTTTTAATTATTGTATATGAAGAGACAGAGCGAGGCCCATCACTAGTGCTCGTACGTCCCATTTTAAACTCTACAACCAACCTTTTAATTATTGTATATGAAGGGACAGAGCGAGGCTCATCACTAGTACTCGTACGTCCCATTTTAAACTCTACAACCAACCTTTTAATTATTGTATATGAAGGGACAGAGCGAGGCTCATCACTAGTACTCGTACGTCCCATTTTAAACTCTACAACCAACCTTTTAATTATTGTATATGAAGGGACAGAGCAAGGCTCATCACTAGTGCTCGTACGTCCCATTTTAAACTCTACAACCAACCTTTTAATTATTGTATATGAAGGGACAGAGCGAGGCTCATCACTAGTGCTCGTACGTCCCATTTTAAACTCTACAACCAACCTTTTAATTATTGTATATGAAGGGACAGAGCGAGACTCATCATTAGTACTCGTACGTCCCATTTTAAACTCTACAACCAACCTTTTAATTATTGTATATGAAGGGACAGAGCAAGGCTCATCACTAGTGCTCGTACGTCCCATTTTAAACTCTACAACCAACCTTTTAATTATTGTATATGAAGGGACAGAGCGAGGCTCATCACTAGTGCTCGTACGTCCCATTTTAAACTCTACAACCAACCTTTTAATTATTGTATATGAAGGGACAGAGCAAGGCTCATCACTAGTGCTCGTACGTCCCATTTTAAACTCTACAACCAACCTTTTAATTATTGTATATGAAGGGACAGAGCGAGGCTCATCACTAGTGCTCGTACGTCCCATTTTAAACTCTACAACCAACCTTTTAATTATTGTATATGAAGGGACAGAGCAAGGCTCATCACTAGTGCTCGTACGTCCCATTTTAAACTCTACAACCAACCTTTTAATTATTGTATATGAAGGGACAGAGCGAGACTCATCATTAGTACTCGTACGTCCCATTTTAAACTCTACAACCAAACTTTTAATTATTGTATATGAAGGGACAAAGCGAGGCTCATCACTAGTACTCGTACGTCCCATTTTAAACTCTACAACCAACCTTTTAATTATTGTATATGAAGAGAAAGAGCGAGGCTCATCACTAGTACTCGTGCGTCCCATTTTAAACTCTACAACCAACCTTTTAATTATTGTATATGAAGGGACAGAGCGAGGCTCATCACTAGTACTCGTACGTCCCATTTTAAACTCTACAACCAACCTTTTAATTATTGTATATGAAGAGACAGAGCGAGGCTCATCACTAGTACTCGTACGTTCCGTTTTAACTCTACAACCAACCTTTTAATTATTGTATATGAAGGGACAGAGCGAGGCTCATCACTAGTACTCGTACGTCCCATTTTAAACTCTACAACCAACCTTTTAATTATTGTATATGAAGAGAAAGAGCGAGGCTCATCACTAGTACTCGTACGTCCCATTTTAAACTCTACAACCAACCTTTTAATTATTGTATATGAAGAGACAGAGCGAGGCTCATCACTAGTACTCGTACGTTCCGTTTTAAACTGTACAACCAACCTTTTAATTATTGTATATGAAGAGAAAGAGTGAGGCTCATCACTAGTACTCGTACGTTCCATTTTAAACTCTACAACCAACCTTTTAATTATTGTATATGAAGAGACAGAGCGAGGCTCATCACTAGTACTCGTACGTTCCGTTTTAAACTGTACAACCAACCTTTTAATTATTGTATATGAAGAGACAGAGCGAGGCTCATCACTAGTACTCGTACGTTCCATTTTAAACTCTATAACCAACCTTTTAATTATTGTATATGAAGAGAAAGAGCGAGGCTCATCACTAGTACTCGTACGTCCCATTTTAAACTCTATAACCAACCTTTTAATTATTGTATATGAAGAGAAAGAGCGAGGCTCATCACTAGTACTCGTACGTCCCATTTTAAACTCTACAACCAACCTTTTAATTATTGTATATGAAGAGAAAGAGCGAGGCTCATCACTAGTACTCGTACGTCCCATTTTAAACTCTATAACCAACCTTTTAATTATTGTATATGAAGAGAAAGAGCGAGGCTCATCACTAGTACTCGTACGTTCCATTTTAAACTCTACAACCAACCTTTTAATTATTGTATATGAAGAGAAAGAGCGAGGCTCATCACTAGTACTAGTACGTCCCATTTTAAACTCTACAACCAACCTTTTAATTATTGTATATGAAGGGACAGAGCGAGGCTCATCACTAGTACTCGTACGTCCCATTTTAAACTCTATAACCAACCTTTTAATTATTGTATATGAAGAGAAAGAGCGAGGCTCATCACTAGTACTCGTACGTTCCATTTTAAACTCTACAACCAACCTTTTAATTATTGTATATGAAGAGAAAGAGCGAGGCTCATCACTAGTACTCGTACGTTCCATTTTAAACTCTACAACCAACCTTTTAATTATTGTATATGAAGAGAAAGAGCGAGGCTCATCACTAGTACTCGTACGTCCCATTTTAAACTCTACAACCAACCTTTTAATTATTTTATATGAAGAGAAAGAGCGAGGCTCATCACTAGTACTCGTACGTTCCATTTTAAACTCTACAACCAACCTTTTAATTATTGTATATGAAGAGAGAGAGCGAGGCTCATCACTAGTACTCGTACGTTCCATTTTAAACTCTATAACCAACCTTTTAATTATTGTATATGAAGAGACAGAGCGAGGCTCATCACTAGTACTCGTACGTCCCATTTTAAACTCTACAACCAACCTTTTAATTATTGTATATGAAGAGAGAGAGCGAGGCTCATCACTAGTACTCGTACGTCCCATTTTAAACTCTACAACCAACCTTTTAATTATTGTATATGTAGGGACAAGAGTCTTTCAATGTACTATCCATTTCCTCCTTGATTTCTTAGCCGTTAAGTCTTTCAAATGGAAGTATTTAATTACTGCTCGTTTTTCCAAATCCTCCATTTTCGTGAAACGTCTACACTTGTCTCGTTTAAAATGCTGTCATTCAAAATCTAAACAAGCTATTGACCTGTAACTATGGATATAAGCTAGTCTAGAGTTAAATTATATGATGATATCCGTCAAACTGACCCAGTGGCGTCATCTCTATGTGGGGCCCAGGACTTATCAGCCCACCTTTGTGATTCATTTTTGAGTTATGCTGCTCATATATACACAGATATCTTTCGAATTTCTTTTCGAATTTTACGTTGGAAATATTTACAGGTATACGTATATTTCAGAGTCAAATATTGGGACAAATATATTGAAATGCCTAAGCTCTAGGTGAACGGTAACTTGGCACTGGACAAATATTCTCCAGATCTTTGTAAAGTATTTCTGGCACTTTGGAAAACCACAAGATGAAGTCAGCGGTAATCTTGTTTACCATTCAGCTTATGTAACAAATAGCTTTTATTATAAATGTGGCACCTGGAATCTTAGGATGAGACGTAGAATGCAAATTACTAAAGTTCCACAATTTTCAATAGTGGGAATATTGGGAATATCCTAAAATTATTAGTATAAATTATTTTTTCATCTTAATGAGATGCAACGTGTTCACGGTCACGTTCCCTTTTTGTTTCAAAGTACTATACACTTATTAGTTTAAAAGTATACATTCAAACTAAAGGAATGTACTGCAACTGTTTCAAGTTGCATGGAAGACTTCTTTGGGTGTTCATTTTTATAAACTAAATACCTGACATAATTACATTCTCTATCACAAAGGTAGAAAAGGTAACATTAAATCCAAAATATAATACACACATCTCCCGATTCACAAAGAAGCTAACTGGGCCCTTGGGAGTTTTTGAGGAGCACGAGAATTTATGGCGCAATAGTATAGAACAAAAAAGTTTTAGGGGCACGAAAAATGGGATTTCAATACAACGTAATGACTGTATTACAAAATGCGTGTCAAATTCTATTTAAACCACAACAAGAATAGAAAGTAGGCAATACCAAGGAACAAATATACTTTATAATGAGAACGATCGCTGGTACTTATAAGTAAAAATTTGCAAATGGCGTTTAAAGCGTTCAACTACTGCTAAAACATTTTAATTCAAGTTTAATTGAAATCAAGATCCCTATGTAAGTTGCAGGTTTATAACTTCAAGATTATTAATATTTTAAAAGCACATATTATTTTAAATTTTAGTTTCATACCATATTATCTATTAGCTCTATTTTTCTTCTTTTTCATTTGTACCTATAGAACTTTCCTACTTGCAATGCTGTTTAAGTTTTCTATCCCCAGATATTCATCTTTCAGGATAAGAGAAAACCTCCAACGTTAAGTCATATCGGACGATGAATGAAATGATGTTCAAATAAGTACAGGGTACATAGAGCTTAGAGTTACCAGACATTCATCTTTCAGGATAAGAGAAAACCTCCAACGTTAAGTCATATCGGACGATGAATGAAATGATGTTCAAATAAGTACAGGGTACATAGAGCTTAGAGTTACCAGACATTTATCTTTCAGGATAAGAGAAAACCTCCAACGTTAAGTCATATCGGACGATGAATGAAATGATGTTCAAATAAGTACAGGGTACATAGAGCTTAGAGTTACCAGACATTCATCTTTCAGGATAAGAGAAAACCTCCAACGTTAAGTCATATCGGACGATGAATGAAATGATGTTCAAATAAGTACAGGGTACATAGAGCTTAGAGTTACCAGACATTCATCTTTCAGGATAAGAGAAAACCTCCAACGTTAAGTCATATCGGACGATGAATGAAATGATGTTCAAATAAGTACAGGGTACATAGAGCTTAGAGTTATCAAACATTCATCTTTCAGGATAAGAGAAAACCTCCAACGTTAAGTCATATCGGACAATGAAGAAATGATGTTCAAATAAGTACAGGTTACATAGAGCTTAGAGTTACCAGACATTCATCTTTCAGGATAAGAGAAAACCTCCAACGTTAAGTCATATCGGACGATGAATGAAATGATGTTCAAATAAGTACAGGGTACATAGAGCTTAGAGTTACCAGACATTCATCTTTCAGGATAAGAGAAAACCTCCAACGTTAAGTCATATCGGACGATGAATGAAATGATGTTCAAATAAGTACAGGGTACATAGAGCTTAGAGTTACCAGACATTCATCTTTCAGGATAAGAGAAAACCTCCAACGTTAAGTCATATCGGACGATGAATGAAATGATGTTCAAATAAGTACAGGGTCCATAGAGCTTAGAGTTATCAGACATTCATCTTTCAGGATAAGGGAACACCCCGTAAAATACCTTATCCAGGTAACTCACACTTAGAGATTTGAACCCGGGTCTTGTTGAGCGTGAGGCAGACACGCTGAGAGCTCCACGGACTGTCTAAATGTTTTAAAATAAATAAAAGGAATAACTTCCGTCTTTCATTTAAAAATAAAGCTTTGTCTAAAACAAACTCACAAATATGGTTGTACGTTACTGGCGTACACTTTAATAAGCATCTTTTTACTGAAACACTAAGTAAACAACACAAACCTTTGCTGCATCACGTAGACAAAAATTAAGGGGTAACGAGTAGGGAATACCCTTCCCCAGCTGGAGGTGATATCTGTTTTTTGTTGAGTAAAGTTAATATGACGTCACGTGGCGGGAGAATAGCGAATAAGAGGACGACCACCGCCGCCGTATCACTAATATTTGGCCGAAGTTGGAGTGATTCACACAGAACCGGTCGCTACAACATTGACCATTGCTTCCTCAAGCTTCGCATCGTGAGGATGTCACGCTATGTTCTTCTACTGACGTCGGGTGTTCTGGTTCTGCTCAGTTCACTTGGTAAGTGCCTTACTTCCACAGCTTTCACTAATCCCTTATTACAGTCTCTACTTACAGCAGGCACTTTATTATATCAACAAATTCAATACTGGAATTCATGCGTAAAAAACTGTAGCTTTTGATAGTTAAGCAATACAAATAATGCAATAAAATATAATAATTTGTGATCAACTTCACTTATCTTTTTAAAAGAATTACAAATTCTTCCAAAGGACTAGTTTCGCAATATATTTACTGCCGCTCAGCTTTTTCTATGATTACTGCCGTTAGGTAATTAATTGTTAACTGTCTTACTGTCACCTACTGGAAGCAAAACAAATTTATATATATAGACTTAATCGAAGGGTATTTAATAATTCAGTAAAAGGTTTATATATTTTAAAACAAATATTTTCTCCCAAACAATTAAATCTATTCGGACCATTTGACCGATTCAATAATTTAACTTATGGATTTATTTCATGGTTAAATTACCAAAAATAATCTACCTATCTGATTTATCAATTTGTTTATATCTAATATTTCTAAAATATTCCTTCATTCTGGTTTCCAAATTAGGTATGGTCCTTCCAGGGTAAACCTGAGCGTACTCTACAGTTGAATTGGCAAATACCAGATTTTTATCTGATTTTATTTTTAGAAAAATGTAGTAAATATCTTAAATTACATTTATTTTGAGAAACCTAGATTATATCAAATTCTTAAAAAAATTGTACTAACCCAAGGATTGTAAGTATTTTTGTTTAAATTACAATCCTCTTCTTTTTATTTTAAGGGTAGAAGCACTTGATATTTATATTTCTCACTCTTTTCATATAATAAAGTCTTTATTAAAACCATCAATTAAAGCAATATTAAGTGTTTATATTAACTTCATTAACCTATCTCTTGCAGTCTTCCAAGTTCTCGAAATGCTGCTGAACGCCAGTTTCACTTGCAAGCCAATTCGCATTCAAGCACAAGAGCTTTGTAAATCTTATTAACAATTGACTAAATTATGCACATTTTATAAAGTATGTCCAGGAAAAAGAAACTGAACTTAGCAGTGATGGAAGAATAAACGTGAAAAGGAGTTTAGCAGATGAAAAGGGTTTATTATTCCTGGAATTCTTAAATGCAATTACTTTTCTAGTTGCAACAGAGAAAAATGTCCTTTTTAAACAATTTGGCTGAAATTTTATTTTCTCTGTTCTCTTACATCAATATTAGATTAGTCGTTTATTGGATTGATAGAGTCGAAATCAAAAATTCAATGCCATGGCCGGGATTTGAACCACGGATCTACTGGTTTCCATCCAGTGTGATAGAAACCACACGGCTAGTATGAAGAAATGAATAATTTATATCGTTTAGTTTCGACCTTACTAAACTAAGAATTTCGACACAGTCAAATTTTAAAGAATTTTTCTTTAAAATTCTATATGATTTATCTGAAAACACACAAATCTTTATATAACTGTTTTACTGCCCCAGTTATTTTTTTAAATTCATTTTTTAAAGAATATCTATTCTTTTAAGATTTATAATGCTTTAAAAAGTTGTTCGAAAGGGGGAAAAGTCTGATGCTTTCCACTCGCATGGCATGCTCTACTCTTGTCAAATAGTTATTGCTCTATCTACTTCAAGATAAACATTATCTTATTGTAGTTACAAGGGAATACAGTAGACTTTAAGTGATAGTCAAATGTTTTGGTCCTTATGTGATGTATACATGACTTTCTCTACTCTTGTACAAACACTTATTGCTCTATCTACTTCAAGATAAACATTATCTTATTGTAGTTACAAGGGAATACACTAGACTTTAAGTGATAGTCAAATGTTTAGGTCGTTATGTGATGTATACATGACTTTCTCTACTCTTGTACAAACACTTATTGCTCTATCTACTTCAAGATAAACATTATCTTATTGTAGTTACAAGGGAATACACTAGACTTTAAGTGATAGTCAAATGTTTAGGTCGTTATGTGATGTATACATGACTTTCTCTACTCTTGTACAAACACTTATTGCTCTATCTACTTCAAGATAAACATTATCTTATTGTAGTTACAAGGGAATACAGTAGACTTTATGTGATAGTCAAATGTTTTAAACAGCTTGTCGTTATGTGATGTATACATGACTTTCTCTACTCTTGTACAAACACTTATTGCTCTATCTACTTCAAGATAAACATTATCTTATTGTAGTTACAAGGGAATACAGTAGACTTTATGTGATAGTCAAATGTTTTAAACAGCTTGTCGTTATGTGATGTATACATGACTTTCTCTACTCTTGTACAAACACTTATTGCTCTATCTACTTCAAGATAAACATTATCTTATTGTAGTTACAAGGGAATACAGTAGACTTTAAGTGATAGTCAAATGTTTTGGTCGTTATGTGATGTATACATGACTTTCTCTACTCTTGTACAAACACTTATTGCTCTATCTACTTCAATAGAAACACTATCTTATTGTAGTTACAAGGGAATACAGTAGACTTTAAGTGATAGTCAAATGTTTTAAACAGCTGGTCGTTATGTGATGCTTTTGATATTCCATTTTCTTTGTATGTCCAAGAAATGAAAATACGGAATGGAAATGTCAATTTTTGCGAGATTTCTACTCAAACAAAACAAAAGTATTGTTTGGTCCTGTTTGATGCAGGAAATATAAATGTGCCATCTGCAGCATTCTCCGAATTAACTGAATGATTCTGACACCACTGTACACAAATAAATATATATTGTCTCTTTATAACTTTGTATATAGATATAAATGCAGATATAGAAAGTAACGAACTGACCAGCACAATTTTCTGGGGGAATAGTTCTGTTAAAACTGAAGACCTGTTTTTGATAGGCCTGCTTTCCTGGATTACAAACAACGAAGCAATTTCGCAATTATGTTTTATTTGCTACTGTATGTTAGTGCTTGTGTAAACAACTAAGTGTATATTTTAAAACAGTTCACCTTAAATAATCTCTCGTAATAATAGATTTAAGAATTAATATAGATATCACGGAAAATTTGTGAATCCTAAGTATTTGTAGGAACAGCATAGCTCAAAAAAAATCTTTAGATATTTTTTGCTATTGATTTGAATGTTAAAATTATTAGTATTGCAACAATTCTTTTGTACGTGAATTTGATTAATTTAGGTTTCGTAGAACTCATAATAACCCTCCATCGTATGCACCAGACTTCAATGTCTTCACAGATAGTATAAAGTTTTCGGGCTGTTGATATTGCTCAGAATTGAAATATGTCAGCACAATGTGTTGTCTTATAACAACGGTCCAACAACACTTCTCTGAGGGACATCGTATTCTGACTATGCATATTCACATTTCACAGAAAAAGATTGGCATAATGGCCTATTATATTAAAATAACACTTGAAATACTAGCTGCAGAATAATTAAATCTTACTTCTGAATTTCTTTTGGCTTCGCTTTACTTCCATGAATAGTATTAAGTGTAGCGCTTTGAGTCATGATAGCGATGTTTTCAGTTGTGCCTTGGGGGGTGCTTCTGCTGGCGCTAACCTTAGCTAAGGATTCCCTCAGAGATAAGGTTTATATACCGCTCTGTGGTTTGCGAGTTTCCTCATACGTTATGACATGCTTTCAGCCGGATGTAGAGTGGTTCCAAACATGCAAGGTTGTCAGCCAACGGTGATCACCGCGGAAGGGGAATGTCCAACCATCGTATCGCGGCAAGAATGGAATGCCAAACCTCCAACACAGAGAGTTTTGATCGAGGACCTTCCAATGCCTTACGTCGTCATTCACCACACCTACCTGCCAGGCTTCTGCAGTACAGACGAAAAGTGCAGGGCGTCCATGCTTAGCATGCAACGATATCATCAAGACACCCAGAAGTGGTTCGACATTGGCTACAAGTAAGTGTTTACACAATGTAATACTCGTTAAAATATGTGAAATATAAAGTATCCAACACATACTTGTAAATATATACATTAATAATAAAAAAATAGCCCTCTAAGTAATGCTTTAATATTAACGATGGATAAAATTTCACTTTTAACCACTGTATGAGAACTGCAATCACTAGGCCAACATTTCAAGTATATTTGTCTAGCACATATGCCTCCTCTTCTTTCAGTAGAGTTCTATTAAAATTATTTTTCTTAGTATGAATCAATTGCCGTCAGTTGTTATTCAAACTATACCAACAATTAAAACAAATGACTAGCCAACATCGACTTTCTCATATTAGGTATTAGCCAGATGGCCTTGGTTTAAATAGCTCTATGCTCCAGAAAGCAAAATTACAAATAATTTTCCTACTTTATTATAGTTTAATTAAAACGTACTAAGCCTTTTTAATGATTAAGTTATGTGTTGGATTAAATATTGTAAGGTACAAGTCTTATTTATAGACTCGCGGAAATTAACAAACCTTCCACTCGTGTGTCAAATACGTCTTGGTTAACTACTACTGTAAATAACTATTGGCATTAACATTTCCCGCAATATTGTTTATTTTTTGTTCCATTTATACCTCGCCTTTAGCTGCTATGGTCATATCGGTGGCCGTTCTCCTTTGGAACATATCGAAGGTGTTAACTCGTATTCGTTGGGTTTTAATCATTAGATCACGTACACATTTACATCCCGCCTTTAACTACAATAGTCATATCGGCGGCCGTTCTCCTTTGGAACATATCGAAGGTGTTAACTCGTATTCGTTGGGTTTTAATCATTAGATCACGTACACATTTATACCACGCCTTTAACTGCAATGGTCATATCGGCGGCCGTTCTCCTTTGGAACATATCGAAGGTGTTAACTCGTATTCGTTGGGTTTTAATCATTAGATCACGTACACATTTACATCCCGCCTTTAACTACAATAGTCATATCGGCGGCCGTTCTCCTTTGGAACATATCGAAGGTGTTAACTCGTATTCGTTGGGTTTTAATCATTAGATCACGGACATATTTATACCCCGCCTTTAACTACAATGGTCATATCGGCGGCCGTTCTCCTTTGGAACATATCGAAGGTGTTAACTCGTATTCGTTGGGTTTTAATCATTAAATCACGTACACATTTATACCCCGCCTTTAACTGCAATGGTCATATCGGCGGCCGATCTCCTTTGGAACATATCGAAGGTGTTAACTCGTATTCGTTGGGTTTTAATCATTAGATCACGTACACATTTATACCCCGCCTTTAACTGCAATGGTCATATCGGCGGCCGATCTCCTTTGGAACATATCGAAGGTGTTAACTCGTATTCGTTGGGTTTTAATCATTAGATCACGTACACATTTATACCCCGCCTTTAACTGCAATGGTCATATCGGCGACCGTTCTCCTTTGGAACATATCGAAGGTGTTAACTCGTATTCGTTGGGTTTTAATCATTAGATCACGTACACATTTATACCCCGCCTTTAACTGCAATGGTCATATCGGCGGCCGATCTCCTTTGGAACATATCGAAGGTATTAACTCGTAATCGTTGGGTTTTAATCATTGGATCACGTACACATTTATACGCCGCCTTTAACTGCAATGGTCATATCGGTGGCCGTTCTCCTTTGGAACATATCGAAGGTGTTAACTCGTATTCGTTGGGTTTTAATCATTAGACCTTGTACACATTTATACCCCGCCTTTAACTGCAATGGTCATATCGGCGGCCGTTCTCCTTTGGAACATATCGAAGGTATTAACTCGTAATCGTTGGGTTTTAATCATTGGATCACGTACACATTTATACGCCGCCTTTAACTACAATGGTCATATCGGCGGCCGTTCTCCTTTGGAACATATCGAAGGTGTTAACTCGTATTCGTTGGGTTTTAATCATTAGACCATGTACACATTTATACCCCGCCTTTAACTGCAATGGTCATATCGGCGGCCGTTCTCCTTTGGAATATATCGAAGGTGTTAACTCGTATTCGTTGGGTTTTAATCATTAGATCACGTACACATCTATACCCCGCCTTTAACTGCAATGGTCATATCGGCGGCCGTTCTCCTTTGGAACATATCGAAGGTGTTAACTCGTATTCGTTGGGTTTTAATCATTAGACCATGTACACATTTATACCCCGCCTTTAACTGCAATGGTCATATCGGCGGCCGTTCTCCTTTGGAACATATCGAAGGTGTTAACTCGTATTCGTTGGGTTTTAATCATTAGATCATGTACACATTTATACCCCGCCTTTAACTGCAATGGTCATATCGGCGGTCGTTCTCCTTTGGAACATATCGAAGGTGTTAACTCGTATTCGTTGGGTTTTAATCATTAGATCACGTACACATTTATACCCCACCTTTAACTACAATGGTCATATCGGCGGTCGTTCTCCTTTGGAACATATCGAAGGTGTTAACTCGTATTCGTTGGATTTTAATCATTAGATCACAAACATATTCGCACTCTCATTCATATTTCCAGACTCTGGGTAAGATGAATTATCTTGGTCGGAGAAAAATCCACATCCCCAGCCTGAATCGAACCCGGGACCTCTAGCACGGTAGGTTCTACCGACAGAGCTAAGGGGGTCAGCAATATTCTTTATTATTTGTTTCCAAACTTGGTATTTTCTAGTGCAAAGAGACACACGATTTCAAAGCCATCATTGCTACCAGTTCTTTATAACATAACCCTACACAATTCCCCTTTATTTACAACAAACTGTCTAATAAAATTATTTCACCAAGCATTGATCTTTATCACCATAAAACAGAGAGAAAAACTAAACTTTCGTATGAACAGTTAATAAAAGAGAAAGCACAAACGTTTTCCTCCGTGGTAAACTCCACAGGCAGATTTCACATCAGCAAAACATATAATCTTGTTTTTCTGTTCCGGTGTCAAGGTCGATATTGCCATTAATGTCACTACGCCATACAAGTGGCTAGCTTTCGCGCGTAATCGGAAATTCTAATTGATATGTAAGTGTTCTTTCACACAGGCTGGGTGCAGGCCAAGGTTCGAACTACACTAACAATTGCAGCTGCAGTGTTCAATGCCAAGCACCTGAGAAATTGCTCAAAAATGCCAAAAATTAAACAATTTAATCCATCTAAAACTCAAAAACAAAAATTCGGTAAAAAGCATATTTGATGTTTAAGTTCAGCATCTTCCAAAAATGCAATAAGAAGACTTTACATGTCCGCCTCTATAGCGTGGTGGTAGCGTGACCGCCGCATGTTCAACAGGTACCGAGTTCGAATATCGGTCAGTGTGAGTTTCTCTAAAAGATTTTTCCCATGTTTTCCCTTATCGTAAAACACGTGTTCGTAAGTATAGTTTCTACATACAAGAGTAGAGAAAGTCATGTGAGTGACACATCAGCTTTTTTCTTTCTTTTGGTGTTCTAAAACTACCAATTAATTCACTTACTTGCTTATTACGTACAGTCAACTGTAAATTTGTACACAGCAAGTAGAGAAGGTATCCCGTTTCAGCCGAAACGTACTGTGACTTTGTGGACTCGTAGAATTAAAAGTCCAAGTTGCAGAAATTCCAAATTTTCTTTATTTCCGTAGAAAAACACTTGGTACACTTGTAGATTACCGCATTACGTCACACACACACAATTACAATCTACCAAGGTCGTTGACCACAAGCAAAAGCGCTCAGATTCATCACACACCAGCTCCAATTACAACTGTCGTTACGGCACTGTTTACAACTGTTTACGACTGTCTTTACAACTACTACTGATATCACGAGATATTTCTGGAATATTCTGTAACGAACAAGAAATCGACTGTTCTCTGTCAATCAAGATACCACTAGAATGTTCCATTAACCTCACTTTATCTGTATTGGCATGCCTTTTATCTCCGCGCTATGTCTATCTGTTTAGACAAGCTGTTTATCTCCGTGATACACTATCCGTCCGTTATCTATCTGCACCGAACCTTTTGTGCGCGTCGCTGCGACGTTATATAGTTACATTTCATAACACATTTTTTAATCTCTGAATAATACGAAATCATTTTTATAAAAACGTCCATCTGTGTGACTATAAACAACAAAACTCAAAAACGAAAAGTAGTTAACATACAAACTTACTATTCAAGTTTAAGAGACTCAAAAATTTATGTCAAATATGTATTTTTTAAACTTAACCAATTTCCTAGATATTTCCCGTTATTGGTTTCGATGTTTGCATTGTTACACTTTTCTGAAATAGAGATTTACATGAAGGATGTGTCGTTTGATTGCAGCTTCTGTATTGGAGGAACTGGCAAGGTGTACGAAGGTCGAGGCTGGGATGTCGTAGGAGCCCATGCACCACGTTACAATAACAGAAGCACGGGCATCTGCTTCATCGGCGACTATCAAAGTAAGTGAAACTATTTGCACAACCACTGTCCCTGCAACACTCACTCGCTTCTGCATGAGACAGTTTTTGTATGGTTTAATCACATTATAACTTCTAATTGTTACCTGCTGCTTTCTGTAGACCTTCCCCATTGTTATATTATTATTATTATTATTATTATTATTATTATTATTATTATTATTATTATTATTATTATTATTCGTGTGCGGACCTAATCCAAAGCGGCTGTCGATCTCACGCCGACGTTCCGCAGCAGTACTGTATGTTCATTCAACCAATACTGGGAGGTGATCATGTGCATGCCTCTGTACCGTAGGTTAGCCTGTTAGCCTAACATTCAAGAGGTCCGGAGTTCAAATCTCGGTCAAGGCAAGTTATCTGGATAAGGGCTTTTATCTGGGTTTTCTCTTATCCTGAAATATCCTATCTGAGCATCATTCCATTCCTCGTCCGATAAGACTTAATGTTGGAGGACGTAAATTTACAAAAAAATGTTTAAGGACTGGTTTTATCAAATGCAGCTTGAAAATTAATAAATACACTAATTGTTGGATTTTCTAAAAATTTTGAGTGTTGACCTGATTTTCTACATATAAAATAACAGGTTAATAAAATGCATGTTTTGTTTGCAGCGACACTGCCAACACCGGAAATGCTGGAGGCAGCACACTCTCTCATCAGATGTGGGGTAGCCCGTGGTTCTATTTCGCCAGACTATACTCTGTTGGGACATCGCCAAGTGAGGAACACAGCATGTCCTGGTGATGAGCTCTTCGCCCAGATACAAACCTGGCCTCACTGGCAAAACATTACAGACATTCCACAATAACTGATCTGTTTCCCTCTTGCCAAAGTTACCAGATACCAAATATAGTCAGTATTCTTAATTTATTGCAAACGAGGCTGGAGATTGCTTTCTTCCACAAGTTGGGTCCCCGAGTTTTAGAGTTCAGATGTCAGGTCTTTTTACTGCGTCGTAACAAAGTTATAGCCCAGTTTTCATTTCTCTTTTTTAAGTCCAAACTGCTATATGGATTCTGAATGACAATTCTTATGTTTCATAAATCAACATAAACTTTCTAAACTTATTTAATATTATGAACTTCCAGGAAACTCTGGATGATGTGACCGTCTTTGTGTTCTTATGAGGGGCAAATTTAAGGGGGGGGGGGTGTGGAGGGCAGAAACCTCTATATTTTCCCTGTAATTTCTGCTTTCATGCTACAGCAGCAATAAGAAAACATATTCACAAACATTTAACAAAAATAAGATATTTCCTCAGAATACAATTGCTTAACTTTTCAAAGTATAATTTTTAAAACTCTCTGACAAAATCTCTCACTGTTTCTGTTCTTTAAGATAATCATTTTTCCGGTTTTCGACGCTTCTGTACAAATGCGTTTTTTCACACTAAGAACAAAGTATGTACTTAAGAAGCACGACTTCTAGATTGCTTTGCTGTCAGTTCATCAGATAAACCTAGTTGATTAGCTACAGTTCCAATAAGAGTTCATATGTTTGTACTTTCAAATTCTTCCTAACATTTCAAATTAAAAAGCATAAAAAATACCTATATTTTATAAAATTCACCTTGTAGGAATCAATTTATGAAAGCCACACACAAACTAAAGATTTCTGACATAAAAAGTACACTTATTTAAATTAATAGCCCTTGAAAATTGTGTGTAGATATCAGTGTATTGCGGCTGTATTTAATGCGCAAGCTTTACAAATGTTATGCAGATTGGCAACGTTCGCCCTCCCCTCGCCAACTAAAGTTCCATATACGCTCCCTGATTAACATTTAGTGCAGTTACTGTCGCCTGAAAACATACATAACATCACTTAATTGCGATGTATAAATTCCGTCCGCTATTGAAAAGTAGTTTCGTAATTACTATGTAAAAGTTCGGTGCCCATGTGTTTTTAACTGATAAAACAATTGCATTGTGTAAGGTTGGTAACTCTCGCTCCAAGGCCATGGTGATTTAATCATCATATTCGTTGTGGAAAACAAGTTATAATTTCGGAACAGAAAAATCTTTGGAATTAATTTATCTAGGCCTCCAAAATAGGAAATAGACATGTTTCAGAAGATATTAGAAGAAGGAGAATATTTCAAAGTGTACGTATATGTACATAGCGAGACAAAACTTACAGAAAGCAATTAGCTGTTACGTGTAAAGCAAGATCGCAAAGTTTGAAATAATCCAACAAATCCGTATAATGTGCAATCAAGAACAGTTTGGGACGAAAACACTGAACTGCAAGCTTCTAAGAGTACCACATTTTTTGAGTTTAAAGTATTGAAGAATAAGAATATTACATTGGAAGTAATAAACTTATAGAAAACCAAAAACATTTATAACAAAGAAAACAAGATGAATCTTATAATTTGTTCATCAGGCGAATAAAGTAGACACAAATAACGGTTTGCATCACTCCACTTAGGTTCGCAATGACGACAAAGTTATGGCTCACTACCTTTAATAAACTTTTTTCACCGTTAAAAGGACATATTTATTCGATATAAATATGAACAACATACAGCACAATAGTCACGTAAATGAATTGCTATTTACGTCATCTGCAACCTTCTAATGAGCTGTAAATTGTTCCCTTCTTGTCGGGAGTTCTAACCTCACTTTACGTACGCTGTAAATACTTTAAACTGACACACCATTAAACTCTGGATGTTAATTTCGCCACTTCATGATAGCAAGTTCTGGATATTTTTTGATAAACGATTCAATATTATTGCATTTTCATCACTTCGTTAACTTCAACTAGCTCTTCGTAACTTCACTGGCTCATTCCGTTACTGTTTTGTTTTCTCCTTGTTGCCTCCTCTCCCAGTTACGACATGTAAGTTAGGTTGGTTACAAATCAACTTAGTGCACAGTTTTATAAATGAACTATGATTAATGGATTAGTATTCAGTAATATGCAATTTACAGGAAATGAAATGAGTTTCTAAACCTTACTTGTACTACTATCTTGAGGGACTATTTAGAAGACGAAAGCGTCAGACAAACCGGGAAAAAGGAGCGATGCGTTCAAAACAACCGAGGTTTTGTTCATGTCTTCTTTGACCTTCTGATATACATAGTGTAAAAAAGATATAATACAAAGATACATAAGTACATCTAAAAAGATAAAACAAGTGAAAAAGAAATATTATCCATGATGGGTATAAAGGAATAACCATAAAACTGATGAATGTTTAATATAATTTGATAGATAGTGATTAATCGAACAAAAATAGTGTAATGCATAGATTAATTAAACAGTGTTGTATCTAGATGTTGAGTATCTCAGGACATCAAGGAGGAGTAGGCATAAGGACAGCAATGTGTCTCTGCTTGACCTACGATGCCTCCAACAAAACGCAAAGTATTTGAGTATTTCTCAAACATAAGTGAACAAATAACTGCTGTAATCAGCACTTTGGTTCACCAATCGAGGTGAACTGTAAGAAACTCGTGGCGCATAATACTTAACTCTTACGTACCTGACAAATCAGTCTGAATTAAATATTCAGGTTTATTCATCCAAATTGTTTTTGTTTTATTAGTTTGATTTCCATGCATTTCTCAAAGGACCCAGCCATAATTTCACTACGACAGATGCAGACACACTTACTTGTACCTATATAGTTGTAATGTGTGCCATAAGATGAACTTAGATTGTGTATCTAGTTATTTATTTATAAGTTATACAAACCAACCCTTAACCCTCAACAATCAATAAACAAACCAGGGTCATACTGAAAGTGGTAACCACAATTCAACTTTATTTTTTTAGCCAAACCAAGTACTATAGACATCTCCACAGACACGTTCAAGTCCGAGGTGAATTTTAAAAGTATATTTTACCTGTTTAACAATAAATTCAATGACACTACACTGTCAAAACCAAACATTGATGTAAGCCATCTTCGAAATATTGCCTGTAATAGTAGCTATGATGTCACAATGTAGTAACAACTCCGCAGTCATTTTTATTACCTTGTTGGAGTTTAACAATGAATTGCTTCCAACTTACAGTATGACCCTCTACATTACAATATAAGGTTAATAAGTATTATTTGTCATTAAATATGTAAATTTCTTCACAAATGTATATT
Source organism: Mantis religiosa (assembly GCA_030765055.1). NCBI lineage: Eukaryota > Metazoa > Arthropoda > Insecta > Mantodea > Mantidae > Mantis > Mantis religiosa. The sequence goes on along the minus strand of CM060953.1, from coordinate 8,961,926 downwards.
GCGCAGTATTCCTGGCACGATAGTGTTTTAAATAACATTTATTTAAGGCAACCCACCTGTGAAATTGCATAAAAATATAAAGATAATAGTACGCGTTGCCAAGAATCTAGGATAAGGGTCAAGGTTACAAGTGTGTTATTAATGTTAATTAAGACTGTCTTTTGCATACAATTTTACATACATATATGTCAGTGGTACTAGGTTGGGAACCCTGAATGATGGCAGTCGTTTCCTGTAACGACGATAAACATACTATCGTGCAAAACAATCAAGCATCATGTCTAATTGTACCTGAGAATAACCGAGCATCAGTTTCTAACTTAAGATACTTAACGCATTCCATATTCCTGCTATGAGACAATATACAAGTGTCATATGACTTCTAAGTAGTAAGTAAAGTCGTGTTATTTATATAATGTGTTGTAAAATATGTAACTGTTTAGTGAATAAACCTTACACATAACAGCAACAATTTGTTCTTATTTTCAAGAGTAAAGCTTCCTTATCAAAACCATACTATACGTAACAAAAATGTGATCCTAACTTCCTTGACCAAATATTATTTTGCTGATCACAGCTTTGTATTTTATATTTATTTGTTCAAAATTTGTGTTACAACCCATTTTGACTATCAGGTACACCACGGGGACTTAAAGAAATGTGAGATATTGTGATGATTATATTTTGTACATTTATGAAAGGAATAAATTTGTAAAAATTATATATTCAGAAGATGTAGGAATAACATCGATACACGTGTTACTTGCAAGCCATGTCGATGCCTTGCTGACTTAAGCTGACAAAGCTTTGGCTCAATTGCTGCTTCGGCAGAGATTTAATATTTAAACCCCCAGAATTTGGCCCAAGCGGGAATACTCACGCACGTGCTAGACGAATCTGCGTCGGTCACATCTACGATCTTCGACAATGGAACTTCTGACGCCAGGAACCTCCGCCAAGTTAAAGCTCACAGCTGTCCTTTTCTTAGCTATCTTGCTGTATGTATGTATTTATTTATTTATTTATTCACTGCAATTGGGTACTACCCGGTGGCAGAGTTAAGAATACAGATCAAATTACAAATACTAGATTTACCACAATAAACAATACAAACATATTATTTTACTTTAGTCACTTAAAACATATCTAATTACTTCTCTATTTACATATTATATACCATTATAATTCAAAAGTTAAACTATAACCATCTACATTTTTTCTAAATTTCTTCATCGACAGGGGACAGCCCTGAAAGACTGCTACAGGCAATTCATTCCATTCTTCAATGGTTCTATTAACAAAAGAAAATTTTCCTACGTCGGTTCTGTATCTTCTACCCTTAATTTTATACCTATGATCGTTTCGTACATAATAATCCGGATTATCTAACCTTACACTAACGTCCACCCATGCCTTTACACCAGCATTAGCTTTGAATAATGCTACCAACCTATGTTTTTTACGCCTAATTCTTAATTCCTCCCATTTAGTCTCATCTCCTTTTATAGGCCCAAAATACTTGCCTCTTTTTATGAATTTTATTGCCCTCTTCTGTATTTTTTCTAATGGATCGACTTGGTTAGCTCTATACGGGTCCCAGCATGCTACTCCATATTCCATAACCGGCCGCACTAAGGCCTTGTATGCAATTTCCCTGGACCTAGCGCTCCCCTTTTTCAATATTCTCATTACGAAATGTAATGCCTTCCACGCATTCCTAGATGTGGAATTTACTTGTTCGTCCCATCCAGCATTACTAGCCAGGTACACTGCCAAGTATTTGCAGCTGTCCACCTGTGGAATTTGCACCCCTCCCATGTGATAGTTAACAATAATTTTGCCCTTAGTTCTACTAAAAACAATGGACTTACTTTTCTTGGCATTAATTGACATTTTGTTAGCCGCAGCCCAATTACAGATTTCATTTAAATCATCCTGAAGAGCGGTTTCATGCACTGTATTCCGAATTTTATTATAAATGATACAATCGTCTGCAAACAACCTTATCTGGCAGTTAATATTAACAGCAATGTCATTAACAAAAACGAGAAACAGTAAAGGTCCTAGTACTGAGCCTTGCGGCACACCCGAACTTACGGTTCCACTATCGGATAGCTCTTTACCTACTTAAACTTTTTGCGTTCTCCCTTTCAAAAAATGTTTAACCCATAATACTACGCGTTTGTCAATTCCTGTATTAGCCAGCTTACAAATAAGTAAACTATGTGGCACTACATCAAAAGCTTTAGAAAAGCCAATTACCACTGCATCAGTTCTTCCCCCTGCATCTACCTCATCTGCCAAATCTTGAAATAATGAAGTAATTTGACTTTCGCACGAATACCCAGGTCTAAATCCATGTTGCGCTTCATTAAACCACTTTTTATTTTCTAACTCCTCTCGTATATATTCTGCAATTAAATGCTCCATTAATTTACATACTACTGAAGTTAGACTAACTGGCCGATATTTATTTATTTCTGTTTTATTACCCCCTTTATAAATCGGAACTATAATAGCTGTTTTCCAGCCTTCCGGTAAGGCACAGTTGTTAATTGACATGTTGAACAAGAGCATAAGATAGGGAATCATGGCTTCACCCCCAAGCTTTAATATTTCAATAGGTATATTGTCTGGTCCCCTTGATTTTCGGTTTTGCAGCATCTTAATCTTTTTGCGTAATTTGGGCGCCATTATTTGAAAAATCGTTTCTCCACTCTCCCCAATTTCCTGTTCGGAACTTTCGTCGGATTTAAGATGTAGCTCATTAACTTTTAAATTGTATAGAATAAACCCCCTACAAGCCAGAAATACAAGTCACAATTTTAAGATACGTAAATCCTTCATTTTAAACTATACCTTCTTAAGGAATACCTCCTACCTGAGCTACCCCCCCCCACCCTCTTAGTGACGTTCACTGTGTTAAGTGGAACTCAATGTTACCTCAGATATTAGGACAAAGCATCAACGTTCCATCTGCTGGAGCTGCTACGTGAACGTTACATCTGGTGGGATGTTATTCCTACATCTTCCGAATATATAATGTTTACAAATTTACTCCCTTTATAAATGTACAAAATATTATCGTCACAATATTAAGACAAAGTTTATATTATTTTATGGAGCGGAGGAAGCAGGACATCTCTTTTGTGTTCATGCGGAGCTTCAGAACCAGTGGCTGGTCTTTCTCTTGCGAACCTAGAGCAGGGCCATCTCTCGACAGTTGCATTTTGGGGACATCGTTTTGTTAATTTTAGACAGGTAGAATCTAAAGTAGCTTTGGCTGGTTAGAAATTGAGTGAGAATGTGGTTTGGCCAAAGGAATATGGATATTATTTAACATATGCTTAGGAGTTCGTGTAAAGTACATTCCAAAGTTTGATGTAATAGTCTGAGTAACTGCTTGCCCTGGACAGTGGAATTGCATTATAGTCGATCGAGAATTTGTATCTGGCTGCAATCTTGGCTAACAAGTGTGCTCTCTCGTTGCCGCGTGGCCTTTGACCCAGTAAAGAGTCACCGATGTAGAGTTTATTATAGCTCTTATTTCCAGAACCATTGTTAGCAACTGAATAAAGAACAGCTTTGCAATCTACATGAATGGCGTAGAATATGGAGTTTAATCCGGTTTGTTGCCAAGAGGATTGCGCACAGTTAAACGTTGAAACACTGAGCAACCTTGCCGTAATCTTTTGACACTAGTGGAAAATCTCACTGGTTCCCTTCTCTGCGATCACAGCGACTTGCTTATCTGTTTTAGAACCATCAGTGAAGAGTCGCAGATCCGCACATCCCAAAGCTACAAGGGTATCAACCTGTCTACATTTATATTGTGATCTTTGGGATGAAACCTTCTTTCCCTGGAGGGTGTTTCCATCAACCTGTCTACATTTATATTGTGATCTTTAGGATGAAACCTTCTTTCCCTGGAGGGTGTTTCCATCAACCTGTCTACATTTATATTGTGATCTTTGGGATGAAACCTTCTTTCCCTGGAGGGTGTTTCCATCAACCTGTCTACATTTACATTGCGATCTTTGGGATGAAACCTTCTTTCCCTGGAGGGTGTTTCCATCAACCTGTCTACATTTATATTGTGATCTTTGGGATGAAACCTTCTTTCCCTGGAGGGTGTTTCCATCAACCTGTCTACATTTATATTGCGATCTTTGGGATGAAACCTTCTTTCCCTGGAGGGTGTTTCCATCAACCTGTCTACATTTACATTGCGATCTTTGGGATGAAACCTTCTTTCCCTGGAGGGTGTTTCCATCAACCTGTCTACATTTATATTGTGATCTTTGGGATGAAACCTTCTTTCCCTGGAGGGTGTTTCCATCAACCTGTCTACATTTATATTGCGATCTTTGGGATGAAACCTTCTTTCCCTGGAGGGTGTTTCCATCAACCTGTCTACATTTATATTGCGATCTTTGGGATGAAACCTTCTTTCCCTGGAGGGTGTTTCCATCAACCTGTCTACATTTATATTGGGATCTTTGGGATGAAACCTTCTTTCCCTGGAGGGTGTTTCCATCAACCTGTCTACATTTATATTCCGATCTTTGGGATGAAACCTTCTTTCCCTGGAGGGTGTTTCCATCAACCTGTCTACATTTATATTGTGATCTTTGGGATGAAACCTTCTTTCCCTGGAGGGTGTTTCCATCAACCTGTCTACATTTACATTGCGATCTTTGGGATGAAACCTTCTTTCCCTGGAGGGTGTTTCCATCAACCTGTCTACATTTATATTGTGATCTTTGGGATGAAACCTTCTTTCCCTGGAGGGTGTTTCCATCAACCTGTCTACATTTACATTGCGATCTTTGGGATGAAACCTTCTTTCCCTGGAGGGTGTTTCCATCAACCTGTCTACATTTATATTGTGATCTTTCGGATGAAACCTTCTTTCCCTGGAGGGTGTTTCCATCAACCTGTCTACATTGATATTGTGATCTTTGGGATGAAACCTTCTTTCCCTGGAGGGTGTTTCCATCAACCTGTCTACATTTATATTGTGATCTTTCGGATGAAACCTTCTTTCCCTGGAGGGTGTTTCCATCAACCTGTCTACATTGATATTGTGATCTTTGGGATGAAACCTTCTTTCCCTGGAGGGTGTTTCCATCAACCTGTCTACATTTATATTGTGATCTTTGGGATGAAACCTTCTTTCCCTGGAGGGTGTTTCCATCAACCTGTCTACATTTATATTGTGATCTTTAGGATGAAACCTTCTTTCCCTGGAGGGTGTTTCCATCAACCTGTCTACATTTATATTGTGATCTTTGGGATGAAACCTTCTTTCCCTGGAGGGTGTTTCCATCAACCTGTCTACATTTACATTGCGATCTTTAGGATGAAACCTTCTTTCCCTGGAGGGTGTTTCCATCAACCTGTCTACATTTATATTGTGATCTTTGGGATGAAACCTTCTTTCCCTGGAGGGTGTTTCCATCAACCTGTCTACATTTATATTGCGATCTTTGGGATGAAACCTTCTTTCCCTGGAGGGTGTTTCCATCAACCTGTCTACATTTACATTGCGATCTTTGGGATGAAACCTTCTTTCCCTGGAGGGTGTTTCCATCAACCTGTCTACATTTATATTGTGATCTTTGGGATGAAACCTTCTTTCCCTGGAGGGTGTTTCCATCAACCTGTCTACATTTATATTGCGATCTTTGGGATGAAACCTTCTTTCCCTGGAGGGTGTTTCCATCAACCTGTCTACATTTATATTGCGATCTTTGGGATGAAACCTTCTTTCCCTGGAGGGTGTTTCCATCAACCTGTCTACATTTATATTGGGATCTTTGGGATGAAACCTTCTTTCCCTGGAGGGTGTTTCCATCAACCTGTCTACATTTATATTCCGATCTTTGGGATGAAACCTTCTTTCCCTGGAGGGTGTTTCCATCAACCTGTCTACATTTATATTGTGATCTTTGGGATGAAACCTTCTTTCCCTGGAGGGTGTTTCCATCAACCTGTCTACATTTACATTGCGATCTTTGGGATGAAACCTTCTTTCCCTGGAGGGTGTTTCCATCAACCTGTCTACATTTATATTGTGATCTTTGGGATGAAACCTTCTTTCCCTGGAGGGTGTTTCCATCAACCTGTCTACATTTACATTGCGATCTTTGGGATGAAACCTTCTTTCCCTGGAGGGTGTTTCCATCAACCTGTCTACATTTATATTGTGATCTTTCGGATGAAACCTTCTTTCCCTGGAGGGTGTTTCCATCAACCTGTCTACATTGATATTGTGATCTTTGGGATGAAACCTTCTTTCCCTGGAGGGTGTTTCCATCAACCTGTCTACATTTATATTGTGATCTTTGGGATGAAACCTTCTTTTCCTGGAGGGTGTTTCCATCAACCTGTCTACATTTATATTGTGATCTTTGGGATGAAACCTTCTTTCCCTGGAGGGTGTTTCCATCAACCTGTCTACATGTATATTGTGATCTTTGGGATGAAACCTTCTTTCCCTGGAGGGTGTTTCCATCAACCTGTCTACATGTATATTGTGATCTTTGGGATGAAACCTTCTTTCCCTGGAGGGTGTTTCCATCAACCTGTCTACATTTATATTGCGATCTTTGGGATGAAACCTTCTTTCCCTGGAGGGTGTTTCCATCAACCTGTCTACATTTATATTGTGATCTTTGGGATGAAACCTTCTTTCCCTGGAGGGTGTTTCCATCAACCTGTCTACATTTATATTGTGATCTTTGGGATGAAACCTTCTTTCCCTGGAGGGTGTTTCCATCAACCTGTCTACATTTACATTGCGATCTTTGGGATGAAACCTTCTTTCCCTGGAGGGTGTTTCCATCAACCTGTCTACATTTATATTGTGATCTTTGGGATGAAACCTTCTTTCCCTGGAGGGTGTTTCCATCAACCTGTCTACATTTATATTGCGATCTTTGGGATGAAACCTTCTTTCCCTGGAGGGTGTTTCCATCAACCTGTCTACATTTATATTGCGATCTTTGGGATGAAACCTTCTTTCCCTGGAGGGTGTTTCCATCAACCTGTCTACATTTATATTGTGATCTTTGGGATGAAACCTTCTTTCCCTGGAGGGTGTTTCCATCAACCTGTCTACATTTATATTGCGATCTTTGCGATGAAACCTTCTTTCCCTGGAGGGTGTTTCCATCAACCTGTCTACATTTATATTGTGATCTTTGGGATGAAACCTTCTTTCCCTGGAGGGTGTTTCCATCAACCTGTCTACATTTATATTGCGATCTTTGGGATGAAACCTTCTTTCCCTGGAGGGTGTTTCCATCAACCTGTCTACATTTATATTGTGATCTTTGGGATGAAACCTTCTTTCCCTGGAGGGTGTTTCCATCAACCTGTCTACATTTATATTGTGATCTTTGGGATGAAACCTTCTTTCCCTGGAGGGTGTTTCCATCAACCTGTCTACATTTATATTGCGATCTTTGGGATGAAACCTTCTTTCCCTGGAGGGTGTTTCCATCAACCTGTCTACATTTATATTGCGATCTTTGGATTGAAACCTTCTTTCCCTGGAGGGTGTTTCCATCAACCTGTCTACATTTATATTGCGATCTTTGGGATGAAACCTTCTTTCCCTGGAGGGTGTTTCCATCAACCTGTCTACATTTATATTGGGATCTTTGGGATGAAACCTTCTTTCCCTGGAGGGTGTTTCCATCAACCTGTCTACGTTTATATTGCGATCTTTGGGATGAAACCTTCTTTCCCTGGAGGGTGTTTCCATCAACCTGTCTACATTTATATTGCGATCTTTGGGATGAAACCTTCTTTCCCTGGAGGGTGTTTCCATCAACCTGTCTACATTTATATTGTGATCTTTGGGATGAAACCTTCTTTCCCTGGAGGGTGTTTCCATCAACCTGTCTACATTTATATTGTGATCTTTCGGATGAAACCTTCTTTCCCTGGAGGGTGTTTCCATCAACCTGTCTACATTTATATTGTGATCTTTAGGATGAAACCTTCTTTCCCTGGAGGGTGTTTCCATCAACCTGTCTACATTTATATTGTGATCTTTAGGATGAAACCTTCTTTCCCTGGAGGGTGTTTCCATCAACCTGTCTACATTTATATTGCGATCTTTAGGATGAAACCTTCTTTCCCTGGAGGGTGTTTCCATCAACCTGTCTACATTTATATTGTGATCTTTAGGATGAAACCTTCTTTCCCTGGAGGGTGTTTCCATCAACCTGTCTACATGTATATTGTGATCTTTGGGATGAAACCTTCTTTCCCTGGAGGGTGTTTCCATCAACCTGTCTACATTTATATTGTGATCTTTGGGATGAAACCTTCTTTCCCTGGAGGGTGTTTCCATGTTTCTCAATTCCGTGATTACAGCTAAAACAGGTGAAGGTCCTCAGACCTGTCTCACTCTGAATTAGTTTCATGACAACTGATAGCTTTGTGAATAGATTATAAATTGTTATTTTTAACTGCAATCAAAAACTTTATTGATATCTATAAACGCAATAGGAATTTTAGAATTGAAGTGTCAATGTTGTAACTGATTGCTCAACCATCCCGCGTTGTAACCTGCTATTACAAAGTTAACATCAGCTGAAACGGGGCTGACTGCGTTGCATGGAGGAATAAACGTGGCAATGCAATTTGGTTTCCTCTAAAACCATTTCTACCCAAATCTTTCCAGCGTTATAGTCAGGACAGGTGTTTTAAATAGCTTTAATGTGTACTGCAGTATTTGCAGAGGAATATACGTGTAATTGTATGGGTAAACGATTAGCTTTTGTCGAAATTACCTAAAGGTACTGAATGAAAGTTTGAAGTACAGCTACAAACATATATAATGAAGTTTTAAAACAGTGATCAGCAGCAGCGTGCACCCTCATGCTGCCGTCTCTTACCCGCATGCACGCTAGTGCACTCGGAACTGTTGACGGGTAAGCAGTGGTGCAGTGACGGCTTTTGCGTAGTGTCATACAACTCCTTAGTGATGTTCAGAGACAATCGAAGCATACTATGTTCACGTGTATTTAAGTAATTATATTTTAAGTAATTAGGATGTCAGTTATTCAGCCGTTTCTCTTAGGAAATTAACAGGCTAACACAAATATATAATATACTCTAGGACAGTGTAATTAATGCTGTACCGTATAGAACTAAATAATAATAATAATAATAATAATAATAATAATAATAATAATAATAATAATAATAATAATAATAATAATAATAATAATAATAATAATAATAATAATAATCACAACAGGCAATACAATAACAACCGTACTGTACTTGTCTGCTGGTCTTCCGTAACTATTCTAGCACTGATTCGTTTATCACTCTTCTAATTTGTCATACTCACTAGCATGGTAAGTGTCATAGTGGCGCTGGAGATTATATTTTGGTATGATATTCAGGACCTTATTACACATTAAACAACGCGCAGCATTATCAAATGGTGTAAAAATAGGCCTGTTCCCATAAAAGGGTTAAATAACGCAGGGGTAGAAGACCTTCGTGAAATTATAGCCATCTTGTACACAACGTCCATACATAGGTAACTAACGAGCCTATATTGATCACCCCGCCTCTCTCCCCTCCCCTCTCACACTATAGTGCATTCGCTGATGCACTGCTTACGCAATACCCCTTTTAGGGTGTCGTGAAGACCACTGTTTTAAAACGTAATTTAATATTGCCCTTTGCCAAATATAAAAGAGCATACTATAGGCTTTCAGGGATAGTCAATTATTTTAAGGTCTGGGTATATTTTTGGGTGGAATACTTAACTTCTCTATATTATATTTGCGAAAAATAGAATATCATTATACTAAGATAATCATAAAATTTACAACAATTCAAATAGATTATGAAAATTATGGAAAACATTCACAGAACATGTCTGCTAATTCACCTTTTGATATGTTCTAAAGATACTGTAAAATGTGACCAAATAAAGCCTGTCTGACGTCGTCGTTATACATCCAGATGTCTTATATCCGTTACGTAATAAATTTTATTCATACAGTTATTATAGAGCAAATCTGACAATTATCTTGGAATGAGATTCATCTGGTTTGTAACCCATGACAGTTAAGAGATACGTGATTATTGATGTTCAAAGTCAACAATCTAGATTGAGAGCTAATTCAGCTGTGAAAGGGTAAAGTGCAAATCAATGGGTTGTATTGAGTACAATTGGTTTACTTGCTATTGTCCTTGGGCAAGTTAAACATGGCAGCAGCCATGTCTAAGATGGACATACAAACTGCATCAAAAGTGTATCACACAATGGGGAAAAACGCCATCATACTATAGTAAAGATTAGCGATATTTGTGTTCAATATACACATTGCGCATTACTGATCTTCTATTGAGGTTTCCTTTATCCTGCAGCTGTACTGACGCACAGCTTAGGTTAAGTGCAGTACAGAGCTCCGAACTAATTGAAAAATAAACTATAGCAGTAGAAAACGCCGTTGATATGCTTGAGTTACAAGTTTATTTGGCTGAATGAGAGCAAGAAATTGGAAAACTGGGACGACACACTCTTGTTGATGCAGTCCCAATGACCTACATGCGATCAACATCCCAGGATTTAATTTTAAATCGTGGCCCGCTCTATTCTTCTGTTCTTGTGGTAAAACACGTGTGGCGTAACTCTCTAACCCAGGTCAGTTGTTTCTCTACGTCTATTATTACAGATATCCTTTCATAACGCTTGTCATATGTGTGTCCTGCATATTGCATTCAATCCAAATATTCGATATCGACAGACACTGTTAAACCTTCCAAATTAAAAAATCTAAAGCGTTATACTCATATAACTTTTGTACAAACTGTTATTAAAACCGTTATTCACTACACATTTGTAGAAACAGTTCTATTGCATATTCTTACCTGTCTTTGAAATTCCGTTCTCTTCGATCGGCCAACAATAATATATTCTTGTTTGAGACAGCTTTAAGTATTGGAAAATTAAAGCAAATAAAAGGGAATATATCAAATTTGTCTTCATTCCATCTTGACAAGATCTGCTTTTTAGAAATGTACATTTTTTATGTAATAATATTTTGTCTGTCTCTTACGGTTTAGAGTTATAACAAAGTCATTCAGAATGTAGAAGTCTTGGAGGACATTCCCAGAAAATTCAATAATTCATTTGTTATGAAAACATATTATTCTAAAAAAATCATTTTTCGAGAAAAAATTCTAAAAATATGCTACCTAAGATAATCTAACCGAATGGATTTTCTTGCAAATCTTCATGTGATAAACTTGAAATTTAATCAACTTTTTGTTTATTCAGTTTTGCTGCTCAAACACGCGCCAACGAAACTGCTTGTAAAAACGTGTCTGTTTTCAGGGAGTCTTAAAACATGAAATTTCTATATCTTTCGATAAAGGCATCTATATATCGATATCGAATATTTTTACCTCAATACATTGCTGCTAATATGATAGTAGAAAGCTAAAGGACGCGTGCTATCGATCCAAATACTTGCCTGAATGTCTCCACATCATGAATCGAGTTGAAAATAGAGTCCTGTCGAAATCTTGTAAATCATTCTTTCATTTCTTTTTTACTGCTTCTTGTCCAAACCCTCCGTGTTTTGGCATGGGAAATGGAATGGTGAGGATGAAAAAAATAATATTTGGAGTTTGGCTTCTGGTTGCTTGCAGTGACGTCACAAGATGAAGTGGAAACCCGCGTGTTGCCGAAAATAGCCCAGCATCTCTTTCGAAATTCACCCTAACGTCGGCAGCCCACCTCTCTGTCAGTTAGTGTGGTCATCAGATTCCGCTTGCTACTAGTGCTTCTGGTTCGAAATTAATTAGTTGTTAGTGTGATCAGTGATATTTAATATTCAGGTAAGTGCACCTGCAATCTTCACTTCAATACATATCTGTGAAGTTTTAAGGAAAAAAAAGCAATAATACAAACACTTATTACTCTATCTACTTCAAGATAAACATCTTATTGTAGTTACAAGGTAATACAGTAGACTTTAAGTGATAGTCAATTGCTTTGATCGTTATGTGATGTATGCATGACTTTCTCTACTCTTGTACAGACACTTATTGCTCTATCAACTTCAAGATAAACATTATCTTATTGTAGTTACAAGGTAATACAGTAGACTTTAAGTGATAGTCAAATGTTTTGGTCGTTATGTGATGTACACATGACTTTCTCTACTTTTGTACAAACACTTACTGCTCTATCTACTTCAAGATAAACATTATCTTATTGTAGTTACAAGGGAATACAGTAGACTTTAAGTGATAGTCAAATGTTTTAAACAGCTGGTCGTTATGTGATGTACACATGACTTTCTCTACTCTTGTACAGACACTTATTGCTCTAACTACTTCAAGATAAACATTATCTTATTGTAGTTACAAGGGAATACAGTAGACTTTAAGTGATAGTCAATTGTTTTGATCGTTATGTGATGTATGCATGACTTTCTCTACTCTTGTACAGACACTTAATGCTCTATCTACTTCAAGATAAACATTATCTTATTTTAGTTAGGGGAATAGAGTAGACTTTAAATGATAGTCAAATGTTTTAAACAGCTATTGGTTCTATTTTCCTTGCATGCCCAAGCGAGAGAAAATAAATTTTGATGTGTTACATATACAAGACTTTCTCTACCCATTTTTCGACTGTACTTACAAAATCCTGTTATTTTATATATTTTATGTTAGAGATAAAGATTAGTAGAAATTACAATTACATAATTCCTTGTAAGTACCTAGTCTAGGCATAAATATTGTTACAACTTAAAAAGTGAAAAATGCAAATACCTTGCAAAATATTTCAATTGGCTTTCAGCATGTTGTATCTGCAGTCATTCATTACACACAGCACCAATCACTTTTCGAAATGGCCACCTTTTGCACAGATACAGGCTCCGAGTCCTTGTGGCTACTCGTCTATGGTGGAACGGACGACATCCAGGAGGGAAATCCGTCACTGCTGACAACAAGGAACGCTTTAAACTTCCAATGGTGGGCTGTCTCTTCTTGCAGGCGATGCACTCAAGCAGTGACCACAGTCGGTAGTCCAATGGATTCAGGTCCGAACTGCTTCTGGGCCAATCTTCGGGCGAAATGAAGTGAGGGACATGACGCTGAAGCCATGCTTGCTTGACCTGCCCTTGTGGGCACTGGCAGAATCCTGCTGGAAAGTCCATGGTCGGTTTTGAAACAATGTACCACTCAAGTTCTTGACAATAAGCCCCAAAACAGTGCTTTCATACACTCTGGCGCTGGTTTTAACGCAAAAATGTAGCTGGGTGGTACCAGAATAAATCACCCCCCACTTCACCATCACTGAGGAGGGATGATAGGCCCTCGGAACTTTAAGAACCTTATTACTGGCTTATCGAGATGACGCATAAACCCTGTCGTTTTACACATTGAAAGACTCCTCAATAGTGAAAACTTTTTCATGGGTGAAGAGGATGTTCCGGCGACCATTTTGAGCGTAATGCTGTAAGAGACTAAACATTCTCAGCTTCTTTAGGCGTGTGTTAAGATAATGTCCTTTACGTCGGCAATAAGCCCTTAGTCCAAGGTCCTCTGACAGAAGCGTGGACATTATCCTTTTTGAAATGTTCATTTCACGGGACAGGATATCCTGCTACCGTACAGGATTTCTCCGAACACGAGCTGCCACTACTTTTTGTACTGCTGGAGTTCTGACACTGTATGGTCGATCCTCCCTCGGCCGATCCTTTACAGTCCCTGTTGCAGTAAATCGCTCAATGGTGCGGTACACAAACATACGACTGAAAATGTCACTTGCAGATTTTCCAACTTTATAAAACGCAATGATGGCCATGTGACGATTTTCATAATCACCCTATTCCATGGAGAAACCTGGAGCTAAATACTTCCTCTTTCAAAGAGAAGCTAACAATGGATCAAGGTTAATGTGTGCACACACGCAGTTGTTTACGCGCCAAACCGGATCTACAGTATGCGTCAAAAATTCGTAACAGTATTTATGGCAAGGCTAGGTACAATGGGAGTATTAAGAGACAAATCTTTCCAGATCAGCTCGTTAAGTCATGGCTTAGAAATTCCGTTGTTTTAATGACCAGTAAGGGGTTAAAAATGAATAAAGAGTTCCCACCCGTGAAAAGTATGTGTTTGAACATTTGAAAGGATAATACTGAATATTTCATAAATTCACAAAAGTTGCGGTTTTTAACAATATTTATATTTTTTGTGTAGTAAGATTTTACCTAACTCTTACGAATGATCACTTATACAAAAGTCATTCTGAGGATATTTACAGAAAATTCCAGATATACTTACATTTCACTTGTCACGATAAATCAAACATATCAAAACCATCAAACGTTATCTTTTAATAAATTAAGATTTTCTAAAAATTGTCCACTAAAGGGGCTTTTGTCTAAAATCTGCTTGTTCAATACTTAAAGAATGGAAAGCTTACATATATAATTCTCTGTTCAAATGACTTCACGTTTTGGTGGTTCGTTGTTCACTGGTACACAAATGAACCTGAGTTTTGGATTCAGAGGACCTCAGAACATGTCTTTCTAACGAAATCTCCTCATTCAAAATTTTATTGGAATGCAGTTATGTACGATATTCGTAAAATAAACATGTAAATGCCTTCCTTTAGCTTTTGAAGACACTTAAAAATGTTTAGTAAATCTAACACTACCCGTTGAAGATGCTTTGTTTTCTAAGTAGCACACAAAAAGGCATACAGTGAATTGGGACTAAGAGCTCGACATCAACATTATATCAGAAATACATATTTTAAGGCCCCTGATATAAAGAACTGATAAAGCATAAATCGTTACTTTTTGTCGTAAGAAATAGGCAATACGCAACCCCGGTTCCGTATTATCAACACCTAAGGGTTCCGTAATATAAACTTCGCCATATTGAAGTTCACATTACAATTTAAAACGGCTGTGTATACTGTATATTCTGATAATATTAAGCTCCACAGAATATACAACAAATTCTTATCACAAATGTGTAAATAACATACGTGTAACTAGAATTAACATCTTTGTACATTGGTCCACAGCTTTCAAAAACCAAAGAGTTCGTTTATCAAACTATCTGTTTGAATTCCATCATTCAACTGACGTCACACAGTCTAAAGGAACTGTACAGAATAGTTCTCACTGTTAACGACAGGGAGCCCGAGTGGGTTGGCTCAAGCGATTTCGTCCATAGCCCACATTCGGGAGCTCGAGGATCGATTCCCGTGGCCGGTCTAATAGGCCGATTCACGACCACGGTGGTTGTACTGTCTGCCCAACACAAGAAGGCAAGGCAGAGAATGTGTAATGTAATCACTTTTGCTCTCCGCATGATGTTTATGCTCGCCATTCGGATATGATACGGATCCTATGTTCATATATTGTCCACAGTGTTGTCACATTACTCACTCATACATAATACCTATCAGTTACTGAAACGAGGTTTAGATCTGACAGCATGGGTGACTCATATGTACTCTCATACAATCATTTCGTAGTAAACAGATCCACTAACAGAGCAAATAAACAGTTCACGCACCTCTCCCTCTTCGTGCCCCGTTTGCCTTCTTGTGCTTTTCATATGCACTCTCATACTCATTTCGTATTAAACAGATCCACTAACAGAGTAGATAAAGAGTTCAAGCTCCTCTCCCTCTTCAGGTCCCGCTAGTCTTCTCGTGGTGGGTACACAGTACATACCTATCGCTATAGTTTCTGAAACAAGCATTAGATCTGAAAGCATGGTGACTCATATGTACTCTCATACTCTCATTTCGTAGTAAACAGATCTACTAACAGAGCAGATAAACAGTTCAAGCTCCTCTCCCTCGTCATGCCCCACTTGTCTTCTTGTGGTGGGTACACAGTACATACCTATCGCTATAGTTTCTGAAACAAGCATTAGATCTGATAGCATGGGTGACTCATATGTACTCTCATACACTCATTTCGTAGTAAGCAGATCTACTATCAGAGCAGTTCAAAACCATCTCCCTCCTCAGGCCCCGCTTGCCTTCTTGTGATGGGTGGGGGAGTTTCAAACTGCCTAATAATAGGGACCCTGACCTCTTTACTGTCTTGACTCCTTGGGATGGACTCTGTCTCCTCTCACCTCATCCTTCCTTCCAGGAATGCCCCACTTAAGACATAGGCACAATAGTTCAAGTGTGGTCGATGTATCGAATCCCCTCCATAAGATCCTATCCTACTGATAGGGTGAAGCTAATAGTTTCAACAATAGCGAGGCGTTACATGTTATCATTAGGGTTCCTACCACCTTTCCCAAACATTTTGGTAACTTACTCCTTTGTTATCATGCAAACGGTAAATCATTGATACTTCAGCAGATATAATTGCTCAAAAGTTAAAGTTTGTAGTGATAAGATTCATAAACATTTAATTCTTCGTCCTGAAACACTTGACTTCAAATAGATCATTTATTAATCTACATCAGTCAACTGATGTTACACAAATATAATTATATGAAACAAAAAAATTCACATATCTTTAAAGAAATTGATGTAAATTTCAACAAGATCACAAAAAATAAAATAAAAGACGACTATAACTTTAAAAAGTTACTTACCACCCTTGGGTTAATAAACATTTTCAAAGAAGTTTTAAAGAATTTGGTATAATTTTGATTTCTCAAATTATAGTATTAAAAATTTACTACATTTCTCTAAAAATATAAAATTCCTTATAGCAAAAACTCTGGCATTTATCAATTTAATTGTTTAGATTGTGATAAAGTTTATATTGGAAAGACCAAACGTAATTTAGAAACCAGAACGAAAGAAAATTTTCAAAACATTAAGTATAAACAAACTGATAAATCGGCCGTAGCAGATCATTTTTGGTTATTTAATCATGAAATAAATCCTGAAGTTAAATTATTAAAACAATTAAATGGTCCGATAGATTTAATAGTTTGGGAAAATATATTTATTTTAAAAAATAAACATCGCGTAGTGAATTTTGAAATACCGACAGTTGACTCTGTATTTAAGTTTGTTTCATTTTCCGAGTAGTGACCTCTGGTGACCGTAACGCTGACAACGAGATTGTATAACTGACAATGAAAACAAAAGTTTACGAAATCGCGATCTTATTGAAATTTACATCAATTTCTTTGAAGATAAGTGAAGTTCTTCTTACACGTAATTATATTTGTGTAGTATTTGTCGCTTCACTGTCGCTGCAGCACTGCAGCAGCTCATTGTGGAACTACGAGGGTCGTTTTATAAATTTCCATGAAGGGATGGACATTTTTCTGTTGCAACTTTGTGAGTGGTAAGCTTAAGAATTCAAAAGATTGTACAGAAAATTTTAATGTGCTACAATATACAGTTCATTGTTGATAGCCATCTGAACTGGTCAGTGTGATAGCTGTGACCGAAAATGGAAAAGCGGAGTTCCAACATTTTCATTTGAAGGGCTGGACTGCCGCACAGGTCAAAAGTGAACTGGATGTAGTTCACGCAGACTCTGCACCAACACTGAAGACCATTTACCTTTAGATCAATGAATTTAAATGTGGTCGTAGAAGTACCGAAGATGAATGGCACTCTGGTCGCCCAATTGAGGTCACCACTCAGGACAGCATTATAAAAATACACGATCTTATTCAAGACCACGAATCAAAATTCGTGAGATTGCTGAGGCTGTAGGCATCTCAACTAAGCGAAAGCAAATATCCTGCATGAAAAATTGCCAATGAAAAGGCTGTGTGCAAGATGGCTGCCTTGATTGCTCACAGTCGACCAATGGCGCATCCGGAAGAATACTTTTACCGAGTGTCTGGCAATGTTTAATCGCAATCCTCAAGACTTTTTGCGCTGATTTGTGACCTTGGATCCATTATTACACATCAGAGTCAAAACAATGGACAAAGGCTGGTGAAAGTGCACTAAAGAAGGCAAGGATCATTTTGTCAATTGGTGAGGTGATGACCACTGCTTTTTGGAATTCTCAAGGAATAATTCTCATAGACTACTTGAAAAAAGGAAGAACCATAACTGGAGCTATTATGCTTCATTGTTGGATCGTTTGCAACATGAGTTGACTGAAAATAGACCAAGATTGAAATGCCAAAAAGTGCTCTTTCACCAGAATAGTGCGCCAACGTACACATCAGTAATTGCAATGGCGAAAGTGCACGAGTTTGGCTTTGAATTGGTTCCTCATCTACCTTATTCACCAGACTTAGCCCCAAGTGACTTCTTTCTGTTCCCAAACTTGAAAATTTGCCTGGTAAGAAATTGTCATCAAATGAAGAAGTGATAGTCATCGTCAACGAGTATTTTGCAGACCTTGACGGAAGCTGTTTTTGCGAATGGAGAATGGCCATCAATGGAGACTATGTGGAGAAATAAAGGGAGATTATCGTTCGTGAAACATGTCCTCAAATTAGGTACGTAAGTGAAGCTGATGTGTAATAAATACGACTCCTCTATAATTTAATAATTATTTCGCTTCACTGTGGTACTCCAATACAGTTAAATTTCGATACATTAAAGTGAGATGTTTACGAAAAAAAATTATTCTTGGTTTTTTACCAGACTTATCAAACGATCCTTGTACGTTCTCGATGTGTTGTAATTTTTAATTCTCTTCTCTGTATATGCAAAATCAATGAAGACGTAGACAATGCACGATCGAGCAGAACATACATCTTACCATATGGTGCTGGAACAAATAAATGAAACTCGCGACTGTCCTATGTTTGTTTTACATTTGGGTTGCAGTAGCAGAAGTGCGCACTTGGCTGAGCATCCTTCCTCCCAAACAGACATTACTGGCAGACGCTCCTGATATTTTAAAATAAATATAATTCTCTACCAATGTTGCGGCACCAACACTGCTCTCAAAGTTATGACATTCAATTGCCAAAGGCACGGTCGTAATAACAGATGACATGTGTTCACGTCTTTAGCAAAGTCAACAACCAGAGGTGCCAGCTTTCGACTCCCGCCTGGTAAATGGGAACTTTTCCTTTGCCAGGAATATACCCAATCCTCCTTAAGTCTGAAAGTATGAGTGGATGTACATGTCTTAAAACACGGCCCAAAGAACCCAAAAAGTATAACAAAAAACAGTTATCTGTATAAACCGCCGATGGTGGTTGGACATTTTTAGATGGCTTTCTTTACTTTATACCGGTTCTTCTTTCCATTTCACCCTCTTTGGAGTACGTTGAATCAATCATTTCCCTATATGTTGTTCTTTCCTTAGTTCCCAGTATTTCTTCATTCCATTTGATCTTTTTTCCTTTCTTCTGCCGAGGTAATGGGTTTGGACCTTATATTTTCGTTTTTAGTTATTACATTCGCTGTCCCGTCAAGTAATGAATTTTCTGTGATTTTTAATTCTGCTAAGTTTTTTTCAGTTTCTTTAAACCAGTTAAGTTTTGTTACAGAAGAAATCAAAGATTTGTTTAGTTAATTTGCTATAGTTCATTCTGTAAAGATGACCATAAAAATTTATCCTTTATTCTATACGGGTTATTATAGCTTCTATTAACTATTCTAACACTGTTTAATTTATTTCACTTCAATCAAGATAAACTTGACATAAATTCAAAATGAGTTGTTTAACTGTTCTGATTCTCACACTCATAGACCTCTTTATCAGGTTTGAAGTTCTTTTACAAGCTATAAATCTACAACACGAGACCACCTGCTTTACTTCACTTACGAAGCAAGTCATGCTAAGGATTTTTACGCCTTAAAAATATCCATCGTTTCGGCGAGGTCTGAAGTGCCGACCTCGCGAACCAGAGGCTAGCACGTTAACCCCCAGATCGCGAAGGGCGACTTTGCATAAAGCTTAACACATTAGGTTACAGATACGAGGATGTTTCATGGCACAAAAAAAAGTTATTTGAAATAATTTGCCTCGTTTAAATAGGTCGGTATTTCTGTGTAGCGTGTTTTCGTCCATCCTTAAAGTATAGGAGCTTTATATAAAATCCTTCTGAATAAAGAGGTATTCTCAGGCTAGTAACAGAAAATGAAAGATATAAAATGTTTTATTTTTCATGTAAACATCATTTAAGTATAAAATTTAAATCCAAGTCTCCAGACTCTGTGAAAATAAAAAGGTTTCGAAAACTTAGCCATGCATAGGTACAGAATAGCCTGAAGTTAGGATTTTCTTTAAAATCTTCGGTACTGAACCTATGCCAAGTTTTATATGTATATATAAAATTGCGTTATGCTCTTCACAGACACAAACTACTGCATATAAACTAGCGAAGATAACATTACATCCCTTTAAAAATAAGATACCAAGATTTTAACCGATATAGACGCTTTAATATCCCCGACAAAAATATTCCCACATGAGTGTATGTATGTGTGCGAGTGTGTCTTTTGGTAAATATAACTGAAAAAGAGATGCGGTGGTCAAAATGTTATCACGAGGTCTACCCGGGAGTCTGAAGACTCTGGCCTCTGTCAACCCGGAAGCGCTGGAAAGCTCCGGGGCACTTCTTATGGGGCAACACCTGGAGTCTAAAGTCTCGGTGGGGCCGACTGGTGATCTAGCACACCTTCTACTAGCTCTGCAGGCTAGTACCCAGGACTTCTTAGGTAACCCTCTGCCCCTCTGGGCGGCCGAAACCTGGCCGGAGGTTCCCGGTCTCCCACGGGTATCGAGAACACGCTGCCTCCTCGAGTCCAACCCAATCCGAACAACTCTCATTCGGGAGAGGCTCGAATGTTCGGCCCAAGGTTTCCCTGGTAACGCCAGAGGTACCATAAGTGCTAAGGGTCCGCAGCGCTCGCGCTAAAGCAGCTGAAGGGAACGGATCCCTTCCCCTACGGGGTGCGGTGGTCAACAGTCAAATATGAAATACTATACTTAAGTTCAGCGTTTTGCAAGCATGCTACCCCCTTAACGATTGTTTTGCCTAGTTGTACCAAGAGACCCCGAAACATCCGAAACGGCTGCCAGTCCGTGTCCTCGGCGTTCGTTTGCCACTATCACAGAAATACGCGTAAGAAACTATGTCACATTTTTAAAACTACTTAAATCCTTTACTTACCCTTGATATTAAAGGAGATGCTACAGTCATTGTCCATACATATTTGACACTTCCATCTCTCACAGTAGTTGGCATTTCTCCATTAGCAGAAAAAGAGTTATAGGCCAACTATTTTCGAGTCAACAGTTGACTCTCGTACATAAGTAAATACAATTTTGCCCTTCCCTTTTGTTTTAAAGAATTTACAGACTGGGAGCATGATTTTGCCTGTTTTCAACAAGAACCTCTAACGGCTCATACTTTCGATGACAACAATTGAAAGTGTGTTTCAGGAGAGAATAATTAGTAGAGACTTGTGGCTCCCTCGGTCTCCGAACCTAACCTTCTGCCATTTCTATCTCTGTGGTAACTTAAAGCATAAAGTATACACGACAAAATCAAACGCCCTGGAAGGATTAAAAGAAAATATCCGGCAGGAAATTGCCAGCATTTCTCAACGTAAACCACGCCAGTGCCAACATGTATGGACAACGGCAGCATCTTCTTTAACAACATGGGTAAGCAAAGGCTTTAAAAGAAGTTTTAAAAATGTTGCTTGGTTTTATCAGCGCCTTTCTATGATAGCGACAGACGGCAGCGAGCGCCTAGAACGCGGACAGGGAAACACGGCGTAACCGGTTCGGATACTTTTGGGTTTCGCTATCTTGCCAAAACCCGTGAAGTCTTCATCCTGGCTAACTTTTATTTCAACTGGTACCTAAACCGTAAGAAACAGAAAAAATTTTACCACAC